>CM033463.1:10706769-11246769 GCA_019425755.1 Amaranthus cruentus | reverse complement strand
TAACATCGTTTAAAAATATTTAAAAAAAGTGGTAATTTTTTCCGCAATTAATACTTATAATTATCCGACCCGACCCTTTACACTAAGGCCCGTTAGTGATCCGCCCCATTATTGACCCGTTAAAATATGACACGACCCTTGACCCGTTGGGTCGACCCGCCCTATTGAACACCTCTAATCATAACATATAATAAAAAGAATGTAAAATGCCAAATGTTTTCATTAAAAGACACTTGTCATGTGGATTTTTCGATTTGATTTCAATTATTGAGATTGGCTAAGTTGGCAAATAGAGTGATAAACTTGTCTTTTTTAGACACTAAAAAATTAATTAAATTGAATAACTTTTTATTTTTAAAACAGAATAACTTAAATTCAGCAATATTAATTAATTATTGATTAACAAAAAGAAAGATAAAAAAATTGAGTTATATTGGCTTACTAATAAAAATGCTGAAAAATTACAAAAGTCAACCTTAGGGAGCCTTCACTGATATAATATTACTCATTTCTTTTAGGTTATATTATTATATATTATTTCGTACTCAAAAATTCGTAAATTGCACGAGTTTTTATATTAGTATATAAATTAATAAAAGTTGACTAGAAAATTGGAATACCGAAAATTTAGGATGTTGCTATTATTTCATGCTGGAGTCGTTATTAAAGACAAATCAGGAGAAACATCAACAAGCACCAGTGGTCTAGTGGTATAATAGTACCCGGCTGGTGCAAAATTGCAAGCAGTGATGATATATGCGGTATGGTGGCAGATAGGGTCCGCCACATTTCATCAGACAAATCTGATGAAATTTCCTCGCATCTGAGCAAGCGTTTTTAATGTCAACAATTTTGTCTATTATACTTCTATCATATATTAATTTTTTTTAGTACGGAATTTATTTGGTATATAGAGTTGTGTGAGTCACAATTTGTGACTTCCTCCATCCTTATAAGGTATAACATTTTGCCACAATTTTTATTTTTATCTGTCTTTACCTTTTGTAGCATTTTAATTTTAGTAGACTCCTCACTTTTCTTTAATACTTATATCAATTAGTAATGTTGCAATTTGTAAGTGATGAGTTTATACTTGTTAACATAAAAACTGGTCAGATTTTTTTTGTTAGTCTTTTCTTTAAAAATCTAAAGTGAACAAGTGAAAAACTACAGATGCATGTAGTGCTTAATTATCAGCATCAGATTCTAGATATTTTAAAGAGGATTAAAAGATGACAGACCATAACCCTATCACAGATAGGGGTGTTCAAAACCGGGTACCGGGTCGACCCAGATCCGGAAATTCGGGTACCTAAAATTGCGATCCGGTTCCGACCCAATTTAAATCGGGTATCCGAAATCCGGGCACCCGGTTTTAACCGAGTCGGAAACCAGATACCCGGTTTTATTAGAATGTTTTTTTATTTTTTATTTTTTTGTCGGAAACCAGAAACTCTCTAAAAATCTTTAACTTAATTAGTCATAAAAGATTAATTAAGAAAATGAAAGAATAATATTATTATTCATGAGTTTAAGTAAGAACAATTATAAAATTCAAATACTAGCTCTCCAAAAATATTCAATCCAAGGTTAGCTTAAGAGATATCATAATCTTTATTTACGAAAAAAAAGTAAAAAAAAATAATTAAAGAAAATCGGATACCGGATACCCGGTTTTCAAAAATTCGTGACCCGGATTCGATATCCGATTTTAAAATCGGGTACCCGACCTAGATTATCCGGTTTGCGAAAAAAACGGGTAAATTACCCAATTTTGAAAACCGGGTACCGAACTAATCACAGATAAGTAACTTGTCCTCGGCCATAAAGATGCATTGTTTATTGGGTTATACAAACTACAAACATCAAGAGTCTAAAGTTAAAACTAGCCTTGGTTACAAGTATTTTATTTGCAAAGTTTCAAGCATATGGGCAAATCCGACTGCCTTGAAAGAATATAAAATACACTAAATCATGAATGATGATGCGTATATATGTCTATTTTCGCTAGAACGAAAAATTTAAGTATATTTTTTGTGTTTGTTCGCAATGAACAACATTAAAATGACTTATTAATTCATTATCGAATTGGTGACAGTTTTACTGGATGCACCTAGTATGTATGTATATATATATATATATATATATATATAT
This sequence comes from Amaranthus cruentus, assembly GCA_019425755.1. Lineage (NCBI taxonomy): Eukaryota > Viridiplantae > Streptophyta > Magnoliopsida > Caryophyllales > Amaranthaceae > Amaranthus > Amaranthus cruentus. Next base: position 11,244,615 of record CM033463.1, on the reverse strand, counting down.
ATATATATATATATATATATATATATATATATATATATATATATATATATATATATATATATATATATATATATATATATATATATATATATATATATATATATATATATATATATATATAAAAGGTAGTTTTCCATGAACAGTGAGAGAGTTAATGAGAGTAAAGGTTGTCTTTCATGAACAATGAGAGAGTTAATAGGAAAAGAGAAGGTTGTAGATGGAACCCAAAAGAAGAAAAAGAAACAAAAAAAAGATAAAGGTAAAGGACCTTCCCGGTATTTCGCACGAGGCAAGGTTCGAGTGGGGGGTTTTCTTTTCTGAAGATGCGACAAATCATCCATACCCAGGAGGTAAAGAGATCTTGCGTAAAGATGTTTTAGATGGAATCCAGAAAAAGAAAAGGAATGCACAAAATGGGAATGTAGAGAAAGATAAGAAGAGGATTTAGAGAAAGGAAAAGGAGAAAATATGTCAGGTTCAAAGTTAATGCCCCACTTGACCGTCAACTGATGGATTCCGTTAAGTGGTAGTCTTTTGAAAAAAAAATATTATATAAGGTAGTTTTTTTGGAAAAAAAGACAAAAATATATAGATTACAAAGTTTTTTGCAAAAGGTTTTATAGATTAGGTAGTTTTTTTTTATTATTTTCCATAAACTTATGATGTTTATTTTTAAATAATTTATAATTAAATTTTAAAATTATAATCATATTATATCATATCATATCATCATTCTATATACTAAAACAAAGACCATCTAATGACACGTGTCAGCTTCTGGTAAAAAATTTTCCCGCTCAAATTAGCTTCTCACATACACTTTCTTATAATTTTATTGTAGCTTTCAAGACATGATTAATTACTATACATTAATGTATGCTATTGCAATTCCATATGACTATTTATTTTGCCTATTTAAGATTAAGGAGATTTATATCTTTATATCAATTGGAATAATATATGTAATTTTACTAAGATTGAAAACAAATTTTATTCCATGTATATGTGTTGGAATATTATATGTGATTTTAGTAAAATTGAAAATAATTTTTCTATTTAAGATTTATCTTCTATATACTAATACAAATTACTGTGATATTTTCTACCTCTAAATTGCATGCCTCTTTATTTATACTGTATATTACTCCATTAGTCATCATTTTATGTACTAAAATATTTATTAAATGAGGTTGATAAATAACTTGATCGAGTAAGTGGCTAATTGCACAAATATTTGTCTTCTATTGCAAAGACAAAATGAGGTCAAGCAAAAATAAATAAACTTATTATTATTAAAAAGAAGAATTTGATATTTACAATTCAACCTTCCACTCATCTGTTGTTAATAATCCCACCTATGAATTATTTGAATAATTATAGTTGAATTTGAATAATTAGTAGTGTTAAAAACTAAATATGGTATAGGAGTTTAAGGTATCTTAAGGAGAGATTTTCTTAAAAGATAAGTTGGAAATTCGTAAGAAATTGATTTTTTGTTCGAACGTCAAAAGGAAAGAGAAACTTTGTGTTTTGGGTTTTTCAAAAATATGTTTTCCTTATCTTGTAAGTACTCTTTATTTTCATTTTGTATATATCTAAAAATAAAAAATAAGCATTTATCCATGCATTTTTCACTTTGAGGCTGTTGTTGGTAAATGATCCTTATAAAATTTACTTTATTAAAATATTTATCACTTTATTAGAATAAATAATAAGATAATTGAATATGAGTCGATCATACTTCTATGTTAAAAACTTGTTCAGGTTTACACTAGTTCGATCTAAACCCTTGGGGTTAAGTCGGTTTTAACCGGATCGAGTTCGGTTTTGATCATGATTCGGGTCGGATATGACTCGGGTCGGTCATTATTAGGTTCAGGTAATCTCGGTTAATCGATTATGTGTCGGTTTAAAAAATCGGTTACATCTCGGGTTCAGTTTTCCCATTTTCGGTTGTCAACCGGTTCAGATATAACTTTAGGTCGGGTAATGATAGTTCGATAAACCTAAAAATAGAACACATTTTCGGGTCGGTTTACTTTTGGTTTCAGTTTGGGTTTTCGGGTTGGGTCACTTTTGAACAGCTCTAATAAATACTATTAGCAATTTGAAAATAGCAACATTTAAATTAATTTAAGACTATAATGTATATACTCCCTCTGTTCCTTAAACCAACTGTCATTTTAGCTTATTCCATTTGTTGATTCCATATAGAATTTTTTTATTTATATCACAAATTTTGGATATCGATTCATCCTAGTTTTAGTATTTTATTAATGATCCCATCATATAGTCCATTAACTTCATTTTAAAATTTTTATATAGTTTATGACTCCATATGTTTTTCACTAACTTTATAAAAATACTTTTAAATAGTTACGAACTTATGTTCTCCATATTTTTTTCCCACAAATTTTCTTTTGATATTGTTTTAAATATTTATGATATCTAATTTTCCGTATCAAATTTATACTTATTAAAATTATACATTCACTATCTAAAATATTTTATTTTTCTTAATTCTCGTAAAAATTCTTTGTGGAAACTTTTATGTATGGAAAGAGAATGATTAATTCTCTTGACCATGCTATGTCTATAAATTTCTACATCAATATTTTCAAAGTTGAACATTATAAGTTAATTAAAATGATAGAATTATTTAATAGGGAGAAATACTATTAACCCACAAATTATAAAACCTAAAAGTTTGCTTCCTTTAATAATCAAACTTTATTTTAATTGAAGTAAATATTACATATTTTAAATAATATTTTATTTTCAATTTTTCCTTAGTTCTCTTATTTTCAGAACCTATATAAAAAAATCTTTTTTGGCGATCAAGTGTTGTTGGTTGATGGCTTTTGTTATTGTCGGCCTGATATAGAGGAGTCAAATTTGGCGAAAGATGAAGAAACACAGCATTTATGAGAAGGACCACAATAATTATACAATGACGTTGGAGAGTGGATTAAATTGACTTTTCTGATTGGATAAACCCATATATTATCACAAATTCTAGCTATAGACCGTATATAGCATAGACGGGTAAATATGGGCCAGTCCATTTTACAAAATAAGTAACTGATTAGTCATCAGCCTTATTATTTCTCGTCTAATTGTTGTTTAAATACTATCCGGTCGCATTTGCCAAAGGGAAATAGTGTTTTTAGAATTCCTCTTATTTGCCAAAAACAAAACGAAAAATTAATAGGACAAACTAAAATTGAAAATGAGGTAAATTCCGAGAAACATAAGAAATAATGGAGAATAATTTACAGGGAACCGAGAATAGAAAGAAATGTATGGACGGGAATCAAACAAAGAAAGTAATTGAGTCATAACAAAAAATAAAAATGTAACAAAAAATAGCAAAAACCATGAGACGGGGTGAGTAAATCCTTCCAACCTAATAGTACATTATACTAAAAAGGTTGGAAAATTTTGAGTGTTACACTAAAGAGAGTTTGCCGAATAAAACTAATTTATTGGCAAAACATAATGACTTGACATTTAATCTCGACCAATATCTTAACCATTTAAGTATCTTTGACTAGCATTTATTTATAATTAATTCAGTAAATTAGAAATGTAATATACTGCATAATATATTGTTGACAATTTTCAAAATTAAAGAGTTAGTTTCTACATATAATATAATTTCAAAATTGAGTGTTTCTACTGTAGAATATCTCTGAATTTTTTTAAATATTATATATATATATATATATATATATATATATATATATATATATATATATATATATATATATATATATATATATATATATATATATATATATATATATATATATATATATATATATACACATAACATCGATGCTAAAAAATCGTAAATTGCATGATTTTCTACCCTAATTCTTATCTATTTGGCTCTAGTTTTATTTTTAAATATGTGACTTATTCTATTTTATTTTAAGTAAAAAATATTTGACCATAACATCACATTTTATTTTTATCTCATCTACAAATATTCTCTCTTGATACATACTTTAGGGTGAATAGTCACCACTCTGTTATACTAATCCAAACCAAGTACCTTTGATCACCAGTGGAAAAAATTATATTTGTTGCGCAACATATGCTGCGGTTTTATTAATACGCAGTATTTAATGGAAGGAAAAATTAGGTCAAAAAAATTAAAGATACTAAATATTAGTAAGAGGTATGTCAAACACAAATATTTAATAAGTAATAGAAAAAGTTATCAGAATAATTTAATTTTTTATTGATTTTTCTAAAAAATAATCTTAACTTTTGATTGATCATGAATAATCCAAACTATAAGAGGTGCTTGCTAAGAATGCATCAAGGTAACTTCTTACCTATACATTAAGTCATTTTGCATAAAAAAAATAATAAAAAAAGAAATAAAATATTGAACTAAAAAAATTTGAAAAAAATTATAAAAAATTTAAAAAAGAAATCAAGTTTTTTAAAAAATTTAACTTTTGATTTTTAATATTTTTTGTTATACTTTTCTTTTTTTATTAATTCTAGCAATTAACTTGCAAACAATAATCACCATTTGAGCAATAATGTTCTTCGATAAGTGACTATAAACTATCCATGGTAAATCAAAAGATAAAATTATTTTAGAAAAATCAATAAAAAGTTGAATTATTTTAGATAATATTTCATAATTAATTAATACTACATTTTTTAATTGATTACTCTAGTCAAAGCCTAAGCAAGTCTAGGCCGAGACAATTTCTAGGAAATTATTTCTAACTATACAATTTAATGCGTTTGTCGGATTGTATATATCTAAAAGTATACACAATTAAACATAAAAAAATTTTATATTATGAAAACATCGGACGAGACGAATAAAATTAGATCATATATATTTTTTTCTAGTATAACTCCTGCAATATTACGAAATAAAATAGAATGATGAACAATGTAAAAAGTGGTTTTGGTGCATGTAAAGAAATACTTCCTCCATTCCAATTTGCCTGCAACGTTTGTTTTTTTACGCAATTCAATCCACTAATTTAATCCTTAATATCTCCAATTATGTACAATAAAAAATTATAAAAATTTAATAATAATAAGCTTTGCATTGAGACGAATCAAACTAGATCTCACTACCTATACATTCAATACTAATCATAAATGAATAGTAATGAATAAATATTCTACAAACTAATTTGGAATTGAGGAAGTAATTATTAGAAGTATCACATATTGAAAATTGTAATCTAAATCTAAAAATAAAATTTTAAAATATAATAGGAGTACTTTCTCCGTTCCACTATATTTTCTCTGTTCTATTATACTTGTTACGTTTCACTTATTACGCACTCCAATTCGTTATTTTGTTTATTTATATGTTGAATAATACAAATCTAAAAATTATAAAAAGTAAATATTTTGAAAGTATGCAATTAGACGATTCAAACAAGATCTCACTTGTTTATATTTTTACTTACGCATTAGTCGCAATATATAAAATAAGCTTGAACGAAGAACAATGCTTATAATCGAAATGTAGCGAGTATTTCAGAACGGATGAAGTACTTGCTACATTTGACTTTTTACGCGATCCAATGCGTTATTTCGATTATTTATAAATTGAATTATACACGTCAAAAAATTATAAAATGTTAATATTATGAAAGTATATGTGATTAAATGATTCAAACAAAATGCTATTTGACTATATTTTTTCTTACGCATTAACCGCAATATATAAATTAAACTTAAACGATAAATAATGTGAATAATAGAAATGCAGTGAGTATCGGGCAAGTGGGGTCTACGAAAACGCAAGTACTGATAAGAGTAAGATGGACATTTAGTGCCGAATTCCCATGTTGCCCTTCTTAAATCATATATAAACCCATGCATGTAGTCTCCAATCATAAATTAAAATACAAAACACAATCACCAAAAACATAACCAAAAATGCCTGCTGTAACTTATTTTCATCCATCTCTTTGGGGTGACCATTTTCTGCACTTAACTCCTTTGCCTCAGGTATATATTCTCTTTCTTTTTACCACTCTTTTTCTATAAATGTTAATCTCATCACATTACCCCAATATGTACCCGTTTCATAATACTCGTTAAATTTAACTTTTTACGTAATACAATATGTCGAATTATACACATTTAAAAATTATGAAAGTATGCAATTAGACAATTCAAACAAGATCCCACTTGATTATATTTATACGTACATATTAGCCGCAATATATAAAATAAGCTTAAACGATGAATAATGCTCAAAAACAAAATGTAGCAAGTATGCGATTAGACGATTCAAGCAAGTATTCATCTATAATGTCTCATTTACTTTTAAGACACTATTCATCTATCACTTTTAAATTGCATTTTATTATTATTCTATAAGTCAAAATATAGTCACGTGGGATCTTATTTGGTTCTTTTTGATGTAAAGATTATTAATATCAATTTTTATAATTTTTAGTTATACATAACTCGATATATTGAAGATCGAATAAGTGCATTGGATAGAGTGCATAAAGTAAATGCGACATTTTAGATGAATAAGAGGGAGTATTTAAATTTGTTGAAATTAAATTTATTTATTAATTCTTTAAAAAGTTATTACAATGGCTTATTTAGAGAATATGACAAATTATATTTTAATGAATTATACATGTTTAGTAAACTAAACCTATACAGATGCATATATACGAAAAGTTGTTTTACTTTATAACAACTATTTTTTATGATTAAATAAAGTGGTCAAAAATATTATGGGGTTTTGTATATTGATTTTAATAATTAATATGAATGCTCAAATAAATTTTCCAATGGATGCCAAGTGTTATTGTGAAAGTGTAATTTGAAAAAATAAAAATTGCTTATTAGATTCTTTTGCTTGGGCACTAATGCTCTGATGAACTGATTAACATTTGTTAGAGTAAAGGTAAAGGTAAATGACACTCTCAATATCTCACAGAGGGTAAGATAGGGTCGGGGTGGAGGTTTTTCTTTTTCTTGAAAAATGCGGACAAATCATATCCGTTCCCTCAAAAAACCCTCAACTATTATACCTAGATATGGTTGAGTTGGTTTCTTGACATGTAGCAGAAGCCACTGGATGCGATAAAACGCACGGTTTCGAATCTCAACCACACCTCAATTAATGTGGAATATATAGCGCTAGGTATGAGGAAGGCATGTGCTGCATCCACACTTCGAGCTTAAAGAGCTTTCGTGTGAGGTGGCGTGTTAAAGTATATAACATATATTACAGCCTCAACTATCAGACTAACAAATAGAGTAGTGCTATTTTGCTTGCGTGTATCGTTAGACTATTTAAGTTGTAAAACATTTTTCATAAAAAAAATTATGATATTAATTAATATATTATGATTATTATTAAATAGGCGACTCAATTGAAAAAAGAGGAAGAAAATAATAGGCTACGAGAAGAGGTGAGGAAGGAGGTTGTTTGGAGCGGTAAAAATAGAAAAGATTGGCTAAAATTAATTGAAGCAATAGAAAGGCTTGGGGTAGCTTATCACTTTGAAAAGGAGATTGATGAAGCTTTACAAGAAATGTATGAGAATTATGATGAAGAATGTGATGATATGTACCATCTTGCTACTCTCTTTCGTATCCTCAGGCAACATGGTTTTCCTGTGTCTTCTGGTTTGACTTTTTACTCTTTTTATTCTTATCAAAATAATTACTTCTAATTAACACCCACTAAATACTACTCTGTTCTCTTTGATTTGTATCAAAGAGAAAATGAGTTATTTTTTAAAACATGGTAATAAATGAAAACAGAGAATGTATTGTGTGCATGAAATTAAAAGAGTGTTAAATGTGTGGATGACATTTAAAGAAAGTGATAGATCATTGTCCGAAAATAGAAATGATGCAAATTAAATGGGACGGACAAAAATAAAAAATAATGCAAATTCAATGGAAAGGAGGGAGTATATGTTTAATTTGGCAACTATATATTTAAGAGAAAAAAAAGACTATAATTATCCTAAGGATCTCAACTTTAAGTTTATCAAAATTGTTTGACAGACCACCTACTCTTGATTGTTTTAGGACAGCCCAAAATTATAAAATTAGAAATAACACAAAAAAAACATTAATATTTATTTGAAGTGGGTGTTTATAATATGTGAAGTAGGTGCTTACAAAAGATAAACCTATTTTATTACAATAAACGCCTATTATAAATATTTCAAACTCTACTAGAACTATTGTAACTGAGGGAGATGTTTATAAGATGTGAAGTAGGTGTTTACGAAAAAAGGTAAACTTCAATTTTTAAAAGAAAATACATAAAAAAAAAGTCTAAAAAGGTTATTATCACTTTCACAAATTTTTGTATGACAAATGCCACATACTTGGATAAATAATCCAATAATAAAAACTTTTAACTTATGGGCTTTTTATTTTGAGGCCATTTTACCGTGAGACGGTCTCATACAAGACATATTTTGTACAACTTTTTAAGTACTATAAAATTTGACAAATGACAATCAATGTTATAAGTTGTAACATAATGAAGTATGATATTTAAACAGATGTTTTCAAGAAGTTTAAGGATGAGGAAGGAGGCTTCAAGGATTGGGATGTTGAAGGTATTCTAAGTTTGTACGAGGCATGTCATGTTAGAATCAATGGAGATGATATATTAGATGAAGCTTTAACATATGCAACTACTCAACTTAAAACAATAATGTCTCAAAACTTGAGTTCACCTTTGGGTGAACAAGTAGCTCATGCTCTTTACCAACCTCTTCAAAAAGGATTTATTCGACTTGAGTCTAAACACTACATCTCTTTCTATCAAAACCATGCTTCTCACAACATTTCTCTTCTTAATTTCGCCAAATCCGACTTCAATTTACTCCAATTATTGCATCAAAAGGAATTGCGAGACATTACAAGGTAATTATTTGACATTTTAAATGTTATTTTTATTAGAGTGTATAACATATTTTGGTCTTAACTATCGGCTTTAGATTTTAGTTTGAGTTGGTTCCTTATTATGGTATCAGAGCCATTAGTCAACGTGACAAAAAGGTCACGGATTCGAATCTCAATCTTACCCCTTAAATTCAAGTGGGTTATTTCGCATGTAAACTTTTAACTGGACCTGGGAAAACGGTCGATCGGACGGGTTACGGGTCGGGTCACTTTCGGTCAGGTTATTTTCGAGTCAGGTCATTCTCGGGTCGGGTCTCGGTTCCGGGTCGGTCGGTTTGACCCAACGGGTTATGAATTATGAAAATTAAAAAAAATGATTTTCCGTATTTTATTATTTATGAAACTTTTTTTAATAAAAACACTATTTTTCATCTTTATGACATTAATCCACATATCAATTAACACAGTATTAAATCCTTATATGTGATTGAATTCAAGTTATAAGAAATCAGTAACTGCGACGCTCGTAGTCTAAACTTTAAATCTCTATGTATAGTTGGATTTGTAAGATACGTGTCACATTAGAGAAACTAGATGTGCGATTTTCTAAAACTAGTTGGTAAGTCCGGTTCATCTATGTGTAAAGAAAATAAGGGAATTAATACTTATTTTGAAAGACTTGTAATGTACGTGCTTCATAAAAGTTATTGCGTTTATTAAAGTTGTAACGTTAGATAAAAATGACGTTAAATATCTTCTCATTTTCTCATAAAAAATATTTTCACAATTTTCATGTTGGAAAGATATACAAATAACTAAGTACTTATTTCGACTTATAAGATACACGTTTTATAATCTAGGGTAGCGACATTTGTTTTCTGAAAGCTCATTCAATGTGCGAAACGTTCTTTTAAAGTATATCGATTTGTTTACTGAAATGTAGAAGAATTAAAAAACTCATTTGATTGATTTAACAAGATATATGTATTCAATTAGATTATAATGTCCTTTTTTTAAAGAAAAATAATTACGATGGATAAAAAGATGTTAAATGCGTATTTTTTGAGATCTATTAAAGAGTTTTAGGATTCAAATATTAGTCAATATCTTGAGATACGTTGAAAACAAAAATTTTATTTGAAATGGATTCTAACATTGACATTACTGTAAAAATTAACATTAGACCTGTCAAAACGGGTCGGTCGGGTCGGTTGCCGGTCGGGTAATTATCGGGTCGGTCATATTTCGGGTTAAGTCGCTTTCGGGTCGGTCGGGTTCGGGTTTCGACGGGTCGGGTCCCGGGTCCATTTTCGGGTCAGATCAAATTTTTCCAGGTCTACTTGTAACCTAAGCGAATCTCAATCTTACCCCTTAGATCTTATTTTTTGCAGTCCAACGCGTTAATTCAATCATTAATATCACTAATTACATATAATAAAAATTATGAAAATTTGATATTAATAATCTTTACAAATATGATACGAACAAACAAGATCTCACTTGACCATGTTTTAATTTATAGATTAAAAACTAATCACAAATTAAGAGTGATGAATAAATAGTGTCATTTTGTCAAATGTTGCAACTAATTAACCATTAGCTTAAGTTTTTGATTGGATTGATAATTCAATGGTATGAAAATCAAATTACTGAATTTTACTATATACAATAATTATGGATGAAAATTGTTTTGTTTGTATAGTTGGTGGAAAGAATTGTACAAGAAGGCACCATTTACAAGAGATAGATTGGTGGAAGGCTATTTTTGGATATTGGGGTGCTACTATGAACCTCAATATTCTCATGCAAGAAAAATCTTCATCAAAATTTTGATGATTTTGCAAGTTTTTGACGATATTTTTGATGTTTATGGCACCTTTGATATTCTTGAGCTTCTCGTTGAAGCAGTTAATAGGTTCGTTATTTCATTTGTATTCTATTTATTTAATTTGAAATATTGTTGTATTTTTAATTTAAAAATTAAATAACTTAGAGAGTATATTTCACTTTAAGAACTTAAATGGTCAAACTTTTAATTAGTATAACGTATTAGAAAATTCTTATTAAATGAAAATATTTAAATAATTTTATACAAATGAACAAAAACCGGATAAAATGTTTATAAGATTTTCTTTTAGAAAAAAAATATTGTTTTTGACTCTAATCCAGACCATATGAGTCTGGGTCTGAATTCAAATTTTTCAGATACTATATATATCTGGAAGGACGAGGTTTAAGCAACCTTACCCTTAATGAGATAATTAATCGGTGCAGATTGGATAAATTTCTACATATTTTAATATAAGTTATTTATTTCATTACAATTCGAAATCAAAAATCAAGAAACTATAAATCTATATTGCATAAATCAATTGCAAGTATATATATATATATATATTAAAAAAAGTAGTATTTTTATTGATTGGATGAAGTGTGATTGAATATGTAGATGGGATTATAGTTACGTAGCACGATTGCCCGAATACTTCAACAGTTGTTATCAAGTTCTTCTCGAAACTGTTGAAGAAGTCGAGAAACAACTTGCTAAAGAAGGAAGGTCATATGGTGCTGATCACATTAAATTGCAGGTATATTAGGGTCTCAATTATCAGCATAAATTTTTATTTAAATTAATTTCTTAATATTTTATATATACTCTAACAATTATAATAGGAGTATGATGATTTGATCATAGCATATTCCAATACTATTTCGAACATGAATGAGATATTAGATTTATAAGGTCTAAGTGACCTAAAATTAGAAGCTAAAATATTATTAAATTTTTTTTCAAGTTTTTATTATTTTCGGCTCGTCTTGTATGCGACTAGCTCATTATAAGATGAGTTGTATTATTAGTCTATTTATCTAATTTATTATTATAAAATATAAATGATCATGTCAATAGATTAAATATATATGGATCATCAGCCTATATAGTAATGGTCTCACAATAAGACAATATTTTTTATAAAAAATACCGCATCTTCACAATTAAGTGAATTTCGTTTTAAAAAAATCAAATTTTGTTTTAATTGAAGAGAAAATATTACTTTTTCATTCTTAGAAAAGGTCGTGAAACTAATTATCATCTAGCTAGACTACCCCTTAATAATAATTCTTTCAGCCTACTATGTACAAAAAAAAGAATAATTTATTTTATATATTGACATGATTGATTTATGTAGTTAAAAAGAACATGTAAAACATGGCTTGAAGAAGCAAAATGGAGGCGTGAAAAACACGTACCAAAATATGAAGAGTATATGGAAGTAGCAAGAGTAACAATTGCATACAACGTAGCCATTGTTGCCTCATTTCTTGGGATGGGATCCATTGCCACCAAAGATAGCTTTGAATGGATGTATCAGGATCCCATGCCTAAACCAGTCACTGCTTCCCTAACTATCTTCAGGCTCATGAATGACGTTGCTGGCTCCAAGGTACTTAATTCCCTCCCTCCCTCACTATTACATTTGTTAATATACTAAGCTTAAACCTATATCGTCCTACTTGATCAAACACTTTGACACTTTGAATTAGAGGTGTTCATTTGGGTCGGGCCAATTTTAAATCAGGTTTTTTGGGCCGGTTAAAAGTCGTCGAGTATTATGTCTTCATTAATTTTTACTTAATTGTAAATTCTTATTTTTAATTCTGGTTCAATAATAAGGTCAAGTGAATATCAGTTCGTCTTGTCTATTTTGAATGCGTCTACTTCAAAATAGCTTTGTTTAAATATGAATTTTGGATACTAAAGTCAAATCATAATTGTATTGTATTTGGAGTGGGCCGGGGCTGAAAACCTATACCATTGTTCTATTTTATTTGAGAAGGCAAATTCAAAAGTTAAGGAGAGTTTTATTGCCATCCTCTGGTCTAACATTTGGTTTGAAACTAGAAATGGGAACAGAAACAAGGAGCGCCATCTAAAGTGACCGGAAACGATTGGGTATGAGATACATTATCTATATAAAAATCTATTTTGAAATTAAAGTGATTTTTTGCTTTTAGATTTTTTTTAAAATTTTCTAGGTACAATCTCGTTTTTTCCTTTTTTTTCTTTAATTTGTAAATAAATGCCAAAATACCTTTTAAAAAGGTCGATCTTCTACACCGGGACAACACCTTGAGTGATTTAGGTCGCATTTTGTGGTGATCAGGAGCGAATACTCCTAGATCGTGGAATGTGGCTATACGTTTCACGTTCCATGTAACTATGATTTGAACACCGATTTTCTAACCTTAGCATATGAATGTTGTAGTATGAGCAGAGTAGTAGAGAGCATGTAGCATCTTCAATACAATGCTACATGAAAGAATTTGGGCTGATGGAAGAGGAGCAAATTTACCAGATATTAGAACACCAAGTTGAAGATGCATGGAAAGACATAAATGAAGGAATGTTACGACCATTTGTGATCCCAAAACCTTTATTGGATCGAATTCTGAACCTGGCTCGTGCTCCTGAATTGTTTTACAAACAAAGAACTGAAGGTTACACTGTTGTTAACCCAATTGTTAAAGATAAAATTGCATCAGTTCTTGTTCATCCCATCCCTTTCTGAGCTTTTTTGTTCGATTTCTGTTACTTTTATTATCGTATAAGATTTAATTTTAGTTGGATTGTTGTATTATTATTAACATGGAGATGGTACATAATGCCCATTGATATGTTAACAAAATATGTGATGTTTTGTTTTAAGGAATATATGAAGGTATGTCTATTTGTTCTTGATCACTTTGTGTAATTGTCTTCATTACCACCTAATACAATGCATTGGAATAAATTTATGAAGAAAATGAGAAGATTGGAGTTGGACAAACATGACCATTAAGGTAGACAAGAGATTTTTCAACTAAAATTACACTAATATTTCATTTTCATTACCATCGTTTATGACCACGTACCAAACGGGCTGTTAAATTGCAACTGATATTAACTTTACACGTTTAAAAAAATATAAATTAGACTTCGATTTATAGCAGTGTAAAATTGGTCTCATAAAGAAAAAGAGAGGAGAGAACAACGCTTAAATGACAAACTAACAAGCATACAAGAAAAGGAATCAAAAAACACACATGCGATGCAAGCGAATGTAGGTCCCTCCCGATCAAATGAACAATCCTCCATGGTATGCTCCTTTTCGTACACTATCCAACGAGTTACTGCTTAGCCAAAACAAAGTTGTGCTTTGACAGTTTTAACACAGACAAAAGTTGACGATGGTTGTGTCTTGTGTGCTTGTACAAGTATAACATCTGCTTGGCCGAGCAGTTGACCTGGCCACACACTGCTGCTACTGGCATAGCTGCTCGTTTGTCAATCAATCTCGCGATGAGCAGCCTTCTGTCTTAACCAAGCTTCTGCCCCAATCAATAATATATGCTATTCCGAGCAATAACCATGCTTATTTAAACATTCATCTACCTCGTCACAACAGCCCTTATGAAACTTGCCAAGCCCACCTTGGCTCATTCAAGCTCTAGCTAGCTCATCTGAGCCCCTAGCAGAGTCACTGTAGCTTGCAATGCAATTTATTCTATCTCAAAAGTAAGCTAGTAGGAGAAATTTGCTTGCATAAAGAGCCACTCTCAACCGAGCTAACCCCTGTCCTCACTCGATTCATTTATTTAAAAAAGCTTTATGAACATAAATAATTTCTAACCCTCCATCTTTTCCAAGTTTGTTCAAACAATTGATTGGAGAAAGATTCAGATAATTAGTTGTGTAACATAAGTCATATTACTAAACAAGAGGCACATTTGAAAGAGTAGTAATTTATAAGTGCCAAGATTAATGAGAGGTCGATTATAGAATAGGCCCTCATCTCTTTCAATTTGCTTGATTAACAAAGACAGAGATTAGGAATTAAGAAGTCACTCGTCCCTTTTCAAACGAGTGATAAGACGTTTTGCTAAATCAAAAGTTTTACTTGAAAGTTTAAAATCTTACTCAAGTCAGCTCGCCATGGAGGTATCTTGAAGAGTAACAATCAAATCTAAATCCACATCGATAAGAGCAAAGGACAGGAAAAAAAAATACAAATAAACTCATTTCATTCAATAATTTTGATTGTAACTTCAACATAAAATTATGGATGAAGACAATTCTATGGACAGATACTAGACAAGCAGTTACTGAAGCAAAATCCATGAATCCCAAAAAAAAGGGGAACCAAATGGCATAAATTAGAGAAAAGATGTCGAATGAGCTTATGAGTAGTTGCATTTTACTGATACCTTTGGCTAATTAGGCTAATGTCGACGATCCCCCACCAGAAGAATGACCAAATGGAACCTTTGAATCATGTTCTTCTTCGCTCTGTTCTCGTTGGATATCGGTTTCTTCGACAAGCTCCTCTCCAGTCTTGGCTTCTTTGCTTTGAATTTGTAGGATATCTGTATCTTTCATCTCGTCCTGTTGGAGCTCAACTACATTGCTTTGGTCTTGCGGAAGCTCAGATAGGTTTTTCTGTTCCTGTTGAAGCCTTTGCCCCTCGGGTTGGTCATGTTGCGGCTCAGGTTCTTTTTGCTGCTCAAGCTGCGGCTCACCAGTTTTATCATGGAGGAACTTTACCACAATGCAGGTGATATTGTCAGCACTGCCGCGATTAAATGCAGTTTCAGTTAATTTCCTAGCAGCTGTTTCAGGTTCTTCCTCACCGCGAGCAAGCGAAACAGCATCCTGACCACAACACAAGCCAACTGCTCAGCTAATTGCCATTCAAGAAAGGTTAATTTATAATGTAACTATCATTAACATGAAATCAAACAAAAGGTAAAAAAATATACATGAATACAAGTAAAACAAATACTTGGTTACAATTTATAATGGTCAACTTTTATCCTTATAACTGAAGCAAAATTACTCTATAGTCTCTACCCTGTGTTGGTCCATTAACATTGCCTATATGAAAAATATTAAAAGAACCCAAACATATATCAAATACCATGAGTATCATTCCATTTCAGTGTATTTTGAACAAATTGCATTTAGCAAGCGGATCCTGCACAAATTAAGTAATTAACATCTATATGCAACAACAACATGGTTCATTTCAAAAGGATCTCCGACCTGTGTTCATCTGGAGGGGAACAAAATAATTGAAAAGCAGTAGACCAAATGTAAGACAAGAGAATCTGGTACCTCGTTTGAAACAACATCCCAAAGGCCATCACTAGCAAGCACAAGTAATTCGAGTTCCTCGTTAACCTCTTGTTCCTGTAATGAATAAGTTAACCTTTATTAGCAGTTTCAACCCCTCTCACCCCTTTGAAAGGCTGAAATCAATTCCAGTCCGAGAATCAGAGGAGTCAACCCCAACAAATTTTAGTCCTTTGTAATGTCGGAATCAATAGGTAACACCCTAACATGTATATAATTACGAAAGGTTATGGAAGTCAAGAATCAATAGGTAACACCCTGACATGTATATAAAAAAGGAAAGAGGCGAGTTAAGTTAAATCTTGCGTGAGGGATTGATAACACATTCAAACCAAAGTTATGGAAGTCATGAATCAACCTTTGCAGGATTATCACAGGCCTCAAACCCGAAAAGAATAACAAAAAGTACTTGTTCCTTCAATGCCCCACACCCATCTCAAAAGAAGATGGTTGCATAGTAGATCACGGAAAATACAAATTCCTCTTTGCCCAAAGCGCAAATTTTTTTACTTTAGAATAAAGTCCCTTTTGATGACTTGAGATAATATATAACAGAAACCAAACATTGTCCACACCAAAAGAGGAGCAAGGGCGAAAAATCATGTGACAAGCTGTGATTCAAGAAAAAATGGCAAGACCACTTTACTTGTTTATTATCATTCCAAATATATGAGGCACGAGTACAAGGCATGATCAACAAGATGAAAAGGCAGACATTGTCAATCGATTCTTCCAGTTCTTAAAATGTTTATAATTGCAAAACAATCTTGAATTTTGTGTGATAAACTAAACTAGTTCTTCTGTTGTCCATAATATACACTCAAAAAATTGAACCACATAGAATTCTAAGAATACAGCCCTGTGACAGACATTGCAGTAGATTTGTATAGAGTAAAAAGTTGGAAGATTGTATCAAAAATAGAAATAAATGGGTTGGAATATGTAATGCAAAAGCTGTTTGTATAGAATGTATGTATATTCATATTAACCATAACCTAAAACATTACAAAAGAGGTTCAAGGAATACAAGAAACTTGAGATCTCCCAAAATGAGTATAAAAGTTCACTAACTGAACGAGTATAACAGCTTCACTATAAGCAGAGGGCACATACATCAACGTACAACATGTCAAATTGTCAGAAGCTCAATGCTATTAAGTGGCTCCCACATGTTGGGGTATGGTGGGTCAAATTTACACAACCTTACCCTTGTTATTGATAACAACGAGGTTGTTTCCAATTGACCCTTGGAGGATACATTAACTGCAACTTCATATAACTGAGAACATTATATATATATATATATATATATATATATATATATATAGGAACAAGTTCCAGTGAGAACCATCCTTCTATGAGAACCGTGAGAACCAACCTGCCTTACAAAAAAGTGTTATTTTTTACTAAAAATGTGTTACTTTTAGGCAAAAGGGTGTTATTGTTTTTTATGATATTATTAGACATAAAAGCGTTACTTTAAGAAAAAAATTCTGAAAAAACCTCATAAAAAAGGTGTTACTTTTTACTTAAAAATGTGTTACTTTTCGAAAAAAATGTGTTACTTTTTAATATTTTTTTTTTTAAAAAATATTTTTTTTCTGAAAATAACACTTTTTATGCTAAAAAATAACAACATTTTCTTAAAACAAAAGTAACATTTTTTTGTCCAAAAGTAACATATTTTCTGTAAAAAAGTAACACATTTTTTTTCTGGGAGTTTGGTTCTCACGGTTCTCATATAAGCTTGGTTCTCACTGGAACTTGACCCTATATATATATATATATATATATATATATATATATATATATATATATATATATATATATACAAAAGGAAAAAGGAAATGGTAATAACTAATGTGATCATGACTTTCAAGAGCACCCTACCTAAATATCCAGATTCCAGAGTAATCAATCTCAATTCACCAAAAATGTTTTCCACCATGGATTTTTATCGCCTTTTGTAACCACCAAGAATGGATATGAATGAATTTACAAACCAAGAAAAAATAGAAAATATGGATCACTATTTAATAGAACAATGACATATTAATTTGAAAAGAAATTGTTCATACTTTAATATTTTATTTGTCAGCCTCTGTATCATTGAGTCAAAACAGTGAAAGCACATTAGACCAGAGAAACTTTGCAGATTTCAATATTGTATTCAATGATCAATAGATTACATTCGGAATACGGAAAGGGGTTGAGCAATGTGCCAAATATTTTACCTGGATCTCAGGTTCTGCCACAACATATTGTTTCAACATTCGATTACCAAAAGCACGAGACATAGCTAGAACACCTCCAACTCTCCAGGTCCCTGAAAAAAGAAACAA
Source organism: Amaranthus cruentus (assembly GCA_019425755.1). Classification (NCBI taxonomy): domain Eukaryota; kingdom Viridiplantae; phylum Streptophyta; class Magnoliopsida; order Caryophyllales; family Amaranthaceae; genus Amaranthus; species Amaranthus cruentus. Next base: position 11,226,216 of record CM033463.1, on the reverse strand, counting down.
AAAGCTTCAGAAGTTTGTGCTGAAAAAATTAATTTCTATTTTACAAGCATCAAGACATCTATAACAGCAACTCAACGATGAATTGAAAGAATAATGACTGAGCATACAGCCAGCAGCCAGCACTCAGTACAGAATCCAAATCCATCAAATGTTCACAAATTTGAACGTCAATATAATGTCAAACATTAAAGAATATAATTTCTCCATAGGTCACATATATTGTTGTGAGTACAAAAGATATGTTGCAACTAATAAGATCATAGTCATTATTCACAAGACTTTGGCATAAAGAATATAATTGCGTAAGTTAAATACATGAAATATTTGGGTTCTGTCATCTGTGAAGTATTAGATGGTCATTGCAAAGGAGTAAGGGACAATAAGAGATAAACATTCTTAATTACAAAGGTAATACCACATATGTCAAGCTCCTACCCCAACCGCATACTTGTAATTGCAACTAATATAACAAACACTGACATAATTCTATATCTATTATAATAATACTCTTCGTTATATTTCAGTTATAATCTTTTTCTATATTTTTCCTCTTCAATCTTGCTGATTGTCTAGTCTTCCCATGATGCCCTTCCTTTGACAAGTCATTACATTTTCACAATAATGGAAGGCAAGAGGCAGAAACTAGAAAGAAAAGGAATAAAGTGCATTCAAAGAGTTTCTCAATAGCCCATCAGCTTCATCAGATCTCTATAATTAAACTGTTAAAGGTGTACTTTTGATACAAAACAATTACTATGGGAGATCCACCAGAATTCCTTTCAACTAAGTTTTTTATCTAGCACTTCAAGTTTTGTACTTCTGCTTCATCAAGGAAAAACGGCTGATGAGCCATCCAAGCACGATAAAGAAACGACATTAAAGTTGGCTCGAAAAAAAAAATGCACTCCCAAAAAATTCCTTTTAAAAAAATTGCCAAAGCGGTGACCAATTGAGGTGCTTATATTTGGTAGGCCACACTTTCATTTATACTACAAAATAAATTTTTAAATCATCCCCTCCATTCTCTAATGTTCTTCCCATTTAAAATTTGGAAGGAACCAAGAGTAATAATGAGAAATAAGTTCCATTAGGAATGACTATTGATTTGGAATAAATAATAATTATTGATGCATGATATCATAGGAAGTAAGGAGTAAAAGAGAGAATTGTTATAATGAGGGGAAGGGTACAATAATTATAAAAGATGACAATTAAGTTTAGGGGTTGAAAACGTAAAGAGGTGATGTCCTTTTAATAAACAGGTGCTCTCTTAAGAGACCGTCTTTTGTAAAGACGTCTCTCAAAAGTGCAGCCCAAATCTATATTTAGCGTTGTAAGTTGTAACAATAGAAGTATATTTAGAATTGGATTGGGCTTTTGAGAGCCGTCTTTACAAATGACGGTCTCAAGTAAGAATTTGTATATAATAAATGTGTTAGGCAAATGAGATTATGTTAGCCCAAAAATATGTCCAAAATATAAAATTTTTTAATAAGAAAAACTTTGTGAAATTTCCATTTCAGACAAATGGAAAAGAAAAAACGGAGGGATAAAAATGACAAGACTACCATAGTTTTGCCCCTAAGAAAGCTAACTCAAGTGCAGAAATTACCAGATGGCATATGCATGTTCTATATCAAACAATCATACAAAGTGGAAGAGGAAATAAAAGAAATAAAGATCCAAATACTAACCAAAAATAATAGTCAATATAAGCAGAGAGTACTCATTCGCATGAGTTAAGATGCCTTAATGACATGTACTTTTTGATCTATTCATATTAAATGTGTCCTTGTTGGAGATTCAACTTGATGTACTTCAAAAGTTGAATATTTTTTCAATCATTTTCATTAAAATTTAAAGTAGTTATTGAAGATATGAGATGTGAATTTAATTAATAGCTTCATAGGACCCTAAGCACTTCTAGGTTATAGAATTACGAGATTCCTTTTAACTTTTATCAAATAAAACATGAGAAGTTATCTCTAATTCTAAGGTAGTATTTAAGTCGTAATCCTTCATCAGACAACCTTCAAAATTTTCTGAAAGAAACATACATCACAAAAACAGTAGAAATCACATCAAATAACTGGATAGATTCCAATTTTTATTGAAGATATTTCTACACTCAGAAGTCAAGACTTCAGCCAGCAATAATTCCACTTACTAAGCTAAAATAACGACTCCTATATGGAAAACTCATGCAAAACTTTTCGAGTTTTCTCATGGTTTCAGCATCACATACCTTCAAATTTCTAATAGAGAAAAATATCTATGGTCTCATAGAACAATTCAACTGAGTAACACAAGGAAGAAAACTGCATATATTCTATATGAATAGAAAGAGTTCAGGAAACCATGAATATGAAGGCAAAAGCTTCTACCAGGTCTTTTAATTTAACAATTAAGCTCACCTGCCCACATCACAACACCACCAGCGCTTTCAATTCTCTTCCGTTCATCAAGTCTGTTGGGCTTGTGATCTTCAGAAAGGGGTATTGCTGCTCAAAAAAAAAAAGAACTTTATTAAATGATGTTCAGCAAAATTATTCCACATTCCTCAACACACTGAAAATTTTAAATTCCTTGGAGCATTACAAGATTAATAGGAATAACCGAATAAGCTTAAAACAAGCATTACACAATAAATTATACATGTTGCAGAAAATTGCACAACATAATATCAGAAAAGAAATTCTTATTTGCCAATCGCAACTGAGATATTTGGATTATTAAATTAATCACTATCATAATTTCACTAAATAAGCCACAAGGCTCACAACTTCATTCACCTTGCATGATCACTCCATTAAGGAAAAGCAGATTCCAGTGGACGGAGAAGAATATACCCAAATGATACTGTCCATTGAGCACTTCACTTTGTAAATGCAATCATGAAAGCACCCATCAAAAACTTCGTTGTCGTACATTCTCACATTCAACGTCATCTTGAGGAAAAATTGTTAAAAAGAACACAATCATAATTAAACAGCTCTTAGCCTAAGGTGTCAGCAAAAACTCTCCGTTATTCCCTTATTTGTCTTTCTAATGCCCAATAAATCTCAAGACATATTGGCTACATGCGCACTCCCACATTGATTGAGCCATTTCATAGTAAATACCCAGAAAAGTCTTCTGCATCATATTGAGCATGTTTGGATGGGGTGATACAGATACGGACAGGTGATGGGTGTTTGGTTCATAGTGAATACCCAATGAGTCTAAGGAAAGGTAAGAGTCTTTTCCTTGATGAGTGTTCGCTTAGCTAATTTTCAAAAATTACCCCCGCTTTCCTTATATGAAAATTCAAGCTTCAGTGCTTGACACTCATTGACGGCCACTGCCCCAACACGTTCAACCCTGGAACTTCTGCTCACTGACCAAGCCTCCTGCCTACCTCACAACTCAACAAGTACCTTTGCAACCACCAGTCCTACCCATTAAAGTACCATACGTTCTCACATACCAACCCACTTTCACAAAGAAACCTCCTTACAACCCCACCCCCACCTACAATTCGCTGCACCACCGACAAAAAATAACCGACATTCCCAGAAGCAAAATTGTACCATAACTCCACCACACACCAAAGTCACCAACATATTCTATATCTAACTTATTAAACCGCCATACATCAAAATATATACAAAAAAAAAAAGAAGAAAATTAACGATAAAAAAACGACAGTGAAGTTAGATATACCTAATTACCTATTAATCTCCAATCATGAAAGCACCGGATCCTGAGTTTTCATGGTTGAAATTGACCATTAAAGCACTGTGCATTTGTGATGAGACATAGCCGATGCAAGGCATAGCTTCCCCTAGATGATGCAATTGATAACTTGTGAAATAAATGTAGTGGTGAAAGAAGAAGATGAAGATGGTAGCAATGGTTAAAAAGATAAGTTTTGGTGGGTATAAGGGTGATGAGTAGTTATCCTTTCTTTGGCCAAATGAACAAAACCACATAAAAGGATGCTTGTAGTTTTACAATTCCATTCCTCCCTTGTAACCAAACACATCACACAATAGGGGGTGATTCCTTTACTTTTCTTGCCTTTCCTTTCCCTAATTCCCTTTCATATTTCCTTTCCCTTACCTAGTAGACATCAAACAACCTTGTTTTCTAATAAATTACTTTCTCATTCATAGTAACCTTAGGTTTCTAAAAAAATTTACATTTAAATTTATATCGTTCATTCACAAAGTGCACACTTACAAAACACATAGTACAGCTTGACTGACAAATCTGTAGTATCAAAGCTTCACAAGTTACACCAGAGGCAATATGACTATGGCACGACAAGGTAGCAAATAAGATTAAATCAATGGCTGATATCAATTCTTGGTCACCCTGCTGAAAATCACTAATTGATATCAATTCTTAGTACATCCTGCTGCATACCGGAGTAGCCAAGAGATAAATATTTTATCATAATCATTTTTGGAGGCAAGAAACCATTTGAAGCTTAATGTCACGAAAAAAGGGGCTATCTAAGAAAATATCATACACAAATTCACGGGTACATTGCACCTAAGCATATTCCATATATATAAGCAAAAGGAGCCATCACAAATCTAACCTTTTCCAGCCTTTGATAGTACTGTACGTGAATCTCCAACGTTAGCTACGTAAAGATGGTTTCCGACCAGAACTGCTGTTGAAGCTGTAGACCCATCATCCCGAAATGTATCCTTTTCAGCGTTGAGGAAGTCCTTATCAGTTTGCTTGTATGTTTCACCTGGGGAGGTCAACAAGTTATCACTTATCTGATTACAGCAAATAGTTGAAGGAGATAAACACCCCCTGCAGAACTTCTTAATGCAATCCAAGAGAGTAAAGGCACCACAGAAACTGAATTCATTACTTTCAAAATCCAACCATATGCATTCCTAAAATCCAGAGCATACCAGTTGTACTTGTGAGTTACCACTAAAAAGTGGAAGAACAACCAAAAGAGTGAATTTTATTGAATAACATTTTATATGTAGCTATGGCAATCGTGGCAAACTTGAAAAAAAAAAAACAAAAAAAAAAGAACCTAGGCTGTAGGAATGTACTTTTCAAAAATAAAAAAAGGCTGTAGGAATGTTATTAACTGCTGAAAATTCTTGATGTTACACAAGTACACTACACAGTAAAATGAATCTAAGAAGATCCCACTTAATTATCATTTTTCTTATGAATAAAATACCAAATATGATCAAAGTTGAAGCATAAGAGTAAAGAACAATATGGACCACAGAGTGCAAACACAATAATCTTTGCAAAGTCAATTCATGGATAAATTTTTTCAATTATTGAAAAACGTGTGAAGGAAATTATAATATCCATGGGTCTGTTTTTCACCCCATTTCTTTCAAAAATTGAAGTTAAAGCATGTTGGTCTACTAAATCCAAGTTAGAACGTAAAATATAAGCTTACATCTTAACTGCAATATACAAAATAAGAGATGTAACAAGTCATCCAACAAAATAAGAGATGTACCAAGTCATCCTAGTATATATCCAAACTCGGAAACTTGGTCCTAAGTGCCAGCCATCAGTAAGATAGCTCGTGAGATACTCAGAGTCTCGGACCTAAATTACATGGATGACACTAAACTCAGCACCATAATAAAACTAAATTCTGCTCAAGATTTTTCAAGAAATAAGCAAAGCAACAAGCATGACCGCCTCATGAAAATCAAAATATTTAAGGCACAAGAAAAAGAGTTTTTAAAATGAATAAAAAGACATAATTTTAGAAGATTCAAGAATCATTTCACATTAGAACAAAAAAATCCATTCCGTATTACGTTAATCGCATAGAAGTTTCATAAATCAAATTCTCTCCTTCACTAAATATTTTAAGGTTTATGCACAATTTTAGCCCTGTGTTAAGAAAAGTAGTTATTCATCACATTTACATGTCTTGCATTATTTAGTCAAAAGCAAAAAAAGCTTATCAATAATTTCCATTGGCAGGCAGCAGCCAATAAAATATTAAAAACCTAATCAAAATGCAAAAAATGTCTTCTTAATATCCAACAGATGCTAAAAAATATCGGACAAAACAAGCAATTATACGATTATATTTATAACGAATAATGCAGTCATATGTGCAAAAGTAAACATGCAGCAGTATGAACGCACTTATAGCAGCTTTTGTGTCTTCCATAAATTGTGGGTGTTTCATAAGATTTTCAAAGAGATATTGCTTCAAAAATTCCGCTGCTCGAGAGCCTCCATGACCTACATAATAGATAAATTTGTTAACCATCAACCCATGAGGCAAATAAACATAGTTATACTCCTAGTATTCATTTATTGGTGCTTGCTATTCACAACTGGGACATCAAGGCCACAAAAACATTTTAACACGAACAATAATTTGTCTGGAAAAAAAACATTTAATAAGCCGTAAAATCCAAGGGTTTATGATGAATTGATACGGACATGGCAACATATAATAAAATCGTTACATTCTACTAACAAAATACATATTCAAGAGACAAAAGCCCTTTCATATGCCAAATCAACTAAAGTGTATATATATTTCTGAATTGATATATGTGATAAGATTTCGGAAACAGTGCAACGTTGGATACATATCATCAAAGCCAAAAACAATCCAACTTTGGTTTAAAGCTATGCGTAACCTCACTACTCTAATTCCTAATATATCTCTAATACCATTCTTATATTTCCTTTCTATTCCTTCGTATAATGTTCACTTCTTCAATAATGGTATCCTAATAATCCGATTCCTCACTATCAATTTATTTTGATGTATCATATGCAACACTTTCAATGCTCAAGCACAACTATCGTCATTCTATCAATATAAAGCACGGAAAAGTTGCATCACAAAAGCCAAAACATTTAAATAATTAATGTTGTGAAGGTGCCGCTTCATAGGCCTAATATTTTACAAATAAGACACCCATACAATTTTCAAGACACAATTTCCATGACACATACAACAATAAATTGGAGCCAAACAACAAAATGTAAAGAAAACATTATTTGCATTGAAAAACATGTCCACAAGGAAAAGAATCACCATTCCCATAGTATTAAATCTCTAAACAATAACTAACAATGTGTCACGTCATATCATTCTCTTCGAGTAATCACCACCTTTCACATACAAGTAGACATCGTAAAATGCTACACAAGCCCACTAATCAATCCTTCACATAATAAATTATACGTTGACCATTTTCCTAATTAGTCCTTCAACATGTCCATACAACTCTTATATAGTTTCGTGGTTGTTATCGTCTACACTTATTTAATTATACCATGGAATTAAAATGCAACCATCTTATAAGGGCCATTTTTTAGAGCATTTTCAGCATACAAAACCATTAAGTCCCATTATGCTACGTGTGATCTAAAGTCACGTCAAAACATTACTTATAAGTTGCCATTCTACTATATAAGCCATTATAATCTATTCAATAAGGTGAGGTTTTGAATGGTAATTTTATAGTGAATCTTTGAAAAACGGGATAAAGATCTTCAATTAAAATTATAAAATATATTAATCAACTTGCCAATTTAGAAAAGCACATTGTGTAAATGTCGCTTCCATGACACCTCATTCAATCGTTTTTCTATAGGTACCAATCCCTTTTATATTGATCTTATGGGCTTGCAGCTTTGCACATCATGGTAATGTCTTTTAATATACTAACTCTAGAACTCGAGTCTGTAATCAAATCAAACCCATGTTTCCCCAAACACATAGTACCTTTGTTCACAAATTTTTCCTTCCCACTTATTCCTCTTAGCATACCAATAAATTACTCCCGCAAGTGTTATATAATATCCTCAAAATAATTTCATAATAGCAACGGAACTAATACCTACAAACAAAACTACATGTTGTACATCATAACTAAAGTTTTAAAAAGTGTGCCTAATCGCCAATTCAAACTAGCCTCATTTATTGAATGGCTTGGCAAGGTGTTGAAGCACACTCAAGGCGCATCAAACCGCATACAAGTGCAACGTTCTGTTGGAAATCTTTTTATGTGCGTAAACCCTACATTTAGGGATAGTACCTTGCGACTCGAGGGCTACTAAAAGCCCAACTAAAGAGAATGAATGTGAGTAAACTGAGGAGTTGAAGAATAGTAGTCGGAAGAGCAATCCTTGTATGCGCCTTTAGCCTTTTTAAATCTTCAAATTAACTCTCAAAACTTATACTGCATGATTTAAGTAACTAGTATCAAAATCCTTTGATGTAAAGATCGTCCAAAATAAGGAAACCAGAACAACAAGACATATAGCACAAGCATCCCATATGCGTTTGGCTTTAGTCATGTTCCTAGCACATCAAGAAGCTCACCTCGAAAAGCTTAATTTCCCTCAAGGTGATTTTGGTGATCAAAGGCTAATTTCCCTCGAAAAGCATCCCCAAGCCAACTACCATGTTAGACTTAATTGACTTGCCTATATCTAATATATAGTACATTGCCATCAAATGCAAGACTAATTGAAAAAACTACACATTCTTTTTAAATGAAGACTTTCCACACTGTTCAATTAAAATTGTACTGAACAACATTTGATTTAGCAATTTAACTTAGCGTGTGACTATCAAAGGTTCTAAATATTTAGAGCTTTTCACTTCAGTACTCGATATTATCAAGTATTTTATCACGATAAGCTAATAAAAATCCTTAACAAAACAACCTTGTCAAAGAGAAAAGGGCATGTATATAATAGCACTTATTTACAATGTTGTATCTCCAACAAATAATCAAAATAATCAGCAACACTTTAAATAATAGCCACTATTCTTCACAAGTGAATACCCTGGGTCTTCTTTATTTGAATCTCCAAAAGATCCTTTCTATGCTCAATGAAGTTTGAAGCTTGAAGCTTGAAGCTTGTGCTAGTAAAAAGGTAAGACGACATACTCCATAGGGCATAGACCCCACAAATGAAATTATCCTACATGTAACATTATGACTTTGCAATTGTCAATGTACTCACGTAATGGCAACAGCCGCTTGGATCTCTAATTCAAACAAATATGTCGTATGTAAATATTGGCGAACTCTATCAATCATGGAACCTTCAATAAAAAGTTGAAATTTCGCTTTCACAATCCTATTAGCATTAATTTGAGAGAAAAGGTTGATTCGACAACTTAAACTAATGTCTTTAAAATATATATATATATTAGTCTTTAAAATATATATATATATATTACTCCAACGGTCCAACCTTCATATAAATGAAAGCAAATGTGCTAGATTAGGGGGGTTACATCTCACAGTCACGCCTGCCACTGTAGTACTACATGTTCAGTTTATTAATTAGTCTATCACAAATTCAATTTATCAATCCACATTAGCTACCCGACATCAACTAGACTTTTGTTGATGGGAAGCAAATGAGATTGAGGAGGGTGTATCTATGTTTGATCCAAATCAAAGTCATATTAGGTGCATATGTAAATCATATCCATATAAATCTCCATATCCACCATTATGAGACCTACGTCGCCAATATTAAAGAAAAATTGGTAATAAAATAACATATGATGCAACTTCAATTTTTAAGCAAATAAATCCACAAATGACCTCAAAGCACTCATAAGTCGGCAGCATTTAGAAGTGTAAAAAGATTCCAATTAATCTCGAAATTCCAAACTGCAAAATAAAAATCCACCCTTCACCCTAACTATATCGAGGAGGGTAGGACAGTGGCGGAAGGTATGTTTACTATGGGTGTTCAGAAAAACCCGACCCGCTTCACCCGCTTCCTTGATAGCGGGTAGTTTTATGAAAAAATAAATTATATAGGGTACCCGTTGACCCCGAATATAGAGGGTAAATTTAAAAAAAAGATCATTTTCTGTGTAAAAATGCCAACCCAACCAGCGTACTGATTCACTGATTTTCAACTTCCCTCCTCAATTCACTTGAACTGATTCACTGATTTTCAACTACCCTTGCATAGCCAAACATAAAGAAATCAAAGTAAACCTAAAGCCAATTGTTGTTTATTAGCAAACCCAATCACCAAAACCTGATTCTTCTTAAAACAAATCCCAAGATCTTTAGTTAAAAAAAATTTGTAGGAAAGTAGAAGAGACATTAAACAGAACCAGCGTATGAGAGAGAATAAAGACTTCCCAAATCAATACAACCGCAAACAAAACGGGTAACCGATGTTCTGACCCGATTTATCCTGGTACCCGATAACCGAGTACCCAGATAAGTCGGGTCGGGATACGGGCCATCAAAATAAATACCCGACTAACCGGGTACCCGGCTTTTCGGGTATTGTTTACATCAATATACATCGTATATTCCACACTCTCATGGTACAAAGAATGCTAAAAAGCATGTAGCATGTTAAGACTAGAAAGTCTGACCATCAAATATTCCAAAGAGGCAGACAGTCTTCCCATTTATTTTGGACATTTTTACATCATAAAAGTCTTCCATGCTAGCTCTTTTTCCTCGAAAACTTGAAAATCCACAACTTAACTTTCCATCTTCACTGTCATAAAATAAACAAATCTTTGTTCAACTCAATAGTTGGATATAATGAGTCATAAATGCAAACGGTGAATGAGAAAACACTAAATTTATGACATTCACATAACAACATCAGCACATTAAAATCAATTCGTCATACAATCTTTAAGCAAAGTGCGTAAATATTGAGGTACGTTCCCTCTAAGCTACACGATATCTCGCAATCTCTTTTTCATACCCTTTTTTCTAAGATAGGCATGGAGAACACTTTGAGTATATGGCTTATTCAACATAAGGGCAAAACTTCTAATTTAAATTAAAAATAAAAGACAAATTTGGTCCTGACTTTCTGATTTTAATAAAGGTGGTAACCGCCATTATTCCCATGTCCCTGGAGTTAATAACTTAGATGTTCCAGAGCCCTGAGGGGCCTCGAACATATGACCTCTAGAATATAATCCCTGAGCTCAACCAGTTGAGCTATCTTCACGGTTATTAAGTTGGTAACTTGTTACCCTCAACGTCAAGGGCATAACAGAATAGAAATCAAGCACTCACATTGTGTAGGCTTGGAGCGTGTATAGTAACATCTAAGACAGACCCGAAGTCAAGACTAGACATTCATGTTTAAGACAATTTATGACTTCATGTCTAAATTTATAACCCATATGTTGTTATTTGATGACAATGATCGGCACCAATGCTTTTTTCTTCTTTCAATGTTTCCATATGTCACTTAGAAAAGCCATGTTATTCGGATGTGTTTTCTCTGTAGTACATTTGCCCCACAGGCAGTCACCAGTATTTAAGTCAGCAAAGTGAGTTGATCATCAAGCTTAGTGATTTCATGCATAACAAAATGTTGGCACATGTTAGAAAGAATGTTGAACAAAGTACAACTTTAACAAATTGCAAAAGCATTATTCATTTCTAGAATGAAGTCAAGAGTATCTTGAAAGAAAAACCAAATGAGGTACCCAATTTCATCATATTCAATAATATCAACAAAAAACGACAGGGATTTTAATAATAACAGATACCACTATGAACTTAACATTCCAAGCTATTGTACCCAATAAGGTATTATTATACACTAATAAGATTTTGAATAACTTTGCAATCATTTCGAGAAAAAAGCACAAAGATATTCACCTTTTGCATCCTCCACTAGCATAACCAATATTTACCCCTGTCTCTGGCAAGATATCAACTAAGGAACCCCGATCCTCTATGGCGCCTGTATCAACCATCATTTTTGCACTTGCCATAAACCTTCTAACGTTGCAATTCCAGGTGTATGTGTATGATGGGCTTGGATTATCACACAAAACTCGTCCTGCAATTCTCGGCCATAAACTTCTTCCCGAAAGAGCTCCAATACACCCAGCTCGAATTACAGCATTTCTTAGAAGATTCGTGCATATCATCTAATTTAGCAAATTCAAATTATATCTTCAAATATCTCAATAAATACAGACTTGCATTCACATAATACTAGAAACTAGAGTATGGTAATTGGTAGCATTCATTCAAAATGCAAAAGCAGATTGCACAGTTTATAAATAAATATAAGCCGTTTTGGTGTAAAATGGGAGAAAATGCTAGGTTTATATATAAGCAACCCCAAAAGCTACATATAAGCAATATATACATTGCTGATTGCTACAAAATTAATTTATTCGGGGTGTTAAGACAAAATGATGCGTCAATCAGTGTAAAAAAAGTTTAATTAATACTTAAAGTTGTCTTTTCCTTTCTTATATCTTATATGCAACCTAAATAGAGCTTAGGGATGCATATAGCATTTGCTAAAATGTTAAATAATCAATGAGCCAGAATGTGCTTCCTAAAGCCATCACTACTTGAAATTACGGAATTTCAAATTGTTTTAAAGTTTGAAATTTATTTTCAATACAAAATCAATCAAGAAAAACATACACTAACTACACATCATTCCGCAATCAAAACTAGTTCACCACTTGATCCAAGTGTATAACTTCCTAATTGTCCAAAATAATGAATCATCTACCAAAACTAAGCATTAAACACCAGATTAAAGTGATATAGAACATCATCACTCAACAATTTCAAAACTGTGGAATTCAACTTTAAAAACGCAAAAAAGGAACTTACATCATCAACAAGACGTTATTTTAACGGAGATACATAACACATCTTCCACAAAGAAAAACATGTAATCAAGTTCAAAGCAAGCTCCAATTTCTGAACTTAGACAAAAAAAACTCGTCAAGATTTTAAAAATTAATTAATATCGAAATCAATCATCCGACAGTTAAAAAAATAAAAAAAATTTACTGAAATAATTAAAATCTGCTGCTATGAAAAAACGATCAAGATTTACGATTGTGAATAACATAATCGCACTTAATCGTCATCGGAATCGAGAGGAATCAAGAAAAAGGATTAGCAAAAAAGGTAAATTTTCTCACTTTTTGAATAGAAATGAATTTTCTCTCTCAAGAGAATGAGAGAGAGAATCAGGAACCCTAGAGAGAGAAAGAGAAAGGGATGGAAATGATGAAAAGGAGGTTGATGTTATAGGAGAGTGAGGAATGGCGGAGAGGAGAAAACCTGACAGATTGAGAAAGAAAAAGAAAAAGAGAAGAAAAGAAACGGGAATGGAGAAAAGTGTATATCTGGTAAGTCTAAAACTTGGCAAGGAAGAGATTTGACAACGTGGCACTATTCATGCATCTACTAGGTACTAGCTGTCTAGGTCTTGTAACAGCTCTGTTTTACGAATAACTTTCCTTAATTTCTGTATAAAGAGACCAAAACTTTCAATATCATGATCTCAAAATTTGTTACCCCATATTCCAATAAAACTGCTTTTCTTTCTATACTGATTTTGGGTAAGGAAATTAGTAATGGTAATTCTGTGTTTTATAGGACTTTATCAATGGTATTTCTGTGTTTTTTTTAATTTTAATGGTACTTTTATCTTTTTGAGCTGATTATAAATGTGATATTGTTCACCTTTTTTCAATTAAATTGACGTTAAATGTCATTTAAAAGTGCTATAACACAGGGGTATTATTGATAAAGTGATAAAACACAGGGGTACCGTTGATAATTTCTCTTGCTTTTAAATGACATTTAACATCAACTTAAGGGAAAAAAGGTGAATAGTGTCACGTTTGTAATTAGTTCAAAAAGGTAGGGGTACCATTAAAATTAAAAAAAACACAGGGGTACCATCGATAAAGTGCTATAACAAAGGGGCACCATTAATAATTTCTCTTGCTTTTAAATGACATTTAACATCAACTTAACGGAAAAAAGGTGAACCGTGTCACGTTTGTAATTAACTCAAAAAGGTAGGGGTACCATTGAAATTCAAAAAAAACAAAAATACCATTGATTTAGTCCTATAACACAGGGGTACCAAAATCAATTGCCAATTACAGTTTTTAAGCTTAAGGTTTTGCGAATTATAGTCTTGATGTTTTCTTTTGCGAATTACAGCCTCGAAAGTATCAAAGTGACCATCATTCAAGCCAAGTGACCACTGACCAATTAAGATAACGTTTAACCAGCCTAAATGAACGTTGACTATCACTGATCATCTTTGACTTTTGTTGACCAACACTAATCACCTTTAATTTCCTAATTACCAACTATACCCTTGTGTTTTAGCACTTTAACATCGTTTTTACCCATCATAACGATATTTTTTCAAAAAACGGATGTCGCGATTAGGCTTACGGGATAACTCTTTCAAACATCCGGCTGAAACAAGTACTTATTTGCCTATTTTTTAGCATGTAGACCGAAAGAGATATTCAACGTCGTTTTTACCCATCATAATGATATTTTTTTCAAAAAAATGGACGTCGCGATTACTCTTACGATGTAACTTTTTCGAAAATCCGGTCGAAGAAAGTACTTATTCGCATATTTTTTGGCATGTAGATTAAAACAATATCGTTATGATGGATAAAAACGATGTTAAGTAACTTTTTCGGTCTATGTGCTGAAAAATAAGCAAATAAGTACTTGTTTCGGCCGGTTTTTCGAAATAGTTACTCTTTTAAGAGTAATTGCGACATCCGTTTTTTTAAAAATATCGTTATAATGGGTAAAAACGACGTTGAATAAATTTTTCGATCTATGTGCCGAACAATAGGCGAATAAGTACTTGTTTCGACCAGATTTTCAAAAGAGTTCTCCCATAAGGCTAATTGCGGCGTTCGTGTTTTGAAAAAATATCGTTATAATGGGTAAAAACGATGTTAAAGTGCTAAAACAAAAGGGTGCAATTGGTAATTAGGAAAGTCAAAGGTGATTAGGGTTTGTCAACAAAAGTCAAAGGTGATTAGTAATGGTCAACAATCATTTAGGCTGGTCAAAGGTCATCTGGTTGGTCAAAGTCACTTGGCTTGAATGGTGGTCACTTTGATATTTTCGAGGTTGTAATTCACAAAAAAAAATAAAAATAACATCATGTTTGTGATTCGCAAAAGCCCTAAACTTGAAGACTATAATTTGCAATTGATTCTTACTGAATTTATGAAAAATATAAGTAAATATATTATTTTATTGAATAATTTGATGAAAAAAAAGTGGGTATCATAAATATGAATGAAAAATAAAAATGAATATATTATTTAATTATTGCCCTTTTAAAATAGGAGATTATTGTAAAGTAGATGCTAATGTTGGTTTTTGTAAGTCAGGGGTAATGAAATTGAAGGTTTGAATACCATCACTTAAAGGAGTTGAGTCTTTAATCTCTCCCTTGATGAAAGTCAAAATAACTATTACTAAAACAAACACGGATGACATCATCACTCTTTAAAATTGCTTACGTGTCACAATCTCAATAAAAGTTTTCCCTCTAAAGCTCAATGATAATGTCATTGTTGTAATGACTAATATTTATATCTTTGACTTTACAACTTTATAATTATTTATAACTATACCCGTGATGCACGAATTTTTAAATATGTTAATATTTTATTAAAATTCTTAGTCATTTCCTGCTAGTCACTAAGTGAATTGATGTGGATTGCGGTCACATCTCTCTCTTTATACTCTCACATATGTATAACCTTTGCATTAATTTTACATGTCCCTCTATCGCTCTGTATTTCTTAAATGTAATTTAAGCTCATAGTTATTATTGAAAATATTATTCACCAATACTGAAGTTTGAGAAAAGATAAATGGTATGAGCAAATAATTTAGTTGGTCAAATGGTGTATTTACATTGTAATTCATGCCATTGAAGTGAAATCATATTTTTATTTTTGTAAAGGAATAATTATGTTATATAAAAATTGATTGCTTCATGCATTCCAATTGGATGATTTTTTAACTGATTTAAAATTCCTACCGTTAAAATAAATCTAAATTTTTATTTTGTAAACGAATAATTATTGACTGAATTAAAATTCATCCAAAAATAAATTCTTGCCATCAGAGTGAAACCAAATTGGATGATTTATTGATTGATTTAAAATTCCTGCCATTAAGGTGTAAGCAATTTTTATTTTTGTAAAAGAATAATTGTTGACTGATTTAAAATTATTGTCATTGAATTCCTGCTATTAAAGTGAAACCAAAGTGGATAATTTTTTGACTGATTTAAAATACCTGTAATTAAAGTAAAATTCCTACCATTAAATTGTTGTTTATTCTTGTAATTATGGCAAGTGTGTAATTGCTTATATCACTCAATTTCTAATAATACTCACAAATAAAAAAAATGACAAATGACACTCTCTCATTCAATCTACTTTTTCTATTATACAACAAAATTAATATTACGTATGATTATTATCCCTATTAATTAATTTTTTTTTTACTTTTTAGGTTATATACTTATATTATTTAATGTATTAGAAATTAAAACCATGTATTTTATTTCTTTTTTTTCCAATTATTTATAAATCTTTTCAATTTTATTTATTATTAAATGATTATAAAATCTTAATTTATGCAATTATATGTCAGAACAAAACCGTGCATCGCACGGGCACTATCTAGTATTTTCCTAAAACATATTACATAGCGTAAAAGGTTTAAACATTGTAAAAACAATCACTTAAACTGAATTCATAATTCATGTCAAAACACACAAGCAAATTTAACACTAAGCATAAAACAAGTTTTTAAAACAATTTCAAAACTTCGAAAACTGTTTCAAAACAGAACAACCATATCATGCCATTAATTAATCGTATCTACCAATAATATCACTTCTAATGGTTCAATAATGAACTAAGTAACCAAGCATATAACATGCAAAGTTGTCAAACCAATGACATGTAAAACTGATAAGTGCAACTATTTACGCTTCTCCGTATTATTTTTATGCTTCTTATATGTAGTTTTAATTAGTGGGTTTTAGGTAGTAGTATTAGTGATTTGTGATAACTTTGTCTCATTTGCCTTATGTTGTATTTTGTGTGATTTTTTAAGCAAAATCGAAGTTTTGTTAGGTCTCGGGGTGATAAGAGGGTGAAGGTTTGGAGAAATAGCCTAAGACCCCTAAAATAAGTGAAGAGATCATTGCTTTTTTGAAGATGTTTTACAATAAAGATGGACAAAAGAGTAGAAAACTGCTTAAAAGACTAAACTGTGAGGTGAAATTTGATACACACTCACTCTTTTGGTCATAACTTTTGATAGCAAAATCGCATTAATGCAAAGTTTGCGGAATTGGAAAGTAGACTTCAAGAGATTTCCAAAGGTATATTATATGTCCAAATCTGATAAGCGAGCAAGAAATCGCGGTCATTCAAAGTTCGCGAGTCGAAACCAAAGCGACGAGTCGTCGCCTAAGGGCCGACTCGTCGCTTATTCACTGACCTCTTAGTCCCCAGGAGAACCAATGTAATGACTCATCGCCCAGATGTGACGACTCGTCGCATGCCCATCAGAGGCCAATTTCGTACAGTTTGGCAGTTAGACAGTTTTTGCTAAACAATTTTATAAATTTTCTCTGTAATTTTCATTATTCCCATTTAAGCTTTCATTGTTCAACGACATTGTTACATCTTTAATTTCTTGCAATCTACATTTACGTTCCATAAGATTCGGTTTTGGTCTTCATCGTATTTCCATTATAAAGGTATTTTTACTCTTCTCAAGTCTTTTAATTATGTTTAATGTTGTAGTTTATGTTTGTTTATTAGATTTAGAGGTTTTTTATGAAAAATATTAGTGAGTAGTCTTGTATGCTATCTATGAACCCTAATATGTATGCGATTATTAGATGAGAATTCTTTATTGTAATATTGAATTGGTTTGATTAAATTGTTAAGATTGGTCATTCAAGTTAAAGTCTTTTAATTTCTCTAAAAACCAAAATCACGAAAGTTGAGGGATGAGAATATTATTAGTCTTGAATGATAATGCAAGTTAATGTTTCTTCTTAATCAAAGTCACGAAAGTTGAGATTTAATGGTACGTTATCTTATGACGTTAATCGATTGAAATACGAAAGTTGAGATTGAGAGAACCTATTTAATTCGATTTAATTTGGTTACCATCCCGAAAATGAGTGATTGAGTTTTATCGGTGGATCAAATCAACATAACCAATTACAATTGTTGTCAAAATAATCATATGCTATTAGTGGGGAATTCCTTTGTCCTAGACCTTTTATTATATTGATATCGTCATTTGTTTAAGCTTTTTTGCATAGTAGAGTTAGAAACAGCTAAAATACATCGTCTCTTGAGTAGTTAATTAAACAACGCTAGTTATTAATTCTGCCTCCATGTGAATCGACCCGTAATCGTGCTACAACACCCATACACTTGCGACATTAAAATAAAACCACAACAAAAACATGAAGAGATGTGACATGATCATAGCTTGAACAATCAAGCATATGAACAATTGAGCATACAATCTAATTCTAAATTATGTAAAGCAACCATGTAAAGTATATGAACATCAAACCATTAATCTAGCAAAATCATATTCATAATGCACACATGTAGAAATATATAGAATATTTTGTAATTATTCTTTTCCGTTATTAGATTATTCCATAGATTATTTGTTTCCTAAGTTAGATCTTAGCTTGTATATTTATAGGGGTGTAAATTCATTATTCTAATTAATAAAAACAGTATTCATAAACCCTAAACACATTTCTTAACCTTAATTCCGCATTATTTTAGCTTTCATGGTATTAGAGCCGAAGGTGTTTTTCCGGGATCATTAACACTTTTCGGTATCATCACTTACCTTAAACCAGCAAATTGAACCCATAAACCCACCATGGCCGAAAATTCCTCAAACACAGACCAACAGATTTTTATGATGGAACAGATGGAACGTATGTTCAAGATGTTCCAAGAAATGCATAAACCAAATAACCCAACCGAAATTATATCCCCTGATTTGAAGGTTGCTGAAAAATTAAATCACCAAAACTACACATCTTGGTGCAAAATGATGCAACTTGCATTGGACTATCGGGGTCGTCTCAACCATATCATCGATGACCCCCCGTTAACCACAGATTCAACTTACAAGGCATGGAAACAAAAGGACTCCATAGTTTTATCATGGATCCTCTCGAACATTGAACCGGATCTCATAAATCAATTTTTGGACTACAACATTGCAAAGGATTTATGGGAGGGAATAGACGTCCTGTTCAATAGTGGGCGGGACGAACTTCAGGTTTTTGACCTGAATTGTCAAGCAAATACCATCAAACAAAATCAAGACTCTCTTGAAGTGTACTATGGAAAACTGATTACTATTTGGAAAGAGATAGACCGGAGACAACCGAATCCTATGATTCACTCGGAGGAGATGACTATTTTTAATACTTTCATCCAGAAACAACGCTTATTTCAATTCTTAGCAGGAATAAGTGAATCTTTTGATAAGGAAAAGAGAGATTTGTTGAACATTGAACCACTCCCCCACGGTGGAGATGGCGTATGCCACCATCCGACGAGAAGTATCACGACGTGGGATTATGACCCACGTTTCATCACCGGGAAAGATTCCCTCTGAAATCGGGAGTGGGTTGGCCGTTAAACACCGGTCGGATTTACCGTCATTCCGGCGAGAAATGGAGGACAAAACTCACCTTAAGTGTAGTCACTGTGGAGGTAACCGGCACACAAAGGAGGCTTGTTTCAAGCTAATCGGCTTCCCGGAGTGGTGGGAGGAGCACCGGCAACGTAAAGCCGCCACCAAGGTCCAGTCACACCGGACCGGCGGCAAGGCTCACATGGCCACCGGTGTCCTCCACCAAGGAGATGCTTCAGATCAGCAGCCAACCCACATAAGTGGAACTCAGACTCACACCAATGGTGTCACAGGTGAACCGAGAAACAGGGAAGGAGAAGGAGACGGACCAGAGGAGAGAGAAAGGGGAAGGGACAAAAATGAAAACCTTCATCTTTTACCTTTATATACCCCCCCCCCCCCCACCTAATTCCCTTAAAAACCCTAAAAAACCGTCCCTAGCCCCACTCTCACATTCTCTTCCCTTCTTAAAACCCATGGCCCAAATCAATCCTCTTGGCCCAATTCGAGTTCAACCTTTGGACTCTTGTGTACTAATCCTACCTCTACCCAATGGATATTTGATTGCGGGGCCACCGACACCATGACGTTTGACCCTCATGATCTCTTATCCACTAACCCACAAACCCGTACCTTTATCCAAACAGCTAATGGGGAGTGTGTGCGTGTCGATCGATCTGGGCCAGTTCAAATTTCTCCGTCTCTAAATCTGAACAATTGTCTTTTAATTCCGAGCTTGTCCCATAAACTTTTATCTATTAGTCAGCTGACTCGTGAATTAAATTGTACTGTGCTTATGTCCGCTTTTGATTGTGTTGTGCAGGATGCTCAGACGGGGAAGATTATTGGGCGTGGTACTGAACGAGATGGCCTATACTATGTGGATGGAGCGATTCAAACGGGTCACACTTTGCTTGCTCATGGGTCTCACGATCATCAGTTATGGCTTTGGCATAGACGTCTTGGACATCCATCTTTAGGGTATCTAAAACATCTTTTTCCATCCCTTAGTACTTCTCCTGTATCCCTGGACTGTGAAGCGTGTGTACTTGCTAAAAGTCACAAACATTCTTATTATCCGAGTAGTAATGTAGCAATGAACCTTTTATTTTAATACATTCTGATGTTTGGGGCCCAGCTCCGGAGTGTAATAAACAGCATTATTCCTATTTTGTTTCTTTTATTGATGATTGTACTCGAATGTGCTGGGTGTATTTTTTGAAACACAAATCTGATGTCTTTGATGCCTTTGTGAAATTTTATAATATGATTGAGACCCAATTCAACACTAAACCTAAAGTCATTCGATCTGATAACGGGGGGGAATACCTTAACCAACACATGGCACAATATTTTACTTCTCATGGTCTTATACATCAAACTTCTTGTCCCCATACCCCACAGCAAAATGGGGTAGCTGAAAGAAAGAACCGGACTCTTCTTGAAATGAGTCGTGCCCTCATGTTTGAAGCCCATGTTCCGTCCTATTTTGGCCTGAAGCCCTTGCATCGGCCACATATCTATCCAATAGACTACCTTCCAAAACCCTCCAGTTTAAAACCCCTCCTGCAACCCTCCAAACACATTATACCCTTCCCTCGACCCATTCCTTACCCCCCCGCATCTTTGGGTGCACTGTCTATGTTCATCTACCCAAACCCACTCGCCACAAACTTGAACCCCGGGCTGTCAAATGTGTCTTTGTGGGTTATGGTGTTAATCAGAAGGGGTACCGTTGCTTTGATCCGGCTCATAACCGGCTCTATACTACTCTGGATTGTGATTTCTTTGAGACATCCTATTTCTATCCCCAGCTTCGTCCTCAGGGGGAGACTACATGTGATGACTTGAGCTGGCTTATTTATTCTGTTTCTTATGATCTAGACCCCAAAGAGCAAGTAGGTAATCCCACTGATATTGCTCCTGAGACTATAGTTATTCCTTCTCCTCAGGCTATTCCCATCTTGTCTGATGCATCTCCTAATGAAGAGGTTATATCTGAACAATCAAGAGGTAATAGCTGAACCTCCTAATGTTGATATTGATATATCTAGTACTATTGAGTCACCATGCAGGTATGAATTGCCCCCAAGGAGAACCAGAGGGGTTCCTCCAAAGAGGTATGACCCCGAGTTTGAGTCACAAAGATCGAGATATCCTCTTGACAGAGAGGTGAGAAACAGACTGGCCCAAACAGCCAGGGCTTTCCAAACCAGTCTGTACTCCAACTCTATTCCTCGAAATACCGATGAAGCACTTCAGAATCCGAAGTGGCGTAAGGCAATGGAAGATGAAATTGTGGCTCTCAAGAAAAACAACACATGGGAACGATGTACTCTGCCTAAAGGCAAGAAAACTGTAGGGTGCAAGTGGGTGTTTACAATTAAGTATCATGTAGATGGTACTATTGAAAGGTACAAAGCTCGGCTCGTGGAAAAAGGGTACACCCAAACCTATGGGATTGACTATTCTGAAACCTTCTCACCGGTGGCAAAGATTGACACGATAAGAGTTCTGTTCTCTATAGCTGCAACTAAAGATTGGCCGTTGTATCAGTTTGATGTAAAGAATGCCTTCCTCCATGTAGAAATCGAAGAAGTGTATATGCATGCTCCTCATGGGTTCTCAAGTGATTTCTCTCTGGGAGAAGGATGTAAGCTTAGACGTGCTCTGTATGGTTTGAAGCAATCACCAAGGGCTTGGTTTGGGAGATTTACTATGGCTATGAAGAAATTTGGGTACAAGCAAAGTAACTCTGACCACACTCTGTTCTTGAAGAAAGTGAATGGAAAAATGACATGCTTGATCATCTATGTCGACGATATGGTGATAACTGGGGATAACGAGGAAGAAATCAGGAATCTGAAGGAGAAACTGTTTAAGGAGTTTGAGATGAAAGACTTGGGAAACTTGAAATACTTTCTTGGCATTGAGGTTTATCGATCAAAGAAGGGAATCTTCGTAAATCAGAAAAAGTATATCTTGGACCTTCTTGCTGAAGTAGGTATGCTTGACTGTAAACCTGCTGATACTCCTATTGTTACTAATCATAGATTGCAAACTTCCCTTGAAGGAGAATCAGCAGACAGAGAAAACTATCAGAAACTGTTAGGAAAGCTCATCTATCTTTTCCATACCAGACCAGATATAGCTTATGCAATGGGGGTTGTCAGTCGATTTATGCATTCACCTCAAGTACCACACTTAGAGGCTGTTATGAGGATTTTGAGGTACTTAAAGGGTACAAGCGAAAGAGGAGTATTTTTGGGGAGTAATGGGCACCTTGATCTGGTTGCTTATACTGATGCTGATAGGCAGGAGACCGTGATAGCAGAAAATCCACCTCAGGGTATTTTACTCTTATAGGGGGACTTTTGGTTACTTGGCGAAGTAAGAAACAAAAGGTGGTTGCTTTGTCGAGTGTAGAAGCCGAGTTTAGAGGAGTAGCTAAAGGAATAACCGAGGTATTGTGGCTAAAGATACTTCTGGGTGAATTAGATTTTCCACCATCAGAGACATGCACCTTGTACTGTGATAACAAAGCCGCCATTGATATATCGAAAAATCCGGTTCAGCTTGATCGAACCAAGCACGTGGAGATAGATCGACAATTCATAAAGCAGAAATTGGAGAACAAAATTATTCACATTCCTCATGTAAAGTCAGAAGATTAACTTGCAGATATTCTTACGAAAGCAGTTTCAGCTGAAGTCTTCGAGAATACGTTATCCAAGTTAGGCATTGGCAACCCTATGACTTAACTTGAGGGGGAGTGTAGAAATATATAGAATATTTTGTAATTATTCTTTTCCGTTATTAGATTATTCCATAGATTATTTGTTTCCTAAGTTAGATCTTAGCTTGTATATTTATAGGGGTGTAAATTCATTATTCTAATTAATAAAAACAGTATTCATAAACCCTAAACACATTTCTTAACCTTAATTCGGCATTATTGTAGCTTTCAACGCAAAGCAAAAATAAACAAAAAATAAAAGCTATTACAAAGCAAAAACATCTCCCTCTTTTTTACTTTCATATAAACAAAACAGGAAGTCACATGCAAAATGTTTGGAATATTGTTCATAAAAACTAAAATATTGTTCAAAATCTAAAGTTGTATATCAAAAGAACAACATTAAATCACTGCTTTAGGTTGAGGCGTTGCTTCAATAGTTTCTAGTGTGGGTTGCTTCATGGAAACAATATGGGTAACAACCTTTTTTTCCACCTCTCTCTTCTCCTTCTTCTCTTGTTTCTCTAATTATGCGTATTTTGCCACCGCACCCTCTTTTTCATATACTTCTTCCTCTATCTCTACCTCTTCCACCACCATGCCTTTCATCTCCTTCATAAATGAATCCAACATAAAGGTAACATTGTTTATCTTGTCATGAAGCTCAAGAAAGGATAATTTCATTTCGCTCACCTCTGAGTCAAGATAGTAATTAATCAAATAATGGACGCAAAAAAGACATTTTTGTATATATATGTAGAAAAAGAAATTTATATGAAACAACCTGAAGGGTTTATCATGAAGGGAAAAGAGGAAAAGGTGTGCAAGTTAGTCAAATCAATATATGGACTAAAATAAGCACCAAAGCAGTGGCATCGAAAATTTAATGGAACAATCTTGTCATATGGATTTAAGTTAAATCAATTGGACAAATGTGTATATAGTAATTTTGATAATCAAGGAAATTGAGTTAACATTTGCTTATATGTTGATGACATGCTCATCTTTGGTACACTTTTGTGATAAGTTGAGAAGATAAAAGCATTTTTTTCCTTTAATTTTTAAAAATCAAGGACATGGGTGAGGCAAATGTTATTTTGGGCATTAAAATATATCATCATCATCATTATCCCAATGAGCCTCGTCAAAAGCAGGACCTTAGAGAGTGGGAAAGAAGACAAACCAATATCCTTATCACGAGGAGGTTGCGATTGAAGGGAGCCCCTCAACTCGAGTGTCGCTTGACATATGAGGTCTCTGCAAAGGAAAATCCTGCAAAAGAAAATACAAAACATAATGAAGAAAATACAAAACGTACGAATACAACACCATCTAAGAATACAAAATGGATCAAAACTACAAGCATACAAAAGCGACTAGACAACACTTAAAAAAAACTAATGAGACTCATGAACACAGATTTGACGTCTCCAACTACTCCTATCTCAAGTTAAGTAATCATGAGATTAAAATTATGAGATTTAATATTCAAATAATTTTAATTCAATTTCATTATATTGAGAAGATTCTTAAGCAATTTGAAATGTTTGAGTGATTCCCAGTTTCAACTCCTATGGATGGAAGTTTGACATTATCACCTCATGTAACTAGTCTAATTTATGAGCTTTTGCAATCATAAGATCTTTGATGTATGCAATAACTTATACAAGGCCCAATATATCATATGTAGTTGGAAAGCTTAGTAAATTTACGAGTACTTTGGGACCTATGCAATGGATAATTATACGGAGAGTTTCTAAAGTACTTAAAGGGAACTATAAATCATATTATATGTTATAGTGGAGAACTTTCGGTATTAGAAGGGTACTCGAACGCGAGTTGGAAAATTAATAATGGAGATTCCTTTACCACTAGTAGTTGGTGGTTTGTTAATGGGGGATGAGCCATATCACAATCTTCCAAGAAAAGAACATGTATCACAAATTCCACTATAGCTTCGTAATTCATTGCCTTAGCATCAGCAAGGAAGCATAATGGCTCTAAAATCTTATGTTTGAGATACCTTTATTTCCTAAGCTAATATCACCGATGGCAATTCCTTGCAATAGCAACTCTGCTTTGGTATAGTCAAGTTTATAATGATAAGTCAGGACATATCTCTCTTAGGCATGACCTAGTAAAGGAACTTATCAAGAAACGGGTCATAATGTTTGACTATGTAAACGCAAAGTTCAATTTAACGGATAATTTTACAAAAATTTTGCTAATGAATTCCATTGATTACACTTCCAGAGGAATTGCGCTATGTCCAACTAACAACAATGATTGAAATGCAATCTAACATTCGGTCAATATCGAGTCTTATAGTTCAATGTGGTTGAATCTCTTATTCGATATTGGTAAGAAACTAAGTTATTAGACCCAAACAGTTGCTTAAGACTTGCTAAGAAATGATATAGTTGCTAATAAAAAGTTCTTCGGTTCTAAGTGGAAGACCTCTAGTTATATGTGTCGGATCACAAGGACACAAATTTACGTATTGAATAATCTATCTATGTAAGTTCAAAAAAAGTCGCTTCAAGAAGTCAAGATGGACATATAGCAGGCTTTAATGAAATTATTAATAGATATAGACACAAGCTTTTAAGTGTGGAGTCGAAAGAATAAGTGAAATGATTTTGTACGTACTTCTCTCTAGGTGAATACATACATTTTTTAATTCAATCCAAAAGGGATGATTGAAATACTTCCATTTATGGCGACTTTTATTACGTGTCAATTCAATCCATATGGACAATAAGCATCGATGTACAAAATGGAGTTTTAGGAATCATGATGCAAAGTATTGCTTTGTTTAATTGTGTTACTTTAAGGAGATGTAATGAAGGGATGTGATACTTCATTCAATTGTTTCAATGTGTTACTTAGACGTGATATAAATGAAGGGATATAATACTTCATTGCATTGCTTCAAATCTTTAAATAGTGACTTTAGGCCTCATTTTTTGTAACCGCCCCGAATTATGAAGGCAAAGACTAAGTGGAATTTAGTATTAATCAAGCGGAAGCTCACATTTGCCAGCATAATTAAGGGGGTTACTTAAAGGTTAAACCAATGTTCAAGTAAAATACTTGAACCAAAACCAAAGCAATATAACGAAAGTCTTAGCTGTCCAAAATAAAGGAAAATTACAACCAAATCGAAATAAGTCTGAAGTTCGAATTACATCTTCAAAATAATCCAAATCTAAACTACTATACTAATGCTCTCTCAAATACAATAAAGATATCTAAACAAAAGGGAGTCAAACTCCAACTCAAGTCCATCCTTCACTCGCATATCACTTCTCCGTCGAGGTGCCATGGGGGTTCACTCTAAAAACAAAAACCATTGGAAAACATACAAAGTATAGTATCAGCAAAAGGCTGAGTATAACACACTAGTGCATGTCAAACAAGTTGTTAAAACATTTTGGTTTGAGTAAATTCATTTTGAAAGATGCCTTTTTTTTATTTGATAAAACATATCATTATTCAAACTTAATTCAATGGTTTCATAATAATTTCAAATTCTCATTTTTCATCATAAATCATAAGATCTCTATGGATCCAAATCAACTTCAAACTCAAATTATAAGTTTGCATGGGTACTCTGTGAGTCATCCTGTGACTCGGTTGGTAGTCGGTCTACCGTCCGCGACATGTCCGGCAAGTGTAACACAATGGTATTGTGAACAATATGCGCTCAGCATTGGTGAGCCGTTTAATCATGCACACAACATTTGCTGTGGCATATGTACCCGCCATTTAGGCTAAAATATTTTTGTATATGATATATATCTTGTAATTTCAATAGCATTTGAAAAGTTACAAATACTAACTATTTCCATATGATAAACACCTTTTATTTGCAACATAACAAAACATACTTTATTTGCAATATAGCAAAATCAAATTATGATCTTTCCCACATGGGTAAAATATGATTAGCATAATCATATCATCAAACATAATATTTGTATTATATTGGGGTATCACTAACATGTATGGAAATGAACCTTTGAAAACTAGTTAAAATTCAATATGATTTTTCAAGGAAACCGCTAAAACGTTTAGTTACAATCCTTCCTATGTAAAGTAAATATAACTTAGACGATTTTTGAAATTCATTCAAAACAACCAGAATATAGTTCATAAGTTTTTCAATTCATTATGATAAAAGTTTCATAAAACACTATTTTCTCAAATACTCAACAATTTTATCGGTAATAAAATCAATAATTGATTTACAAAATACATATTAATTCTCCAACAAGGCCCAAATTAATCAAGTCATTATAATACCTTAATTAAAATGAATTTAAGGTTGTTCCATCAGATTATAATCTATTATGCCAATAATGATTTTACGATTATTTTCGACAATTTAGGTATTTACCGTTATTTAAGTGATATCTTAAATCCGTAAAATTTATAAACCATTTAAGTTAAACTTATTTTATACTATGAGGCAGTAGGTTATGAATACAATTATAACTTTTTTATATAGGTCTATTTTTTATTCAAATTTAATTCTCAATATTACACCTTTTGATAATTAAACAAGTTTTATCAATTTGATAAATTAGTAAATAATTCATAATAAGCTTAATAAAATTATACCAAAGTTCTAAAAGTCATATAATACTTTTATTAGCATATTTAAACTTATAAATGTCATGTATAATATTTATTATTTTATATAGGAATTTAATCGATAGATAAAATAAAATCGGTTTAAAATTATTTAAGTCCGAATAAAATAATATAAAAAATATTATGATGTTTCAAAAACTATTTTAAAGAATATAAAATCTTAATTAACCATTAAAAACGTGTAGAGTATTTTTAATAATTAATATTGTTATTTTACCGATAAACCGAATAGAATTTATTTAAGTCCATTTCTGGTCACGAAATTTGTATGTCCAAAACACGTCATTTAGTATTTATTTTATATTTTACCGTTTTCTAACTTACCGATTATTAATAACCAAGTAAATATTCTTAAGGTCCTTAAACGTCAACAAAATATTCCCAAAATTGTAACAATATTAGTTACTGTCCAAATGAGTGTGTGATAAAAATTTCAAGTCCATATGTCTTCATTTGGTAAATATTTTATATTTTACTATTTCATAATTTACCGATAAACAATTTAACGATTTCTCAAAAATCATGAAAAATTACAAACTAAATATATTCTGGCCAAATCTTGTTGGAGACATTATAATATGGTTTCAATAATTAATTTTGATGATAGGGAGCTTATCTAATACCATATTTTATTTTAAGAGTATTTAACACCGTAAAATCCATTAAAATATCATTTTAACGAATAAATTTCAACAAAAAATATCCAAGAGATTTTCCTAACATATAGATTCTGAAAATTTCTTTTAAATTGCATTTAAAATATTTTCCAAATCCATATAATCATTTCCATCACAATTACTTTCACAAAGTATTGTTAATGCCTTTAAACACACAACATTTCATAAAATCAACATGCATAATGCCCACAATAATAATACATGTAATAAATCATTCCATACTCAAAATTTTCAATAGCATATCATTTTTCCAGATTTAAGAACTTCACTTTGGGAATTTTGTTTTTAAAAACAAGTTCATACACAAATTTTCTCAACTTGTTCTTAAATCCTTTAAAAATCACCCCATGTGACATACCTCGATCCTTAGCTCCAAAAATACTCCTTAACCTTTGGTACAACTTCTCAACAACTAAGATCCCACTCCTTTGCGACAAACATTGTTTTAAGGAATTCAAAATAGCATTATTTCGGATCTTTCTATGTAACTTAATGACTTTTGATTTCTAACTAAAAATTGTTAGGTTTACTTACTCTTTGATATTTTTTTACTTTGGAGATTGATTAGTGTTGAGCAACACTTGTTGAACAAGTCCCACAACTTGAGAGCTTTTGGCTAGGAAACAAAAATAGGAGATTGTAAGTTAATGGAAGAAAAATGTTTTGAAATTTCCTTCTTTTAGCCTAAATTTCTAGGCCATCTTAAGAGATTATTTTTCTTAGTTATTATGATGAAATACCCATTTTATAATAATCTTAGTTTATAGAAAGATTTCATGCATGTAAAAAGAATTTTACATGAACAAGTTTTAACAAAACAAGTGAAATAAAGGAATAAGCATAACTTACTCTATTCTTGATGGATTTCTTCAAGTTTGGTGTCTATGGAAAGCTCTTGAAATGAAGATTATTTTTATGGGAGATTTGAGTTTATAAACATAAATTTTCAGAAGTTTTAGATGGATTTTTGAAGAAGATTTGATGAGAAAAGGAGGTGTTTTGGTAGTTGAACTTTGAAGGATTCTAGTGTTTGTTCTTGGATGAATTTGGGAGCAATTTGTTGGGGATTATGGCTGAATAAAATGATCTAAAATTGAAGTATTTTTGCTTCTAATAATTGCCTCTTGCATGCTTGTAATGATGCATAAGCTTTGGGTAGAACAAAGAGGGTTTTGAATAGAACAATTTGCTTGAGTATGTAAGTGTACAAAGACTAAAAAGAGGGGTAGGGGTACAGCAATGGGGCTGCTGTTTGGGGCTGGTTTGGAGGTGATTTTTGTCTCATTTTGGTCTATTATGGTGTAAGAAAGATTTATCTAAGATAGTTTAAAGTTTGGATAAAAATTGTTGTACATGTAACAATGCAAGTTATCTAACTTATACTTCATCTTTAAAAATCACTTGTATATGTGTATGAAATATTTAATTTATTCTCAACATTGGTAAATAAATTTTTCGGGTAAGTATTATAATTAACCCGAAACGTTATTGGTAGTAGCTCAACTTTAAGTTTTTACCTCCAAAGTTTACGTTATTTGTTACACTTTATAACTACATTACGAGTTGACAAGTTTCTAATCATTGTAGATTTTTTTTTTTAATTACTACCATCACTCATTAAAATATTTAGACATTAAATTTGTGATTAAAATGAGATTAATTTCTGCGACTGTTTCATTTTTACACAAAATTTATACTCTTATTTTCTAAATTTTTCCTATCTTCCCTACATGTTTATAATCGTCTTAGAATCTTATAAACTCTACTTTCATAATAATTCTAAAAATACTTCTTATAAAATCACGCTTTTTCCTTCACATTGCTACTGTATATAGTGCTTGTATTATAGTGCAAGACGTTGTATTTCTATAGCATATTGACGAAGTTCAACCCAAACACCATTGTATGCGAAATAATGCTATAAGGAAAACATTTAGATATGCCTCGGTCAAGTTTCTAAAGTTGTAAGTGTAAATGATCTTCGGATTAGTGTTAGTTTTATAAGTTTAAGTGTTGTTATCATAAGCTTAAATTTCAAAAGTTTTATTGTCATTTATAGGCATTGTTATTATAAGTTTGATAATATTTGTAAAATTAGTTTGTATTTAGTGCTTATTTTTCCCCAAGTGTTATAACATACAACAAAATTTGTAAATGAAAGTTTCCTGAACTTCATTTCTAATATCTTAACAGAAATACTTAAAACACTTGGTTTAATTTTTATTTGATTGTGATTTAAATATAAGATATGAAAAGTAAAACAATTTACATATGTTATATACTATAAGACAAATACATTGTGTTTTGTATAAAAAGTAACAAATATTTTTTAGAATAATTATTTTAAAAATATTTTAGCTGCATTCTTATATAAATTATATTGTATTAATTTTTTATATAAGATCTAAAATAGACTAATAATTATATGATTAGTTTTTTTTTTTGAAATAACAATTCATATATATATAATATAAGAATCTATGTAGTAGGAGATAATAAAGTAGACAGGAAAAATCTCTTTATAAAAATACCAAGTGCTAAGAAATGAACTTAGTTTATTATTACTTAGAGCAAAAGATCCAAGATTTTATTGATTAAAGTTATAGTGTTGAACATAATTAGAAAATTGCACTTCACTTTCTTTTAAAAATTTTCATTTTGATGTTACACTTTACTTACAATTTATTTCATGAGACATTTGGCATGACTTTTCTTTAATTGAAAATTAAGTCTAAAAGAACAGTTTTGTTGACCGTTTATCCAATTTGTTTTGTCATAAACACAAGTTATTTTGTCAAGAAAGTTGCAAACCCCTTGTCCATACGTATTTTAATATTCTTGTTCATCTTTGAACATACATCATTATAAGGGAATGTATAGTGCTTTGTATTTTCCTTGTGGTCTATTATCTCTCTAAGGAAAGGGATAAATTTGGAGGAAAATGTATTTGGATAACAATTTTTGGGAAGTAGGGATTTGAAAGTAAAAGAAATGGAGGGATATAATGTCATAGCTTGTTAAGTAGAATATTGTTCATATTCAAACTTTTTTATGAACTCATTAATATTAAGCTATAGAGTGGGTATTACTATTGATAATATGTAATTTGTTTTTGAATTTTGTAAACTTTATTTTTCTTTCTTTTACCTTCAATTCCCTCCTTATCCAAACAAAGGAAATTCTCCTCACTAATCCATATCCTTTCTTTCCCTTCTCTTCTCTTCTTTTCTCTTCCTTTTCTTTTCCTCCTAAAATCTTATCCAAACATATAGTGTAAGGGTGTGTTTGGATGAAAGAAAATGGAGGAAAAGGAAGGGGAACGATTTGAAGGGAGAAAAAAATCCCTTGTTTGGATGGTAAAATGTGAGGGAAGGAAATTAGAATGATGTGATGAATACTTTTTTGTTAAGGTTCTAATCTCTTCTAAGTTGGAAAGATTTGAAAAGAAAATTTTCACCTCCCTTCGTTTTCCTTCCATTCCCTCATATACAAACAAGAGTTATTTTCCTTCTAATTCTCTTCTTTTCCTTTCTCATCCTTTCCTTCCCCTTCCTTCTCTTTTTTTCTCTCCAAAATTATTATCCAAACATAGTGTAAGGATGTGTTTGGATGGAAGAAAATAGAGGAAAAAAAAAGAGGGATTAGGAGGGAGGAAGAATATCTTGTTTGGCTAACAAAATGGGAGGGAAGGGAAATGAGAGTATTTGATTGATACTTTTTGTTAAGGGTTCAATCTTTCCAAAGTTGAAAAGATTTGAATGGACAACTTCCATCGCTCATTCTTTCCCTCCCATTCCCCCTACACAAACAAGAGTTATTTTCTTTCTATTTCTCTTCCCTTCGTTTCCCTTCCCCTTCCCCTTCCCCTTCCCTTCCCTCCCTTTCTTTTCTCTCCAAAAATGTTATCAAAACATAGTGTAAGTGTAGTTCACTAAAATCTCAAACATCGTTCGAGAGAATGAACACTTAAGGAAAGTTTCTATATGAGCTTCTTCAATAGGTATCTAAATTATTTGGGCAAAGATCCCTACCAAATCTTCACAATAGTTTTGCATATTTTTGTTATGTTTGTCATTTGATAGATTTTATGGTTTGTCATGGACTATACATGTAAAACCTAGCCCCTCGAACCGTCGGTGACTATCAATAGAGACTGTAAACTGGCCTCACGGACCAACATAAGTCTTTCCGGTCAACATTGGCCTCACTCGTGCACACCTAGGAAAACTTCTTAGGAGGTCACCCATCCTAAGATTACTCCCCACTAAACACGCTTAACTGTGGAGTTCTTAGCAAATGGTCTCTTATGAAAAGAAAATCCACCTTGTTATTATGAGTGTTCTATCAGCCTTTTTTTTAAAGCTAAATCTGAGGTATTACAATGTAGTTGTTCGTGATTTGAACATATAGATTACGAAAAGACTTTTTACTTGCCAGTAATGATGCTATTGTAATTATATATTGCAATTTACATATATACAAGTATACATTATATTTGTAACATGATCAATTTAAACCTAACTTGATTTCCAAAGATTATGAAAGATCAAATTTGTACCTACACCACATTCTTACAACTTTATAGTTTTGTTTGAAGATCAATTTATTGCTAAATTACGAGTTTAATTAATTAAATCTAATCGCATATTATTATTTTGAAAAATAATTTGAAAACCTTACTCACACATGTTTTAAAGCTATTGTAAATATAAATAATTAAACAACAAATTGGTGTAAATTTTTCGTTTTAGATTTTAAGAAATAATAATATTATCATAACTATTCTATATGCTTCTTATGGTTCTTATCTTTGATTTTTAGAAAATGAAATCCTTATTTTTTAATCTAGGCAAGTATTTTTTTTAACGGTGTCAATATGTTAGTAAATCTTTATAGTTGAAATCTTTGAAATTGTAGGTTTCAGTTATTGTTATACTTGGCAAAACGGCCAATCGAATGAATTTTGAGTCAGATAAGTTTTGATCCATTCATTTTTGGGATGGATCATCCTCTTGTCAGATTATATTTAAGTCGAGTCATTTTATATCATGGGTCATTTTAGATTGACCCAACGAGTTATGACTTAAAATTTAAAAACACTTCTTTCTTAATTTTATTTCTTTCAAAATTTGAGCATAGATTCCTGTGATCAAATATGTGAAATAAGTGTTGGATAATTTAGAGTATAAAAGGTATAAAAATTTAAGTATAATTATAAGGTCTAATTATACTAAAGTATAAAATTCCATGAAAATTAATGGCAAGCTCTATGAAAATAGTATGGCTAAAAGTACTATGAAAATAGTGGGACAAAAGGTTATAATATTATTGTCCAAAAGGAAATAAGAGAATAGGAAATTGGAAAAGCAAAAGTTGGGCCGCAAACTAAAGCCCAAAGCATTTGATTTCTTCGAAATTGGAAAGCTAGGGCTAATTTGCATGAAATACATGTCTGGGCACATTTCATGAACATTTGACAATTTCCAAACTAAGATCCTATTTTCTTGGGCCTTGTATTTTTACATGGCTGATTTTTAGGATTTATTAATTAAAAGTTACGGTTACTTTTAATTTAAAATTCTAATAAATAAAATTTCTTATTTTATTTTGCTAAAAATAGAAAATAAGGAAATCATGGAATAAATGGGTAGTTAATTCTACTATTATAAATATAGCTTCAATTTTCTTACGTAAGATATGCTATTTTTACAAGTGCAATTTTCTTAATTTCTTTAAATAATTGCAATATTATTCTCTCTAATCTCCCCAAGTTAATTCTCTACAAGTTATTAAGTGTGGAGGAAATTGATCACTTTTTTCATTCTATTTCTAAGACTGTTCAATATAATATCTAATACTTCACAAAGATTAATTATATAGTGCTTATAATTAATTGCAAACCGTTGTATCTCAAAAGTGTATTCTAGGTTCAAGCCTAAGCACCAAGTAGGCGGAATAACACTTTTAGGAAAACTAGATAGTGCCTCGGTTTGGTATCAAGTTTCCGTAGACATTATTGTCTTAAAGTATCTTTGGGTTAAGGTTATTATTTATTATAAGTTAATTAAATTCGTTGTAATTTCAATTTATAGAAATTTGTATTAGGTTGCAAAGACTTGTAATCTCGTAGTGGTGCTTGTAATCTCTTCAAGTTTTATCCATATAAAACATACAACAATAAGTGTCTACTATGGGTTCGTGTAGTGTGTCTCTTAAAAATCGTTAAGATGGGTGAACGACATTAATCACTTTTTTAAATTTATGCGCTAAAAAATAATACATACTCATTGCGATCGAGTTTAGGAGATATGAGAATTATTAAGATGAATGTGATACATTTTTGATAAAAACATGTAATGTGTAAAAGTGACGTTAAATTATCTTCTCGATCTTCATGCCATCAATAATCAAATACGTATTTTGATGATTATGTGATACACGAGCGATATTCCCCATTAGAAGATCGTATATACTAAATGCATGTTTCGAACAAGAATCATTATAATTGTTAAAATAACATTAAATTTTCTTAGTATTTGAATGTCAGAATAATAGACAAAAAATTATCTGTTTCGACAGATAATCAAATGACTTCAAAGTACCAAAGAGACAACGGATCAAAAGCTAGTGATGGATAGAATTTTAATGTACATAACATGTAAAATAGTGCAACGTTTTTGGATCATGTATGATTGGCGATGTGCCATGTTGATTTGAACAATTGCGTGTTTAGGCACATTTGAAGAGTGGTTGAATGATTAATCAATGTTACAATGTACTTAGCAAAATGATAATAAATGATATGAAATCTCCATTGTCATACACAAATTACATTTCACTAAATAAAAGTTGAAAGTGATGCATGCGCAGGGCCGTCGAAGCACCTGTGCAAGAAGGCCAGTAGCACAGGGCCCCCAAAATTTTGAGGCCCAATCTTCATCAGCATATAATATAATAAGAAAAATTAAAAAAAAAAAACTTAAAATAAAAGTCAGAGACTTCACAATTTCACATAATCACATTGGAAACTCAGCCGGAGCCCATTCATCTTCTTCATTTATCATTTCCAATTTCCTGGATTTCTATTCTCTAGATTTCTCCATTTCTATTCACAAAGAATTAATCTAATAATCTTCCTCTACCTTTTCCTACTTTCTTAATTAATTTTTTTGTTTTTCCCAAAAATTTTCAATATTCCAAATTAATTTCATGCCCGTTGTAATGGAGGTTTCGAAGAGACCAAGAATGATAGTTTCAGAAAATCGGGTTTTCCAGGTACATTTCTTCAATTTTTCCCCTACTTATCGCCGATTATGGGTCTTCGTCTTCCAATTCATCTCCGCCATTAAAGCTTCTTCTACCTACAATCGGAGCTTCGTTTTCCCTTTTCCAATCTTATTATTGCTTCTGGTAAATACTATTTCTGTAATTCTAAATGCAATTGCATGCTTATTCTTTCTTGAATCTTTAATTTTACTTTCTAGGGTTTCGCAAATTTTGATTGGGATTGTATGTATAATAAAAATTGGGTTTCTGTAAGACTGTAATTTTGATTGGGTTTTGCAAATACTATTTCCCTTTAATTTTCAATATTTCTGTAATTATCGCAAATTATAGTGATAATAAAAATTGGGTATAACCGTACAAGGGTTAACAAGAATTCAAGATTATCAAGAAGAGCAAAGGAAAGAGATTAAGGGGTCAATTGTCAATTATGGATTTACGGTGAATTCAACTCGCAAGCCAGGTGAATTTGTTCTTTTTTGTGATTTTGTTAATTGTTTGGCTATTTGTTTATTTACTACATATTATTGCAATTTTCATTTTATTTTTAGATTTTAATTATGCCTCCTAAAAGAAAGTATATGTCCGGTTATGATAAACGTATGAAAAAGAAAAAATTAGAAGAGTTAACTCAATCTCAAAGAGGGGCTCTTGACAAATTTTTATTAATAAATCCGCAAATTGTAGATGAAAATCCAAATGTTGTTGATGTTAATGCTGAAATTTTTGATAATATAGCTGTTAATGAAAATCAAAGTGTTGATGTTAATGTGCCTTGCCTCTGAAAATGAAAATGTTGATGATCAATATGTTGATGTTAATGATGATGATGGTGAAGATTTGGATAATTTGTTTCATAGAGAGGAAAATGATAATAATAATGAACAACAACAACCTAACCAATATGAATATTCTTTTGATATGTTTGATCCAAGAAATTGGGATGCTCTTGAATCGAAAATGATTGATTTAGTAGTGACAAAAGGCCCTAAAAGAGATTATTCCATTGTAAAGGGTCCTAAAGATAAATTCTCTAGACGCTTTACGGCTAATTTATATACTTGAGTTTTATCTAATGGAGAGAAATGTGATAGAGATTGGCTTGTTTATTCAAAAGAACTTGATAAAGTAGTTTGTTTTTGTTGTAACATTTTTAAAAAAGGAATTGGTAGAGGACAATTAGCTAATGATGGTTTTAGTGATTGGGCACATATTGGGGAGAGACTTAAAGAGCATGAAACGGGTATTGAACATGTTAAGAATATGTCTACTTGGTATGAGTTGCGTTTAAGGCTCCAAAAGAATGAAACTATTGATAAAACGGCTCAAAGACTAATTGAGAAAGAAAAGGATCATTGGAAAAATGTTTTAAACAGACTTATTTCAATAGTGAAATTCCTTGCTAAACATAGCCTTGCTTTTCGTGGTTCTAATGGGAAATTATATCAAAAAAGCAATGGTAATTTTTTAGGCTTGATTGAAATGTTGGCCAAGTTTGATCCAATTATGCAAGAGCATGTTAAACGTATCACAAATGATGAGATTCACTTTCACTATCTTGGGCATAGCATTCAAAATGAGCTAATAGTTTTGCTTGCTTCTACAATTAAATCTGAAATTTTTAAAAAAATTAAACAAGCAAAGTATTTCTCTGTGATACTTGATTGTGTTAGTCACCAAGAACAAATGTCTTTAATAATAAGATATGTGGATGTCTCTACAAATTCTGTTAGTATTGAAGAATCTTTTCTACGATTCTTGAATGTGAATGATACAACTGGTCAAGGACTTTTTGATGTTTTACAAAATGAATTGAAAAATCTTGATCTTGACATATTTGATGTACGAGGACAAGGTTATGATAATGGGGCAAATATGAAAGGAAAGCATCAAGGTGTACAAAAGAAACTTTTAGATATAAATTCGAGAGCCTTTTATACTCCTTGTGGTTGTCATAGTCTTAATTTGACATTGTGTGATATGGCTTACTCTTGCAATAAAGCTAAAGATTTTTTGGAGTTGTACAACGTATTTATACAATTTTTGCTAATTCTACTAAGAGATGGTAAATTCTAAAAGATAATGTAAAATTGTTAACTCCGAAATCTTTGTCATGCACTCGTTGGGAGAGTCGTATAGATAGTGTCAAAGCTATAAAATGTCAACTGTCAGATTTTAGAGAAGCTTTGCTTGAAGTGTCAGACAAGGATTCTGACTCTAAAATATGTAATGAAGCTAAATCCTTGGCAATAAATGAGCTAGGTGATTTTGAGTTTTTACTGTCAATAATTATATGGTTTGAGGTATTATCTGCGATTAATATGGTTAGCAAGCTTTTGCAATCAAATAATATGGTTATTGATGTTGCTATGGAAAAAATTAAGGAGTTGATTTCATACTTTGAAGGATATAGAGATACTGGATTTTATATTGCCTTGAATAATGCTAAAGAAATTGCTAATGAAATGAATATTGATCCAGTATTTCCTCAAAGGCGTGTTATTCGAAGAAAAAAACAATTCAATGAGAATTCAAATACCCCTTCAGTTGAGTTATCAGGGGAAGAATCTTTTAGAGTAAATTTTTTTCTTATCCTTGTTGACCAAGCTATTGTTTCTCTTAATAAAAGATTTGAGCAATATCAAGAATATGAAAGTATATTTGGTTTCATGTTTACTTCTGAAAAGTTAGAATCATTAGATGATATATCTTTGAAGTCAAGTTGTAGTCATATTGAGCAAGCATTAACACATAATGAGCAATCTGATGTTGATGGACATGAACTATATGTGGAGTTAAAATTATTAAGAGATATCTTGCCTGCAAAAAAAATGGGAGCTATTGATATATTAAAATTTTTGAAAGGCGTAGATTGTTTTCCTAATACAATGATTAGATACAGGATCTTATTGACTAAGCCTGTAACAGTTGCTTCTGCAGAAAGAATTTTCTCAAAGTTGAAGTTGTTGAAATCTTATTTGCGGTCTACCATGTTACAAGAACGACTTAATGGATTGACATTAATCGCAATTGAAAATGATCTTTTGGAGAAGGTGGAATATAAAGACATGGTTGATGATTTTGCTTCAAAAAATGCTAGAAGATCGGCTCTATTTAAATAATTTAAAGTTTTGATAATTGAGATTGTATTAGGATATTAAGCATATTATTTATCATTTAAATAAAGTAGTTTGAGTATGTGTTTCGTTTAAGCATAATATTATTTTTATTAGGGCCCATTTTTAAAGTTTAGAACAGGGCCCCCAAAATGATTAAGACGGCCCTGTGCATGCGCATGTAAAAACGGTTTAGAATCATTGAGTTTAATAGGTGTGTTACATTATAATGAAAACATAGGCGGATCCAGGATTCAAAAGCATGGGTAGCACCATTCATGATTTTTCATCGACGATGATTACAGGATTCATAATTTGTTGAAATAAATTACGGCCGAGAGTTTTGTTTATAAAATGATCATTCCATAAATATTTCATTGCTCCAAATTACAAGTTACAATTTACAATGAGATTAAAGTCTAACATAATGCAATACAAGATAATAAAATATAAAACTACAATTGTTCTCTTCGAGTTCTCATATTTCGAGGTGGATTAATTAGTTGATGAAGAAGAAACATTATTCCATTGCACTTTACTTTGTTGGGTTGGAAGGGAACTTGAATTGGAATTTTGGCAGATAAACTAACAATACTAACTTTTTTTTACTCTTCATAATCTTGCAAATTTATGTAAAATAATAAATTATTATCCACAATTCCACACCAAATAAACCCAAATTTAAACATTTACTTCACCATTCATCAATTATTCAATAATCAATAAGACACACAGAATCAAACAAATGACAAAACTAATTATGATCAAACCACAACCTTAAACAAATTCACAATTGTTAATTAATCTCTATTGCTAAACCCTAAAATAATCATTAAAAGACCAAGCCTACAAAAAAAGTTAAAGATTTTAATTTTTAAGTGATAATATACTAAATTAATTGAATGAGAGATCAAAATTCTAGAGATAAATTTACAATAAAAACCGAAGAATGGTGGTCTGGTGGACTGTGGTCTTTGGATGCAGGCAATAACCGACTGCCGGCACACAAAACGAAAGCTAGGGAGGTGGCCGGAATTACAGTCAGAGGGCAACGGCGAGTCAAACGCAGCTGGTTGCCCGATCACGGTGGGAGTATTAAGAATTTGAGATTAAATTTGAAAAATGGAGATGAAAGGGAAGGAAAGAGAAAGGGGAGGGTAGCTGGGTAGTGGGTAGGGTACAACTATGAGAGTTCAGTATATTGTCCTTCATTGTAGAGTGGAGCAGTACAAGATTAAGCTGATTTTTAAAAGGTATATTATTTTTTTTTAAAAAAAGTATGGGTAGCCTATGCTACCCATTGCTCCAACATAGGTCCGCCTATGAATGAAAATGTAATAAGCCTAATATTTATCCAGAAAACTTCAAGGGGCGCAGCCGCACAGGCTTTGATTTGGACTGAAAATATCAAAATCGAATTTTATTCGGTTTAATTTGGATTTGTATCAAATCCAAACCAAAAACCAAACTTTTACCCCTAGACTTTACCCAATCCAACGAAGTTCCACCTCTGACTCTATCACAGAAATATAGGTCATTGTTTGCATTCTAATTCCCTTAAAATTTGTATATTCAAGGAATTGATTATTTGCATAGTTGTTTGGTTAACATTTTTTGGATAAACATAAAAAAAAATAAAAAAATTCAATGAATGTGAAAATTGTCACGAAAAATATTTTTTAAGAATATAACAATCAGTGGCGAAACTTGAACAAAATTTTAAAGGGGGCGGAGTTAAAAATAAAAGTTGACGTTCTTTAGCCATAAAACATTTAAATTATCTATAATCTCATTGACACTATATGTTTTTGCTATTTGTCTCTAAAGGTATATTACTAAACTATTAGTAAGAAAATTATCGCTCATTTTATTACAAAGTCCTTTCTTTACTATCTTCGTAATTGATTTGTATGAGTTGTTAAGATTCAAGTATTCACTTATTCAAACTAATTATTAAAATAAAGATAAGAAAATTCAATTAAAAATATAAAACAAACATTTATTCATCAATTGAGGATAGTAAGCTTAATTTTTTATTTTATGGATTTCTCCCGATCGTTTTTTTTTTGTATCCAGTTTTTAAATGATAATTTCATTCCTAATTTGATATTCTATTAATTACTTATTAGATTTTTTTTTATTTTGTTCAATTATTCTCTTTCTTTAACAGTGTTGCTTTTATTTGTTGGGCTAGAATTATAAAAATATAAAATGACAATTATATATTAAATAAAAATTGCCAAAAATCTCGGAGAGGCAAAGTACCTACCTGCCCTTACAATGTTTCGCCATTGATAACAATTAAAGTAATTCTCGATGAATTAAAAAAAACTTCATTTTTTGTGTGAACCAAACTAGTTATAGCATTGAAAATAAAGGTTTAGCCATGGGTAAGTTTCTAGTTGTGTAAGGGGGTAAGTTATCTTGCTAAGCAATTTACAAACCTATTTATGTGGTAATAAAGGATGAACACTGAAAACAAAAGTTAAACAGTCGGAAAAACATAACATGATTCTTATAATGAAAACTTAGCAATGATAAATACAAAAAATATACAGTAAAAATAAGCAGGCTTGAACCATTAAGAAAATAAGCATTTTGAGGTGGGCTTTTAACGAACTGTCTTCATAATAGATAGAAAATTCCGTACAGTACAATTTCTAGCCTTCCTCTTTCATCACAACTTAAAGCACATAGAAGTAATACTGCAAATCTTCAAAAAAAAAAAGTAATACTGCAAACACCTCATGAGAAATCACCAAAAAAACAATTTACGAACTTATTAACAAGATTGTCGCAACTGAAAAAATTGTACTTCGTCTGTTCCGAAATACTCACTACATTTTTTTTTGTGCACTATTCATCGTTCAAGCTTATTTTACATATTGCGACTAATGTGTAAGTAAAAATATAGTCAAGTGGGATCTTGTTTGAATCGTCTAATCGCATACTTTCATAATATTAAATTTTTATAATTTTTAGATAAGTGTAGTTTAATATATTAATGATCAAAATTGTGCATTGGATTGCGTAAAAAAATGAAATGTAGCAAGTATTATGAAACAGAGGAAGTATAATGACTTGAAAGAGGAGGTCTTGGACCCTCAAATGTTAGAACTATGGATGAAATTGAGATGGAAAAACAGAGCAACAATCAAGAGAACAATCAACAACAATAAACAAGTGTTTAATGAGGTATCAAAGGATACCTCCCCCTGAATCAAAGTATCTTATCATTAATATAATCAACATTACACTAATGACTCAACTCACACTCTTGAGAACAACCTCTCAAGTTAGTGAATCCATTCAACAATGGAGTTCACCCCTAATCTAATACAAAGAAGAAGAGAGCTCTTTTGGTGTGCAAACCCTAACTCTCTCTAGTGTATTAGACTCTCTAATCTACCCTAAGACACTTCCTAATACCCCTTATATAGTGCTAGAAGATATTAGAAGACTTGGGGCCAAAGGCTTAAAAGCCCACAAAGAAATACGCATAAAATAGAAAAACGCGAGAAGCCTGCTGCACTACCGCTCGATCAAGCGGCTCGACTCGACTTGTAACATCCCGTAGTTTAACTCGTATCGTTTTAAAAGAGAAAAAGACTTTTTTTTGAAGAACCAAATACAGTTCGAGTCAAACCAGGGCGTTAAACGGGTAGTTAAAACGGATGCATAAGAAGCAAAACTTGCGGACCGAGTTCTAATAGTGCTATTATATTCTACCAGACATAAATAAAGATTAAGCAGCGGATAAATTTGAAAAGGTAGTTCTAATTATTACAACTTGAGAGCGTTCACGCCTCATAAAACCAACATTTAAAAAGTACGAAAACTTAAGTTCATAATAAATTCTGATTCTAACGTTTTATTTTTCCCAGAGTAATCCTCACTCCCCACCTGCAATTAACTTACTGCTAGTCATTACCCAAGGAGTAAACGACATCATCGCAGGATCGTTAAGACCAAAAAGTACACGTCAACAAGAAGTCATAATTCAATTAACTCGAGTACAACAAACTAAAGATATTAACTTTAATAATTTCCTGTTTCAGTTAGTCAGCCATACTGCTGTATCTTTTTCAGCCATACTACTGTATCTATTCCAGCCATACTGCTGGTACCACTTCAAACTCCATAGGCGAGACAATACATTAGGGGGAGCTAAGCCCTAAGCAAGTCTCTACCATAGACACACGTCCTACTTCGGTGTCTATGGTCAAGTATGCATACCCCCGCGGTGGCTCATAGGCTCCAAAGACCGCGAGTAATTCATTCCACCAATTGACGTCATACTACGTCCACTTTCAAGTTAGTGAGGTCATACTACCTCTGCTTATTAAAAGTTATAATATAATAAATTATTCGGAAGCGTATCAATATTCACATTACATGCCCATACTTTACCTTTGCTACCATAACATATGCTGCGTAACATAGACTACAATTCTATGCTGCGTGTACGTACCTTGATCAAGCAAACAAAGCACAAGGTCCTAATCAATTTTCGGTCACGAATCGGCTTCCTACAAGGTTTAACCGTATTCGGAAATAAGAACACATTCACATCATCCTCAAGGCAAACCACATCACATCCAAACAACTACCATCACACATAAAACACATACACATATCACGAGACATATACCACAACCCTAAACACATTAAACACTAAAAACAAACAGCAACTAAATCTGTCCAGAAAACTGTCTCAGCACTGTCAAAATGAAAATCCGACTTCACCGTTGCGTCCGGAAGGCATCAAAACCCCCGGGTACCAATTTTCGTAATTTATAACATAGTATAGATATTTTTAACCTAATTTCAAAGCCAAAATACTCCAAAAACACCATTTTTTTCATGATTTTTCAATCCTACGGGATTTTGTCACTTTTTGTTCAAAATTCATATAAATCCTAGTTTCCACATTTCCTATTAAATCTATATCATACAACTCATAAATTCATGCTCACATATAAAAATCATTTTCAAAAACCACAATTTAATAAAACTCTTAAACAAATCATGTATTCACTTTAAGATCTCAAGCCAAGCCATGACATCCTCTTATATTTCAATAAAACTTTTTCCTTAACAATTCTACTTTAAACATATATTTTATTATCATCACTTTTATTATTCTTATGATTATTATAATTATTTTACACATCCATCAACACATAGTTTAACATGCTCTTTTCAAACACAACATCCAACACCACCATTTGTCAATTATTTAATTATAACCATACAACTATAAAAAATCATGGAATAAATATGTTAAAATTCATTCAACCCAAACATTACATAC
This sequence comes from Amaranthus cruentus, assembly GCA_019425755.1. Classification (NCBI taxonomy): domain Eukaryota; kingdom Viridiplantae; phylum Streptophyta; class Magnoliopsida; order Caryophyllales; family Amaranthaceae; genus Amaranthus; species Amaranthus cruentus. Next base: position 11,181,922 of record CM033463.1, on the reverse strand, counting down.
TCTATATAATTATACTTAAATTTTAATAAAAGATTACACATAGGAATACTTACAATTGAGATGGAAAACACCAAAAATCCAAGTGTAGGAAACCAAAAAGACTTGTGGCTTAGCTAGGGTTTGAGAGTTTGATGTTCTAGGAATATTGAGAGTAAGAAAGAATTCTAGGTTTTAGGAAATTAGAATAATTGAGTTTAGGCAATTAGAATGCTTAAGGAAATGAATAGGAAATTGAATAGAAATGAATAGGAATGAATTAATTAAGGAATAATGGCAATTATTCCCACAATAATCATGGGAGTTTCAAATCCCATGAAGATCACTCATATGGCCGGCCCTCTTGGCCTCCTCTAATATTTTTATTTTTATTTATTTTTATTTTTTTTTTGTTAATTTGAATTAAGAGAGTTTAAGGTGTTTGGGCCCAAAGGTTTAAAGGTTTTAAAAGTTGTACAATGCATGTCCAAGGCCCATTCCCAAACATAAGCTACTAATAAAACATGAGATACTAGAAATTTCTATTAAATATACCGGAATTTATCGTTTCAAAATATCGGGGTGTTACACGACTGGTCGAGCGGGGTCTTCTGGGCTACTGGATCCATGGTCCTGCTTTGCTCGACCCATATGCTCGACCAACCCTCACTTGCTCGACCTGGTCGAGCGTCTCTTCAATGCTGCTGCAGTTTCTTCTTTGCTCATGTAACCATCATCACCTCGAGCCTCGCTCGTCGCACCCACACCACGGCACTCCGAAGACCCTCTAAATGTGGGAGATTTGGTGATTGCTCTAACAATCTCCCCCTCAAGCCCAAATCTCCCATCATCAACTTGTGACACCACTCTTGGTGTCCAAACTAACACATCAACATAGAATTTGGGTATTGGCTCCCCCTCAAGACCAAACCCATCATCAACACTCTTTGTGCACCACTAACCATTGTGGTCACCATCATCAAAAGTCACTCTCCTTAGTGACTTAGGCCTTGCACCCCTCTCAACATGATGCAATCTTCCACTCATTAGCAACACATGGCCATTGTTTCCCATCACACCAATCAAGTGCACCAAGCACCCCTTTGCCACCTTCAAGACTCCATCACCTTGAGTTTTCATGGTGTACCCAATCTTCTCTAATCTCCTACATGAGATTAGATTCCTCATCATCTTAGGAATGTACCTCACATCCCTAAGCTTCCTCATAATGCCATTGTGCATTCTCAAATGCACCTCACCAATGGCTTCTATCACAACTTCCTCACCACTAGGCAAGGTCACCCTCTCATGCTCACAAGCCATCACCCTTGTAATCAAGCTCTTGTCTCTACAAATATGATATGGGTGTACGGAGTCAAACACCCAATCACCAACATCATCACAATTGGCCAATAGCACATGACTAACCACATCATCACTCTTCGTCTTCTTCACAAGACCCTCATCAAGGTTTGGGAGCACCTTCTTCTTTGCAACCCCTTTCACCAAAGTTGTTGCCTTTTTCACCTTCTCAAGTGGAAGAACCATCTTCTTCCCTTTGAGCTTCTCATCATCACCAACCTCCATTGTTGGCTTCTTCATCTCCCTCAAAAGCTTCAAGCTTTTAAGGTCCTGCTTCAACTTGTTGCAAGTATATTGAATATGGCCTCTCTTGTGGCAATGAAAGCACACTCTATCCCCATAATCAACCCTTGCCTTCTTAGCTCCGATTTCCCTCTCTTTTAATGGATTTCTCTTGATGACCTTTCCATCTCCTAAAGATGAAGTATCATCAACCTTCATACCAACCCCCATGGATGGTACTTCAACAACAATACTACTACACCTAGTAGCTCCCTCAAGTTTTTCAACTCTCAATAACAAAGACTCAATCATTTGTCTTTGCTCTACCACCATTGTTAATAAGCTCTCCTTCTCTCTTGAGAACTCCGTTAATAATCTCTCCGTCTCTTGATTACCCACTGATTTTCTCTCACCCAAGGTTTCAACAAACCCTAATGGCTTCAACAAACCATCCAAACACTTCTCAACTTCAACCATCTTTCTTCTACCTATCTCCAAGCCTTCCCTCACTCAATACCCCTAGGAATAACACCAAGCTCTGATACCAATTGAAAGAGGAGGTCTTGGACCCTCAAATGGTAGAACTATGGAAGCAATTGAGAAGGAAAAACAGAGCAACAATCAAGAGAACAATCAACAACAATAAACAAGTGTTTAATGAGGTATCAAAGGATACCTCCCCCTCAATCAAAGTATCTTATCATTAATATAATCAACATTACACTAATGACTCAACTCACACTCTTGAGAACAACCTCTCAAGTTAGTGAATCCATTCAACAATGGAGTTTACCCCTAATCTAATACAAAGAAGAAGAGAGCTCTTTTGGTGTGCAAACCCTAACTCTCTCTAGTGTATTAGACTCTCTACTCTACCCCAAGACACTTCCTAATACCCCTTATATAGTGCTAGAAGATATTAGAAGACTTGGGGCCAAAGGCTTAAAAGCCCACAAAGAAATACGCATAAAACAGAAAAACGCAAGAAGCCTGCTGCACTACCGCTCGATCGAGCGGCTCGACTCGACTGGTCGAGCGGGGTCTCCTGGGCTACTGGATCCATGCTCCTTCTTTGCTCGACCCATATGCTCGACCAACCCTCACTTGCTCGACCTGGTCGAGCGTCTCTTCAATGCTGCTGCAGTTTCTTCTTTGCTCATGTGACCATCATCACCTCGAGCCTCGCTCGTCGCACCCACACCACGACACTCCGAAGACCCTCTAAATGTGGGAGATTTGGTGATTGCTCTAACAACTAAAGTTGTGATTTTTTGATCCAACCAAAATTGATCCGAAAATTGACTGAGAAAGTGGACTCTATCCTAAAAAAATCAACTCGAAATCCAAAACTTGAGCGAACCTGAACAACCTAGAAAAATAGAGGTTGGTCAAATTAGAATTAGGTTTGACCCAATAGGTCAGAGACTATTATTTAATAAAATGCTACTTTGACTAAGATAAATGCAAAAGGTATTAGGATCATCTCCATTACTTTTCTCTATTGCTCATATTAGGATTTTGACACTTAATTTAGAATAAAAAATAAAATTTTAAAATCTCTCCTTTTAAACTCGATCAAGTAATTCTAGCCATTAGATTGAGTAATGGAACATGCAAAAGGACCCACATTTATCCTCAAACAATAGAGGTGTTCATTCGGGTAATCAGGTCGGGTTCGAACGGGTGTCATTCCGTTTGGTTGTATTTCGGATTGGTTATGTTTCGGCTTCGTTTTACGACGGGTCACACTCGGGTCGAGTCAGTTAGTCACGGTTCGATTGAAAATCAGTTATTCGAGCTATCGTGTTAGCATGGGTTCGACGTCGGTTGAAGTTCGTGTCAAGTGTCAATCGGTCTCGGGTTGTCATCGGTTACTAATTGGTTCGGTTTTATCGGGTACAGATCGGATTTGGGTTTTTTTTAAACAGAATTTGACTACATATTACTAATTACCATCAATAAAGTCCATATCAAATTAAGTTGTTAGTCATCTTTTAATTGATGACAACATTCCCTTTACTTAAAGCAAAATAGTTAAAATGCAAATCAATTAGTAATCATTATTATTACTTTGTTACTTTTACTTGTTTGATGAAAAATTAAAATTATAAAGTTCTATCAATTTTCATCTAATTCGATTAAAAGTAGTTAAATAAACGAACATTGACCATCGATTATTAACTCTAAATATATGAAACCATATATTTATAAAATTTAATTTATTAAAATATCTAACAATTTATTAGATTAACTAATAAGATTATTGAATATGAGTCTATCATACTTCTATGTTAAAAATTGGTTCAGGTTTACAGCATTTTGATTTAAAATTCGTTCGGGTTAAGTTGGTTTTAGCCGGATCGAGTTCGGTTTCGAGCATGATTCGGGTCGGATATGCCTTGGGTCGGTCATTATTATGATCAGGTACTCGGTTAATGGTTATGTGTCGGTTACGAAAATCGGTTACAGATCGGGTTCAACTTTCCATTTTCGGTTGTCAACCGCTTCAAGTACAACTTCGATTCGGATACTGTCGGTTCGATAAACCTAAAAAAGGAACACATTTTTGGGTCGATTTGCTTTCGTTTTCGGGTCGGGTCACTTTTGAATAGCTCTATCAAACACAAAAGGTACTTTTATTTATATTTTCTCTCTTTCATTATGTTTTAGTTTTCTTTTCAACGGTTTAAAAAATTAAAGGTTTCGTTAAATAAAATTATGAGTATTATTTCTTTATCTTCATTTGTTTAGCACCTTTATTTTTGTTATTCATATTTTATTAAAGCACAGATTTTTACTAAAGTTTCCGACTATTTTAGATCTTTTTTTGAAGATGACTATTTTAGATCTTGTTAGAGTTATTTAATAATAAATTAATAAAACTTGTATAATCTATAACTATTACTAAAACAAAACACTACTGACATTATCACCTTTTAAAATCGTTTACGTGTCACTTTATCATTGAAAGTTTTCCCTCCAAAATGCAATGATGATGTCATTGCTATTATGATTATCTTTGACTTTATTTTTTTCAAATTTTGAGTATAATAATTCATATTGATTATATTTTTACTTTTTAGGTCCAATCATTTAATGTATTAGAAAAATATATATTATATTCAATTATAAAATCTTTTCAATTTTATTATTAAAGGCCGATCGGAATATTATTTAGTGTATTGGATATTTTGAGATGATTAAAACCTAATATAATTTTATTAGGATTAAAACCTAATATGATTTATGTTTTGACTATCTTCATATAAGTCACTTACATTTTTTATGAAAAAATATCTTTTTCGTTTGAACTATTATAAAATAATTTTACATATTTCTTTGTTATAATATTTGAGTTTAAAATGTCTTATTAATAGTAGTAATATTTAATATAAATTAATGTAATTATTTTTGTTAGCAAAAACTAGTATGTTATTTTTTATTAAAAAACTTATAATTTCGTATTTTATATTCCATGTACAAACCATTTGCTCTTTAATTAAAAATAAAAATAGAAAAGTATAAATATAATTATATTAAATGTATAATTAATTTTTGGAAAAATTGTGTCTAAAAAGCCAACCTTTTGGCCATCTACAAATAAAGGGTCAACGTTTCATTTATTCAATAAAGAGACAACCTTTGTCTCATTTTTGCAAATAAAGAGTTGGTTTATCTGTAACCGGTTACATTGGGTTTCGACTTTTATCAATTGCTTCAAAAATCTAAAACACACGACAGCCCATTTGCTCCCACAAAAATCAGTCTTCTTCTTCCCCAACTCACGAAAACCCTAATTTCGTCTTCCCCAAATCAACCAAACCAGCTGCTATCCGCCATTTTCGGTCCCCTTTTTGTGTCCTCAATCTCTCTGCTCACGACACATTTTTGTCCTCAATCTTCCTTAAAAGCACGAAAATTGTGTACTTCTTCCCCAAAATGGCGACATTAATGGAGACTTAGGGCAAAGTTTTCTTCCACTTAAACATCACAATCTAAGTAAGTTTCCAACTCTAAATTTATGTAATTGATATCTCATTGTTGATAATTGTTGAAATTTGCTTAGAAATTTGGTTTTACTCTTGTTATTGTGGAATTGTGTTAAACTCATTAGAAATTACGAATTTTGTGTAATTGTGAACATAATGAGTGAAATGGTGTCCATTGAAATTTGGTATGGGGGTAAATTCAAGGAAGCTCGGGGTAGTATTAGTTATGTTGGAGGTTTTGGTAAAGTAATGGAGGTAGATCCAAATGCTTTGTCCATGGATTACTTGATGACTTTAGCTGATAAGTGTGATGGAGATAGAGGTATACAAGGGCTGTTTTACTTGCTTCCAGATTGTACTTTAAAAGATGGTTTAAGGAAGATAGATGGGGAAAATGTTGTTCGTGAGTTACATGGTGCACTAATGCAATTGAGGACCGTGAATGTGTATGTGCTTCATAAATATCCAACTCCAAAGGTCCAGCCCAAAAAGTTAACCCCTAGAAGGAGTACTAATATACCATTGAGGAGAAGTCCTAGGAGCAAAGGTGCATTGTTTCCTAATACTAATGTTGACCACCCTCTTGAGCCTGAAATTCATTTGGATATAAGGGATAAATCCGTAGAGGGGATTGCATCTGGTAATAGTAGTTCAGAAGATGAGGATTATGAAGTAGGCCTTGATGATAGTGTGAGTAGTGAAAATGTTAAATTAGAGGATGAGTTAGAAGATGCTGAATTAGAGGAAGAGTTAGTAGATGTTGAGGGATCCAGTGATGAAGAGTTTGTAGCTGCTAGACATAAGTTCAGAGGGGAAATTTCTAAACTTGTCAATTCCATAGAGAGAATGCAAAGAGAGGCTGCTCAGGGTACCCATGGTGATCAACAAACAGATTCTGGGGACAGTTCAGATGATGTTGAGACACCTCCAGGTTCAGATGAAGAGGAAAATGGTGATGCGAGCAAGTTAAGGAATAGAGGGCCTTTAATTGGAGACAATACAGATTTTAAATGCTTTAAATGGGTTGTTGGGCAAAGGTTCACCTCTAGGAAAAGCTTTAAGAATGCTGTGGCAAAGTATGGGATATTACAAGGAAGGAATATCACAATAACCTCTAGTAATAACCATAGAAAACAATATGTAACTGTGAAATGTGTTTCAGGATGCCGATTTTATTTGTATGGTGGATGAGATTCAAGGAGAGCTGTGTATGTTGTTAAGTCTGTTGATGGTGAGCATAATTGTTCAAGAAACATGAAAAAGAACAGGCAAATAAAATCCAGGTGGGTAGCAGATAATTTCTTAGAGGTGTTCAAGGTTCGACCACATTGGCCAGCAAAAGAAATAATGGCTACGATTAAGAAAGCCTTTGGTGTTCTTGTTAATAAGGATTTTGCTTATAGAGTGAAGTATCATGTACATCGCATGCTTCATGGTAGTATGCTAGAGCACTACACCAAGCTTGGTAGTTACATTGAGGCAATGAAACACACGAACCCACAAAGCTTGGTGAAGCTTGTCACTGATCCCACTAGAGTTGATGATGCTAATGTTTTTCAAAGACTGCATGTGTGTTTCGAGGGGTTGAAACATGGATGGTTAGAGGCATGCAGGAAGGTTATTTGTATTGATGCGTGCTTCCTGAAGACTTTTTTAGGTGGTCAACTACTAAGTGCCATTGGGAGAGACCACAATGATCAAATGTACCCAATATCATGGGCCGTTGTAGAGGGTGAAAACAATGAAAGTTGGGAATGGTTTTTGCAGAATCTTCAGAGTTTCCTCAACTTAGGTGATGGAACCGACTTGGTTATTATATCAGATGAACACCAGGTTAGTTATCTATCTTTAGTTGTATTATATCAGTTATTTTTACATTAAGCTTTATATTTTGTCATTTATACTTACACAAATCTTATGGTAGACAATATTAAATGGTGTTGCTAAAGTGCTCCCTAAAGCTGAACACAGACACTGTGCCAGACACATCTACGCTCATTGGCACAAGTTATTCAAGGGTGAGGAGTTGAAGCTTTTGTTTTGGAAGGCAGTTAAAGCGTACAATATGGCTGATTTTGAAGATGCTTTAGTGGAGATGGAGAAAATATTACCAGCAGTTGTGGATGGTTTCAAGAGGTACAACCCTGCTTGTTTTTGTAGGGCATACATGTCATCGACAACCAAAGTTGATGTCATTGTGAATAACATGGCAGAGACATTTAACGGATATATTATCACTGCTCGAACAAAGCACATTATGCACATGTTGGAAGACATTAGAACACAAGTCATGCAACGGTTATATGTTAAAAAAGGAGACGTTATTAAATGAAAATGACTTGTGGCATTTGCAAGGTTAAGGGTCACAACAAACAGAAATGCCCAAATAAGGATAGGATGCCAACTAATGATGAACCACCACAACCTCCACGCAAGCGGGGCAAACCAAGCAAGACATCAACCTCTACAACAACAATCCTGGAGAATGTACAAGAAAGAGGAGCTCAACCAACAAGAATAGGTAGAATTGGAAGGTCAATCCATAGTGGTGTAGGGTCCAGAGGGGGAAGATCCAGACAAGCACGGGGCAGAGGTAGTAGGACATACACATCCGAAGTAAGCATCTTAGTTTACATAATGAACTATCTTATTTGTATATAATGATGACTTAATTGTATGGAATTGTTTAGGTTGCGGGAACAAGCTCAATCACTCAAGCATCAACTCAACCAACTCAAGCATCAACTCAACCAACTCAAGCGTCTGTTAGCTAATGTTGTAATGTAATGGGTCGGTTTTGAATTGCTTTATTTTGCCGTAGTAGTTTGTTGTAATGTAATGGGTCGATTTTGAATTGCTTTGTTTTGAAACTATGTACTAGAAGAACAATATTCGGTTTTCATTGTCGGTTTTTGAAACTATGTAATGGGTCGGTTTTTGCTGGATTGAATGAAGATTTTAGTGAAGATGAAGCTTTTGTCTTCTTATTGAATGGTGCTGTTTTGAGGTAAGAATAGGGTTGTTTTGTGGGAACCGGTCAGCAACAGGTTGACTTACCTGGTAACTCTTTATTTGCAAAAATGAGACAAAGGTTGTCTCTTTATTGAATAAATGAAACGTTGACCCTTTATTTGCAGATGGCCAAAAGATTGGCTTTTTAGAAACAATTTTTCCTTAATTTTTTTATTTTTTGTTGTGATTTGTTATGTCGTGAATTAAATTTTTACAACCACCTGGGGGCATATATGCAAAATATGATACAATCTACGTAACATATACAATTGTTTAGAGTAAAATGAGATAGGAGTATAAATATAATGTAAAATTTATTTCTTAAAATTTTAATTTCTTAATTTACAAAAAATATATTAGAAAATTTGATAAAGTCGTGCATCACACGGGGATTATCTAGTTCTAAACTAAGTTTTTTGTTTACAACTATTTTAAAATTGTTTTCAAGTGATCTTTTCTATAAACCCCTTCAATGTTTAATTACTTATAAATTTTGGTAAATAATTACACATCAACAAAGTATGTAAATAATTTCAACGCTTAATCAAATTGTTGGAGTTGAGGTGTGACTTTGAGTGCACCTATGGTGTATGGATGTGAGTGTGTATGTGTATGTCATGTTTGAGTGGAGTTTAATGAGGCCCCAAGTAAGTGAGATCAAGACAGCAGCAGCATGGCGTGTTTTGAGCTACTGGACTGCTTGCTCGACCCCCTTCTCAGGCTGCTCGACTCGAGCTGTGAAGCTCGACCAAGTCAGTGAGTTCCAGGACCCTTGCTCGACCTGGACACTATCTCGCTCGACCCCCTTGTCTCTGCTCGACTGGTCGAGCGGGGAAGGCTGCTGCGTCATTTCGATCTGCGATAATTACTACGGTTGTCCATTTTGTAGTGGGCCCTTCCCCAATCATTTGTATAAGCCCTATACTATAAATAGGAGTCCCACACACACTCCCATGATGATCCTAACCCTAGCCAAACACAACCTTCTGTTCTTTCTCTCTTTTCTTCTTCTCCAAGTATATTCTCCATTGTAAGAGTTCATTGAACTCCATTGTTATTTTCACATAATACAAGCAAGCTAACCACCATAAGGAGGACGTAGCCCACATTGGGTGAACCTCGTAAATCTTTGTGTCTTGTTTATTGCTTTCTTTCTTATTGTTCTCATTGCATTATTGAAGTGTTTCTTTTCTATTTGCATAGAACACCCCTACCATTGGTCTTGGGTGTTTTAAGGGATAAAGATTGAAACTTTAGACGCTATTGTGCTAGTTATTTCACAAATTTATCCAATAAATATTGATAAATGCACTTCTTCTTCTATTGCTAAATGATGTTCTAATTTGTCATTCTGCGCAGATTTTTTTATCATTTCCACAAAAAATATTTCTATTTTTATCCCATAATTTTAGTCATACTTATGCTTGCGATATTTTATATTTTTTACATATGTTATACAATGATTTTGACCTTTTTTTATAAAGTCTCAATATTCTATTCTTGTACGCCCTATATGTTAATCACTTACAAGTAAAATAAATAGTCGTGTAAAATATCTATTTCCTTCATACTTTAAACTTGTTCTCATTTGTCGTATTATTTGTTGTTCTCCTAAAAAATATTTCTATTTACATCATAAATTTTAAACATAATTAGCCTTTTTCATCTCCACATGATTTCCTCTAACTTTATTTATTTATATATTTTTTTAATAAATGTGATCTTTATATTTTTTTCACTAATATATTTTAATATTTTTTTATTATGCTTTCCATTTTTCCGACTGAGGTGTAGAGGGGTTTAGGAGATGAAGGAATTCATTGGCTTACCAACCTCTTTAATGTCATCTTGAGGTATAGTAAGATGTCAGACGAATGGAGGGTTAGCACACTTATTCCATTGTTTAAAAACAAGGGAGATGCATAAGTATGCGGGAACTATAAAGGGATCAAACTTCTAAGCCATACTATGAAAGAGTGGGATTGAGTGATTGAGAAAAGAATTAGACTAAGAGACAGTAATTAGAAATAACCAATTTGGTTTTATGCCGGAAAGATCAACCACCGAGGCAATTCATATTTTGAGGAGACTGATTGAAAAGTATAGGGAGCAAAAGAAAGATTTGCATCTGGTGTTCATTGACTTGGAAATAGTGTATGATAGCATACCACGAAGCATCGTTTGGGATAGCCTCAAGAATAGAGGTATTTCACGAAAGTACATTAAGATAATACAGGATATGTATGACAGAGTGTTGACTAATATACATACACCGGTGGGTATGACAGAGTCTTTCCCAATTAAAGTGGGATTACATCAGGGATTAGCATTAAGTCCTTTTATTTTTGCGGTCATTATGGAGAAGATCTCTAAATCCATCTGGGAGACCGTGAGTACCATGGTGCATGCTTTTCACCGACGATATAGTTTTGGTCGCAGAAACCAAGGAGAAGGCTAATAGTAAATTAGAAGAGTAGAGGGAAGTCTTGGAGGGCATGGGGTTGCACATAAGCTGTACGAAAACAGAATACTTACGATGCAATTTCAGTTGGACAAAATCATTAAGGGAGCCAGAGGTGAGCGTAGGGGAAGAAGTTGTTGAATGGACATCCAAGTTAAAATATTTGGGATCGGTGATTCAAAGTAGAGTTGTTCATGGGCGGGCTACCCGCTAGCCCCGCCCAATCCGACTCGAAAAACGGGCGGGCATGGACAACGTTTTTCAAAAAAATTTAAAGTTTGGACGGGTAATACCCGCCCGCCAAGATAAACGGGCGGGTAGCGACATCAAAAAAATACCCGCAGGTATACCCGCCCGCCCGCTTAGTTTAATATATTATTTATTAAATATTTAATTCTATTAAATTTTAAACTATACTACTACATGACCCATACCCAACTTTAGTTTATTACTTTTCTACTAGCTTTAAGGTTTACTTCTTTTAGACTTTAATATTTTTAACCCTCAAAGCACTCAAGCAATCGACTATCAAAGTTCGAACAAGTAGCTGACTCCACCGTCTATATTCAATATTCATGTAATTTGAGTATTTTGAAACATTATATATATTTAGAGTATTTTAGACAATGTATTATATTTTGTTTGTTCTTATAAAAACTTAACTTTATAATATGATTTATGTTTTAAATTTTTAAATAAAAATACCCGCCTAACCGCGGGTCCCGCCCGCTTTAAAAATGGGCGGGTAGCGACAAAAAAATATGCCCGCAAATGCGGGCGGGCTTTTGAATATTTGAGCCCGCGGGTAGAATTTTTAGGTGCTACCCGGTCCGCTACCCGCCCAAGCCCGCCCATGAACAGCTCTAATTCAAAGTAATGGAGAGATTGATGGTGACGTTACTAATCGTATACAAGCGGGTTGACTTAAGTGGCGAGCAACAACCGGGACGGAATGTTGGCTCGTAAAGAAGGTTTTCGAACAGAGGATGAAAGTAACAGAAATGCGTATGCTGAGGTGGATGTGTGGTAATACTATGATGGATAGGATAAGAAACCAGGAGTTCAGGGAGAAGTTAGAAGTCGTACCTTTCTCCGCAAAGATGCGGGAGAACATGTTGAGATGATTTGAGCATGTGCAGAGAAAGACACTGGACGCCCCAGTAAGAAGGATCAAATGCATCATAGTAGAGGGTAAGAGAAGTCGAGGAAGACCTAGGAGAACGTGGGAGGAACAGATTAAAAGTGATATGTGTGAACTTCATCTCTCCAAGCACCTAACCAGGGATAGGGGTAGATGGCGACGCCTTATCCACGTCTTAGATTACTAAATCCATCGTTTGTTAATTAATGCTCATTGCCTTCATTTATCGTTCTTTACCTCCTTCTTTGCTTTTATCTTTTTTTAGCTTTTTGCACTTATTCTATCTACTCTATTTGTAAGCTGCAGGATTTTCTCCCTTGGAAGACCTTTCTCGAGCCGGGGGACTCTTTGACCATACTCTCCTCTATGGGTATGAGTTGCCGTCGTTCTTCCCTTCTCAAACCCTGACCATAGTTTTGTATGAGTGGGATACACTGGTATGATGATGATGATGATATTTTATTATTCAGTAAGATAATATATCTACCATCTAAATTAAAGGATTTTATTTTTGTTAATTCACGTGAATATTTCTTGTGGGAAGGACTTTAAAGAACAAAGGATAATTCACAAGGAATCATATTTGTCTTCAGCTCGTCTTGAACGACACTATCTCACCATGAGACAAACCCATATAATTAGTTAATTTATCCTATTGTTTACTCTAAAATTATACATGATCATTTTAATAAGCTAAATTTATATGGGTCAGCGCAATAAAGAATCTCATTTAAAAATATGTGATTTACTTTTATATATTAATATCATCTATCATCACTCAAATTATACCATCTATCATCACTCAAATTACAAAGATTAATTATATATGTGATTTAATAAGCTAAATTTATTAATATCATCTATCATCGCTCAAATTACAAAGATTAATTATATACATCCTCCGAACCAATTTAGTTGTCCCATATGGTTTTTTACACTATTCATCAATCCCGTTTAATTTGTATTTTATTCTTAATCCATAAGTTAAAACATAACCATGTGAGATCTTGTTTGATTCGTCTCAATGCAAGGACTATTCTTATCAACTTTTCATAATTTTTATTTAAACATAATTAGAGATATTAAGAGTCAAAATGTTACCTCGACAAGTGTGCTCAAACAAATGGGACAACTAAATTGGTTCGGAGGGAATATTTTTTAATCACAAAAACTTGGCCAAGACGGCCTCAATATGAGACGGGACATGGGCCGGCCCAATGATAGGCGCGTGGCGTGCACGCGCGCGCTTTGCCCTTCAAAATCGTTTTTTTCATTTTTCTGGAAAAATTTCAATTTGGACTTTAAAGGTATCAATTTTGACCTTAAAGATATCAATTTTACTCTTGCTTTGCTCAGTTTTGCATTCAAGTTAGAATAAGAAACAAACATATAATTTGATTGCATACCATTCTTTGTTAAACATATACAACTTGTACAACAAATTTTTGCATCAATTACATACATCAAATAATTTGTACATCAAATGATTTCTATAACTACATATACAATATGAATGGATAGTTAACGTTACAACCTATAAAATTGAGTATTTTGAACATATCAACTGTTATGTTAAGAGTAGAATTGAGTATTTTAACATATCAACTGATTATGTTAAGAGGAGAATTGAGTATTTTAACATATCAACTGATTACTTTAAGGGGGAAACTGAGTATTTTATCATATCAACTGATCATGTTAAGAGGAGAATTGAGTATTTTATCATATCAACTGATTACTTTAAGAGGGAAATTGAGTATTTTAACATATCAACTGATTATTTTAAGAAGGAAATTGAGTATTTTAACATATCAACTGATTACTTTAAGAGGGAAATTGAGTATTTTAACATATCATTTTAGTAAGTTAGCATTACAACATTACGGTTGGTTAAAACATAATTAATGTTCTACTAACATAATCATTGTAGTAAGTTAGCCTTCATATATTAACATCAATGTTTACCCAAAGCATTTAGACATACATGTTCTACTAACAAACTAAGATATTGTAGATATAATTGTTCCACATTCCTTCAAACCAAAATAATTTCATTGTTAATTTATTCAATTCTCATTTTATAGTATTCAGTTTCATGATTAATATAGTTCATACATGTATGATTACATTGAAATTGATATCTTTAAGGTCAACATTGATATAAAATGTACATAAATCATGCGTATCAGTATTAAGTTTTTATAGTATTCAGTTTCATTGTTAATTTATTCAATTCTCATTTTATAGTATTCAGTTTCATGATTAATGTAGTTCATACAGGTATGATTAAATTGAAATTGATATCTTTAAGGTCAAAACTGATACCTTTATGATTAGAATTGAAAAATGCCCAGAAGATGGAATCAAAGAGAGAAAGGTGGGCTGGGCCTCGTCTCAGAATGAGACGGTCTCGGCCAAGACCGACTGTTTTTTAATTCTTTTCACTATTACAGCCCGTTTGGAGATTGCTATTAAATGATAGGAATGACAATGAAAATTTAGTATAATTTTGGTATGAATATCTCTTGACAAATTATATGACCATGCTTTATCTCATTCAACAATTTTATTTTCTTTACAAAATTTATTCCAATGCATTACTTTTTAAACATGTGGTATTAGGTGATAATGAAAATTTGTGAAATTTTTTTTATTTTATGATCAAACTTTCATTACCATGAGAATATTCATAAGTCATAACACATATTATCAACATTTACAATACAAGTCATTCCCATTTCCACCGATCAATACTATTAACTAAACAGGCCGTTAATACTTTATGAACAAAGAAAACACTTAATTAACTAACAATATTACAAAAACATCCCTACATTAGGATTTTATTCCTCCTTAAATACGCCCAAATGTCAGAATTCAATTTAATATTACAAGTGTGCCCATAAAGACATTGACTTTGTCAAACATTTTGACCCTTTTTACTCCCTCTCTCATCCTTCTGTTTATCACTCTACTTCTCAAGTCTATTCACACTCCGTCATCTCTTTCATTTTTATCCTCAACACTTTTTGAAAATGAGTAATTTTTAAATATAATTACTATAATTTTAATAATTTTAATTATATAATTATAATTACACTAATATTCCAAATTAAACAGTTAATTATCTGAATAATAAAAAGGGCAGAAAGTTCACGGGAAACTTCCCTGTCTCCTTCATTATGAAATAATATCACACTACACAAAACTCCATTTTTTTCCAATTCAACAAACCAATAAATTAATTACATAAAGTTTCAGTTTTCCTTTTTTCTCTTCTCTCTGTTCACTGCTTTTTGTTGCTCTCATTTCTTCATTTTTATTGGTTAGTCTTTCTTTTAATTTTCAATAAATACTTATTTGAAGGTTGAATGTTTATTTATGTTTAATCTAGTAAATAATTCTTTCTATTTTCTTGGGAATTTAGCCTCTTGGTTTTGTTCTGTTATTTTGGGTACAAATCTATTTTTTTTGGTATTATTTATTTGTGGGTTTTATTAAGGCGATAATATGTCTAGTTGGAACTTGGAACTATGTTTTATTGGAATTCTGATTTGCGTTTCTTGTGTTAATTTAAATAATTATTAAATGTACTGTTTTTTTTGTGTATTTTAATGTGAGGGATTTGTGTTCTCGGCTGTTTGTAGTATGATTTTTGCCCCTTTTTGAAAAAGTTCAATAAATTGTATGTTATTTTAACCTTTAGTTTGTATTTGTGAGTGAATTTGTTCATTTTATTCGGTTCATATTGGGAGAAATTGATTCATTTTTGCTTACTCCAATATCTGATTTTCATGGAATTGGTTTCTGTTGGTGTTGTTATAGTATGAAGGTTTCGAAAACTGGTTATGTGAATCAATCACTGTATTTTTCCTTGTGGGAGGAGGGCAGGGGGGGTTGTTGGAGTTTGAAGCGTGATTGTCAGGGTTAGAGCCTAGAGGGGAGGTTAGAAAGGGTCGTCCAAGTTTATTTGATTTGGGGTTCAGGGGTGGTCGGAGTTTGGAGCGTGAAGGTGTCTTTGGTTTAATCAGGTTTGGGGGTTTAAGGGGTATGTTGGAGTTTGGAGCGTGAAGGGTCTTTGGTTTGATCAGAGTTGGGGTTTAAGGGGTTGTCCGAATTTGAAGGGTGAAGGTGTTTTTGGTTTGATTGGAGTTGGGGTTTAAGGGGAGGTTAGGAGGGGTTGTCCGAGTTTGGAGCATGAAGGTGTCTTCGGTTTAATTGGAATTGGGGTTTAGGGGGGTTGTTGGAGTTTGGGGGTCCAACATAGTTTAATTCGGAGCAAGGGAGTGGGGTTGGGGGTTAGGGATTTCCGGAGTTTGGGATATGTGAACTTGCCTATAGTTTGATTCAGATTTGGTGCTGGGGGTGAGGGATTGTCGAAGCTTGGTGCGCAAAGTTATCTATTGTTTGATTCAAAGTTGGATTAAAACCGGGCAAATCTTGACATCAGGAAAATGGTTGGAGTTTAAGAAGTGTGGACATAAATTAATTTTTCTATATAATTTTTTGATTTGGCTTACTTTATTTTCTGTTATCTGATCAATTGTTTATTTTTTAGTAGAAAAAAGTTCCGTCAATATTTTATTGCATATTGTTATTGTGAATAATCGAATTACAATTCCGTTTTTTTATCAACACGAACAGAAGTAACTGAGACCGTGGTGCTTCTAATCACTAGGTTTAGGTATTTGAAAGTATTGTTGGTGTTAGTCATCGTCTAATTTTGATCAAACGTGTAATGTGTATGCATTGACAGATGAATTTTCCTTGTGATGTTATTCCTAATGAGACTAGGCCTTCTGTTGTTTCATTTTGCAGAACTTTGAACGAAGAATTTTCTCTAGTTAGTATCATATGATGGATTATTTATTATAGCTATATATATTGTATCTGTCTGAAAGTGATGAAGTATAACCAAGAAAAGCTTGTCAGGTTAGAAATTTCTTCTTTATAAACATATTGTACTATTTAAATTAATGTTTCATTTTTTTTTTCTTTTTCGTGAGTTTTAATATATTCAGATAGATTAAAAGCTACCAGCAGTAGTACTGTTTTGTATCTTATGTGACATTTTATCAAACTTATGGAACATATCTGACTTATGTTATTATGTATCGATGTGGTAGCTAAGCGATGTTTCATGTCTTGTAAATGATGTGCAATTTTCTCATTCATCTTTCTCTCAATCATGGCTCAATGTCACAACTAGGGGTATTCAATGGGCCGGGCCCCCATTTAAAACCCTTATCCGGCCTCTTTCTAAAAGGTTTTTGTAAGGGCCGGGCGAAAACGGCTCTACTATAATAAAAATGAAGCGAGCTATAAAAGGGCTTAATAAGGTCGGAAATGGGTTTTTGTAAATAGCATAATTGATACATAATTTAATTATTAAAATAATAATGCCCATGAGGATTATTAACGTTTCTACAATTTAATTATTATAAATTGATCAATGGAAATTATAATAACTTAAGTAATAAAAACGGACCGGGTTGGGCTGGGGCAGACTAATAAAGTCCGGCCCATGTAAAACCCATATTAAGTTTGAAGGGCCCTTAGCCAACATGGCCCATATTTGTTTAAGCCCGGCCCGGCCCTTATCCGGCCCATTGAACACCCATAGTCACAATCCGTTTTACATTGTGCTATTGTTTGCCTTTTTTCTTGGAACTTTCTTTTTATCCTCATCTGTGCAGCTGCGCTGCTTGGTTGTATTTTCAACAAAGAAAAAACTTCGTTCTCGAAGATTACGCTTGTAATTCCTTGGTTTATATGTCATAATATCTGAAGCACTTGCTTTTGTTACCTAGTGATTATATAATTATATTCTTGTCAACTCATATATCACAAATGAGTTCATTCATCGTTTCTCCAGGTTTCAGGGCTGGGTGCCTCAAAAAAGTGTTGATGCGCAGTTCTACATTCAAGATGATGCTCGTTTTGGCAAGTTTAGAAGGCTGAGAAGTTCCATTTCTGATAGCTTTAACAGGGGACGCGAATGTCTTCCTCAATGTTTCGGAACGCTAGGCAAATATTTCAGCGGCAGTTTTTTACATGAGTCATGGTCCAAGAAGAAAGTGTTAGATCCACAAGGGGCGTTTCTTCAGAAATGGAATAAGATATTTATTTTATCTTGTGTTATTGCAGTGTCAATAGATCCTTTGTTTTTTTATATCCCCGTGATCAATAATGACAAAAAGTGTCTGCATTTGGATCATAAGTTGGAGGTCATCGCTAGTGTTTTGCGCTCCTTCACTGATATCTTTTACGTGCTTCATATTGTTTTCCAATTTCGCACTGGTTTTATTGCTCCTTCTTCTCGGGTCTTTGGCAGAGGGGTGTTAGTTGAAGATGGAAAAGAAATTGCAAAAAGATATATGTGTTCTTACTTCTGGATTGATATTCTTGCCGTACTTCCTTTGCCACAGGTATGCAGAAATTTATTTTACAATTCCTTTTCATTGGTATTGTCTTTTGTTACAAAAGATATATGTCGTTTTTTCAAGGAATGTCTTATGCTTGGCCGTGTTTTATGTTTAACATTTCTTCTTCAGTATGAATACTTTTGAATTGAACTGTAGTGAACCATCTGATTAGGGATGTAATATGGACGGGAGGATGCGGTATGTCCTCACCCATACCCATACCCATACCCATACCCATACCCATACCCACCATCCATGGCGGTTAAAATTTTCATACCCACGCTTGTCCACTCGAACATTCAAACCCATCCCCATTCCCCACCCACAATGGCCAATTGGGTACACCTATCATGGCCTGCTGGGTATACCCAACCTTATATTCACCTCACCTTCATTGCATGTCCGTATTATGATTATATACTTCATAAATCCTCTCGAATTTAATTGTACATCTAAAATGTTGTTAAAACCATATAATTTAATAAAATAAAATTAATATCCATAATTTTTGTCAATAGTTTTAAGTAAAATATGCAAAATTGATATAAATTAGTACATTGTAGATATAGGGTGGGCGAAGATGGGGCGGGGAAATTGGATATTGAATGGGGTTGGTGGATGCGGTTTGTTCTAAACCATACCCATACCCATACCCACCACCCATGGCGGGTAAAATTTCATACCCACGCTTGCCCACCCGAGCAAACATTTAAACCCATCCTCACCCACAATGGCCAATTGGGTACACCCATCATGGCCTCCTGGGTATACCCACCTTGATTTCGCCTCACTTCATTGCATGTCTGCATTATATACTTCATAAAATCCTTTTAAATTTAATTGTACATCTAATTTTGTTTTAACCATATAATGTAATAAAATAAAAATTATTCATAATTTTTGTCAATAGTCTTTAATAAAAATGTACAAAATTGATATAAATTAGTACATTGTAGATATAGGATGGGTGACTATGGGGCGGGGCTGTTGGATATTGGGGGGTAAGTGGGTATGGGGTTGGGCGGGTGGGTATGAGACTTCATACCCACCACCTACCCACTACCCATGGGGGAGGACTTATCATACCCATACCAGCCATTTCCCACCAAAATCATACTCATACCCGCCCCAATTAGGGAGGATGCGGTGTGAAACCCGTACAGTTTTACCCGCCTGCCATCTCTAATTTGACATATATTCTTTATTTAGCTGTCTTGGATCTATAGGAAAAAGAACATTGACCAGGATATGCTGAGTGTGTCTATGTTTGGTTTCTAGACTTTGATATTCGTTATTTAAGTGTAGAGTTGTAGTTGTAAATGTGTTTTGAAATAACATTTAGGGTGTATAGCTTTGTCTTTCGCCTCGAATTATGTTGTCTAAACTCTAAACCTTGTTAGACTGTAATTGTTTGGCTTTTTAGTTTTCCATAGAACATATTCCATAGCTTGAGTTAAACGCTGTCGGATGATGTAAGCATCGTTTGATTTTTATGCATTTGTCATATTCCTTTTCAAGTCTCTTTCTGTGTCACCGTGCATTTTGAAGTTTGTCACGAACTATAGTGTTTGTTGGAAAACATGTTCTCCTTGAAGTGACTAGTTTTTACAATAATACTATCTTCTAATTTGTGGGTTTTTATTACTTTTTGATGTATTTACAGGTGGCTATATTAATTATTATACCTAAATTGAGAGGCTCAAGATCATTGAACACAAAAAACTTGCTAAGGTTTCTCGTAGTCTTCCAATATATTCCAAGAATTGCGAGAGTTTTCCCATTATACAAAGAAGTTACAAGAACCTCTGGCATTTTGACTGAAACAGCTTGGGCTGGAGCTGCTTTTAACCTCTTGCTTTACATGCTCGCAAGTCATGTGAGTGATTGATATATACATCATTTTTCCTATTCGCCTGCATGCCTTAGGAAAAATTATCAGGAATAATACAACCTTATGCTTATTAGTCTACAATAATACCAATTTTTGATTTACGAAAGGTAGTATCATTCTGTGATGAACCCAAACAGTACAACTAACAGAATGAGAATAAGAAATATAGCAGAGAAGAGAAAGTAGAGAATAAGGGAAGAGAGAATAGGAAGGGGGTTAAGAAGAAGAAGAAGAATACAGAATATAGAGGAGGAATAGAATTCAGTATGTTCATATGTCATGCCATTACATTATTGCATTATACTATCTATAGCTAACAAGCCTAACAAACTTGCTAGATTAGTTATATATAATTCTTTTTCTAGAAACTTTATTAAAAGACTAATCTACCCCTCATAGTAATATTAATTCATTACACATTCACGGTAATTTTTGCTTTGGTTTACTAATATCATAGGGAAATTCTTTTGTATGAAGTTACATCTTTTTTTTGGCTCCAATATTTGTAATTTTGTATTATGCGGTGTTTATTCAGGTAGTTGGAGCATTTTGGTACTTATTTTCTATTGAACGTGAAACAACATGCTGGAGAAAGGCATGTGCAATGCGTACTCCATGTGATCTTAGTGCATTATATTGTGACCTCAACCAGGGTCCCGTAAACAATGCTTATTTGAATCAATCGTGCCCCATCACATCTGATAATACAGGACCCTTTGATTTTGGAATGTTTCTGAATGCCCTAACATCTGGTGTGGTGGAGACAACAGACTTTCCGAAGAAATTTCTCTTCTGTTTCTGGTGGGGCTTACAAAATCTGAGGTCAGCATACTTGATATTTCTTATTGGTGCTTGTTTTCTCGATCTCTGCTGTCCGCATTCTCTTGTTTGACGCATTTCTCAATCTACTTGATATTTATTAAATATCGGCTCTCTATCATCATTTACACTATGTTTGGATAACAAATTAGGAAAGAAAAGAAAGGAAAGGAAGGGGAGGGAAAGGAAGGGGAATGTTTGTATAGGAAGAAAGGGAAGGGGAAAGAAAGGAATTTCATTTTCCTTTCAAATCTTTCCTCTTATGGAGAGATTTGGATGTTAACAAAATGAAGGGACTGAATCCCTCCAAATCCTCTCCCACCCTTTTTGCTATCCAAACAAGAGATTCTTCATCCCTCCAAATCCTTTTTTTTCTTTTCCCGCCATTTCCCTCAATCCAAACAAGGCCTTAGGCATAAGTTTGCATTCATTTGACCCCTCTTTACCCTGCTTAAGTGCTCGTGTTAGGATTTTGTTTTTCTTGATTGCTTTTTTCGATATTTTCTCTTGTATGAGCTTTGTGTCTAATAAAGATAGAGTTATTATTTGTTTCTTCTGAATTGAGGATATATGTTTGTTTATGCTAACATTTTTCATGATATTTTGAACTTGCAGTTCCCTCGGTCAAAACCTACAAACAAGCACCTATGTCTGGGAAAACCTTTTTGCCATTTTGATTGCTATTGCTGGTTTGGTGCTGTTCGCATTTCTTATTGGAAATATGCAGGTAGATTGAAGCATTTTCTTTATTCAGTACTAGTATATAGGTTTGGAAAACTAGATTCAGTTAGCAGCAATCGGAAATTTTTTCGAAGGGTGAACCTAGAAAAGTTTGCGAATCGTAGATCTTTCTCCTATGGTGCAGTGTGGACATTCTCATTGTGTGTGAATGTAGGATCGAGTGCCTAAAATATGCTTTACTGTTCTTTTATTTTTCGTGTGAAAGTGAATATGGTTGCTACTTGCTATTACTAGGATGGAGGTGCTAGAATATATTTCCTCTGTTTTAATGAATTTGCTACATTTCAGATTTGGTTTTGTTAGAATGACTACAAGTTTCTCTTTGAACATGGGCCTACATTATCTCTCTTCATCTCATCCATGAACTCGATCACTCTTTTCATCTCATCCACATTTCTTTCCTGCTATTTTTTTTTATCCTTTTCTTATATTAACTACTCACCAAGCTTAATGAAGAAGAAAATAATACATGTAGCAAACCCATTGAAAGCCAGGAGAAGTTATTACTAGTGTTTTATAGAACGAGTATATTGGCTGCTGAGGATCCTCCCGATATGTGCGTTATTGCTTTATCGTACAACAAATTTTCTCCGGACTTCTATTTCTTCTAACTTACTTAATGGTGTAACAGACATATCTACAATCGATAACAACACGGTTAGAGGAGATGAGAGTGAAAAAACGAGATGCAGAGCAGTGGATGTCGCACCGTCTTCTCCCTCAGGATCTAAGGGATAGGATCAGACGATATGAACAATACAAGTGGCAAGAAACAAGAGGTGTGGATGAAGAAAGTTTAATCTTGAACCTTCCAAAGGATCTGAGGAGGGATATAAAACGTCACCTTTGCCTTGATTTGGTTACAAGAGTGAGTTTCTTTTTGTTTCTCTTATACTATTGAATTGTAAACATTATAATTGTCTTGGTCTGGTAAAACTTGTCTTTAGAAGTTACGTTATGTCATCTTAATCTCCCCCTTTTTTCGAATTTTCAAAATAATTAATTCTTTTTCGAGATACATGTCTTGGTCTAGTGTTACATGAACTAACAAGTTAAAATGTGCTATTATGACTTTGCTACATTTTTAAACAAACCATGGAAAATGAAGCTAGATCAACATGTTTTCCTAGGCACGCACTAAAAGCGGAAATGAACCTACTTGAAACACCTGAGTCAAAACCGGCCTAATTACCTGAACTGCCTACCTCGAGAATCATTTATTGAGATCTCATACTCTGCTCTCGTCTTTTAGGTTCCAATGTTCGAGAAAATGGATGATCAACTGCTAGATGCAATGTGTGACTGCCTGAAGCCAGTACTTTACACACAAAGCAGTTGTGTGATCCGAGAAGGAGACCCTGTAGATTCGATGGTCTTTGTAATGCGTGGCAGGCTGCAGTCAATGACCACAAATGGTGGAAGAACCGGGTTTTTCAATTGTGAGTATTTGAAAGCTGGTGATTTCTGTGGAGAGGAGCTCCTTACTTGGGCCCTTGACCCGAACCCGTCATCCAACTTACCTCTGTCAACCCGAACTGTCCAAACCCTAACAGAAGTCGAAGCTTTTGCTCTATTGGCCGATGACTTGAAATTCGTGGCCTCTCAATTTCGAAGACTCCACAGTAAGCAACTTCGGCATACATTCAGGCATTACTCTCAACAATGGAGGACTTGGGCCGCTTGCTTTATCCAGGCCGCTTGGAGGCGTTACCACAGGAAGAAGATGGAGCAGTCTCTTAAAGAAGAAGAAGACCGCTTACAAGATGCATTGGCAAGAGAAGCCGGTAGCTCCTCTCCGAGTTTGGGTGCTACAATTTATGCCTCAAGGTTTGCTGCAAATGCACTTCGGGCTTTACGTCGAAATGGGGTCCGCAAAGCAAGGTTGCCAGAGAGAATATCGCCTATTCTGCTTCAGAAACCGGCTGAGCCAGACTTCTCTGTGGAACATCAGTAGGAAAGTAATAAATGGAACCAAAGGCAGGGGGAACCCCTTTTAGTTAGTTTGTACTGTTTGGTCGTGTAAAAATCGTATGTTGTATGATGTTAGGATGAAGATAATAGCTAACGAGCATTGTTTGAAGCTTGAAGCTAACCTGTGTATATTAGTAATTGTATACTTGTATTGTTTAGTGTTGATTAACAGAAAAGACAGTTGTGGCTAATAATCGTTCTTTTGTATAATGTTGTACATAATTGCGATAAACCGTGTCATGGAACAAATTAGTTTGATTTACGGGTTACTGATACACTGACTAGTAGCTGACACATGAAAAAATGTGTCAAACCTCTCATTATCCTTAGCCAGTATCTCTCTTGAGTCGCTCTTTTCAAAGTTCAAGCTTATGTCCACGTCTTTGATTATAGGCAAAATCTACGGAAGCAGCTGACGCAACTAAAGATGTCGATCCTGATCTTTGGCAAAGACTTGATGAGGATATTCTTTAACGGATTATCCCGAAATTCTCTATAGAGTATTCGAGTAGCAAGCCACAACCACAACCGCATACTAATCTCATTCTACGACATCCACAATTTCAGTAGTTCCAAGTACTTCTATCAAGAATCAACTTACAATCAATGTGTCACCAGTAGTCACCACACGTACAAGTGCCATCTTGAAAATGATGGAATCGTTTTCTATCTCGAATAATTATCTTTCTTTGAGTAGCATTGGACATGAACTTCATAAAAGCATGACAATCACCACAAATACGAAGGTTTTTCGTAATCAGAATCGGTGACTTATCTGGTGTGTTCAAAATCCCAAAAGCAAGAGCAAGTTTCTCACTGTGATACAGAAGTTGATTATGCTTTTGCTCCTCGTCCACATCATGATGAACGAACTCTGTTTTAGGCACATAGCCTGTTAGTTTCAAACGCCCGCAATATTCGTCTAAGAGAGTGTGAATCTGTTCAATACACCCATGCTCCTTATCAGCTGTATAGAAAGTATATAGCTTGTTCTTGATGTGAATCCAACTAATTCCAGGTTCTTTAGACATTCCCTTTGTTTTTATCAGCTCTCTTATTTCTTCTACTTTGTCCCATTTGCTGTGCGACGCATACAAATTAGACAATAACACATATGTACCTGAGCTTAGTGTTTCCATCTGGAAGAGTCTTTCGGCAACTCTCTCAGCAAGCTCGATATTGCAATGGATCCGGCAGGCACCAAGAAGGGATTCCCAAATCACAGAATCAGGCTCTACAGGCATGTTTTTAACCAATTCCTCGGCTTCAGAAAGTTTACCAATCCGACCAAGAAGATCAACCATGCAAGTATAATGGTATACCGATGGCTGGATTCCATAATCTTTAGACATGGAATCCAAATACGCCCTCCCTTCCTCTAACAATCCTGCGCGGCTGCATGCACATAACAAACCCAAAAAACTGTTTTCATCCGGAAAAACTCTTTCAACTCTCATCCTTCGGAAAATTGTTATGGCTTCTTTACCCAGTCCATTGTGTGCACATCCAGCCAAAACGGCATTCCATGTGAGTAGATCTCTCTCAATCATGCCCTCAAAGACCGAAAACCCATCCTCACTTCCAAATTTGAAGTACATTGTTATCAAGGCATTATTAATCGATAAATATGATGCAAATCCAAGCTTGTTGAGTAATCCATAAATCTGTTCACCGAGCTTAATCGCACAAGCACTCCCACACGCGCTTAGAATACAAGTGATTGTTAGCTCGTTAGGTCTCAAATTCCTCGCCAGCATCTCAACGAATAAACGCAGGGCTGAATCAACGTCACCAGCTTGTACATATGCAGACATTATAGCAGTCCACGACACAACGTCACGTTCAGGCATTTTTTCAAAGGTATCACGAGCTTTTACGAGCATGTGATTATGCGAAAGTCCAGTTATAAGGGAGTTCCAGGCCACAATGTCCTTTGATCGCAATGTACTAAATACTTGTGAAACATCTTCTATATTCTTGCACTTAGAATACATAGAAATCAAGGCATTTGCGACAAAAGAGTTATGCTGGCAGCGCCTTTTTATAGACAAACCATGAATTTGTTTTCCAATGTCAACCGATCCAAGTTGAGCACTGGCAAATATACAGCTAGTGAAACAAGAATGAGTTGGAGAGTGTCCTAAACTATGAAGCTCTGTGAACAAATGCAGAGCTTCTTCACAATATTCATTTTGTGTAAGCCCGGAAATCATAGCCGCCCAAGAAGTTGAATTTCTAGTTCGCATACGCACAAATACATCTTTTGCCTCATTAATCATTCCATTTTGACAATACCCAGAAATCATAGCATTCCAAGTAATTATATTCGGATTTTGAATCTTATTGAACAATGCCTCAGCATCCAAGATTCTTCCGTTCTGAGCATATGCAGTCATCATGGCAGTCTGCGAATAAACAGTCGACTCAGGAATCCTCTTGTAAAATGCAACTGCTTCATCTAATCTTCCGCATTGTGAAAAAGAAGTAATCATAGTCGTCCATGAGAATTCATTCCTCATCGGCATTCTATTGAAAAAATCATTTGCCATGTCCAACTCCCCGCTTCTTGTATATGCATTCAAAATCGAAGTGCCAATAACAACATCCTCCTCGTACCCAGTTTTTATCATAATGCTACGTAAACTATCAACCAAATTCAAAGCCGCTATACCAATTATAGCCGATAAAACAACAACTAACATCGGCTGATCAGGCAACAAACCACTATGGTGCATCCTCCCAAACAGATTCCAACCTTCCAAAAACATATGTAACTTAACATAACCAGATATCATAACCATCCAAGAAACTTCATTTTTCTCCGGCATGTGCACAAAAAGCTCCATTGCTTCCGTCATCATACCACAATGACAATACCCAGTAATCATATTATTCCAAGAAGCAATATTTCTGTCAGGCATGTCATTAAACAACTTCTTTGACGAACACAAGTCTCCATTAAGCACAAACCCATTAATCATAGCGTTCCAAGATATGATATTTTTCTCCGGCATTGAATCAAAAACCTTACAAGCTTCCTCAAGTAATCCAGCATTAGCATACCCAGTCAACATTGCAGTCCAAGTTCTAACATTTTTACCAGAAAATGCATCAAAAAGGAGCTGGGCATCCACGATCCGATTGTTTCGGGTATACCCAGAAATCATAGTGTCCCAACTCACATTATCTCTTTGAGACATTTTGTCAAACACTTTGCGTGCATCATCAACCTTACCAAGTTTGCATAAGTCTCGGATTCTTTTATTGCACTGAGTTGAAAAAACTCGGAAGTGAGATAAAAGATGACGAGTCATTGACTGAGTTCTGCATTCCAACTTAACTCGAAGGGGAATTCAAGTTATCTGTCTTGCTGTCTGGAATTGGAATAATAGTTCGACCAACAAGCTTTTTTCTAGCAGTATATTTTATGAGTTTAATTCGGCTTAAGATATAAATTCATCACTCATCATTAGATATATTGTTTTACATTAATAATCGAATATTAATAAATATTATATATTATTGAATATAAATAGTTGAGAAATTTTACATGGTAACAATGAGGTTTTGGGTTTTCTACATGGTAACCAAAACTTTTTAAAAATCCATGCAATAATCTTAAGGTTTTCTACACGGTAACCAAAACTTTTTAAAAATCCATGCAGTAATCCTAAGGTTTACGTAATTGTTCACCGTGACCTTTTTGCACATAAAAACATTAGCTTACGTTAATTTCGAGTACGCCTATTTATACGACTCACTATTTCAAATGTCATCAGTTTCAACCTTTTCCCCAAAACATAAATGCCAACTCTATCATTTTTCATCCAAATCCTTTTTTTCCCAAATCCAAAAGATTGTAGTGTTAGGGTTTATATTTTAGGGGAACAGTTGAAACTGATGATATTTGAAATAGTGAGTCGCATAAATATGTATACAACAACCTTAAAGCTTCGAAATTAATGTTTGCTAACATTTTGCTAAAGTTTTATGTGCAAAAAGATCACGGTGCAACAAAAACCTTAAGGTTACCGCGTGGATTTTCTAAAAGTTTTGGTTATCACGTGGAAACCCAAAACCTTAAGGTTACCACGTGGAATTTCCCAATATTTAATTACATTATAAATTGTACAACAATATTTTTGGTGGGTCACTTGTTAAACACGTATACACTCTTCACTTTTATATGAGTCATGTCTCAGTTATCTCTCATAAATCATAAATTTTAATTAACACTCATATTATAATGTTGTGGTATATAGCCTTTACGCCGCTTAACCCATTTTTTGTGTTCTTTTTTTATGTTTTCTTTCTACGTAAGCTAGAGTATTTATAAGCACTATGTTGGCGAATAATATTTTTTTACAACCCTTTAGTATATTCTTGCTTTTTCTTAGCCTAGATTGTTCTAAACATTTTCTAGAGTATAATTATCTAATTTTTTTTAAAATTATCTAAATTTTTTTTAAATTATCTAAATTTTTTAGATTATTTTTTTAACAACAAGAACTCAATATTGGTAATTGATGAGATGATAAGTCTGGAGCAGCTTATTCATCACATGGCATCTACTCAAATTGTTGTTTATGTTTGAAATATTTTTTTTCTACATATTGAGAAAAATAATTAATATAAATCCTAATATGATTTTATAAGATTCATGTAAAATTTTAATACATATTTTTTATAAAGTGTATTATATTGTTAAGCTTTGAGTAATATTAAAAATTTGACAAAAGAGTTAAACATGACTAACAATGTAAAATGAATGGAGTATACTTTTAATTTTGGAGTGGTATAAGGTAGAAGTGTGCAAATGTATTTAATCTAAATACTAATTTCAAAAGTATCTGACTTTTAAAAACCAAATAATTCAGATTGAATATCCCATTTTTAAACGTTACTAAATCTAAATGATACTAAATCTAAATGATTATTTATAACATCGAATATCCAATTTTTCCACTTATCATTTTTTTACACATGATTTAGACGAGCACTCTAGCTATGTGTATATGTAATATCTTGTACACCGAGTCTCAATTAAATCAGCTAATCTCCTGAGAGACCGTCTTTCTGAAAGACGTCTTTTATGTCCAGTCCATTAAAACTTAATATCTATTTTTACTCTACATTTTCCTTTATGGGTCAGTTCAATTAGAAATGGTCTCTCATAAAGACCGTCTCTCAGAAGAATTTGTGCAATTCAATTGGCTTTCCCTTAATGGGCCCTACGCAGTCAACAATAGAGGTGGTTCTACTTTATTGGGCTAGTTAAATTGTCTTGAAGTGATTTCACAAATTCTTGTGAGAGACGGTCTCTTTGAAAGATCATCTCTAATTGGGTTGGCTCATTAGGGAAAATATAGAGTAAATGTAGATAAAAAGCTTTAATGGATTGGACCTGAGAGACGTCTCTCAGAAAGACGATCTCTCAGAATACTGACTGGAGTGATTTTGCTTGGAAATTTTTTTCACCATCTAAAATTGGTGTGTATCTCTTGTTCTTCAATCTTCATCTAGAATATAGTTTTCTTAATCATTTTCTTTTCTAAAAGTTCATGCTTTATATCAAAAATAAACATATAAACTGACCAGCAAAGCCCGACTTCAAATTAATAGATAAAACTACAAACAACGTATCATCAAGGTGATCTTAAAAGCTTAAACAATATCATGTGTACTCAACAACACCTATATTCTTGTGATCAGGAAACCCAAGAGATGAAATTTTCTCCCTAAGGGGTCGCTTGAATTGAGAGTAAATATTTAAGGTAGTAAAAAAAAGTCAAACTAATGTAACAAAGGTAATTATATATGCAAATGAAGTTATTGAAACAATTGTGATAGAGGTAGAATATGAGTAGATTAAAAAGGATGAATAGAAAAAATAGTTTGATTTCACTCATTTGGAGGTAAAGAATTCCTCCACCTCCCACTAGGGTAAATTTATACCCCCAAAATGAGAGAACTTATTGCTATTTTCTCTATTTTTTCATTACCTTCTAATTTATTCTCCCACCTCTCCAAGAATCATATTCTTTTAATCATCTACCTAACTAACCTTAAATTCCTACTTTGACTTTTATTACTCCTTAAATCTTTACTCTCAATCCAGCATCGCAAAGAAGCTTGACCTCCTTCCTCAAGAATGAAGGAAGGGCAAAGGCCGCAGTGTGGACCTGCATTTTTAAAATCAAAGTGAAATGAAATCCCAAATACTTTATACGTCAAACAAAATATAGATGAACACGGTTGAAAATTTGAAATGCAAACATCATATGCAACTTCACATAAATAAGACAAAAGTTAGGTTATCAACATACTAAGATACCTGTAGTTTTAAAGTTCTATTTATGTAGAATATCTTATCTTGTAAAAATACTACAAACAACATTCTATTACACTAACGCTATTGAATGACTCCAAGGTCATCTTTGACAATTTGCGGGCCTTAGGAGAAATAGTATAATAGGGCCCTTGAAGAACGATAGTACATAGTAGATGTCAAAAAAAATCATTCATTAAAGCACAAAATATTTTGACAAGTTATATCTCCAATTTCACTAGATGGAAAAAACAAAAACTCAAAATATCATAAAAAAATGAGTTCTACGGGCTTTTCGAGTTGCAAAATCATTAATAAGAGTATCAACATCAATCTTCTCCAAAAGTTCTTTTTCGATTGATAAAATGGCAAAATTATTCAATCCTTCTTGTGACATTGATGACCTCAAGTATGTTTTGATCAACTTTTATTTTGAAAAGCTCCTTTCTGCTGATGCCATAGTCACCGAGATTGTTAGAGATATTCTATAAGCAATCAATGCATTTGGATAACATTCTGCAGATTTTTGACAAACTAAAAAATTTCAGTTGTTGACATTACATTATTTGGCAAACTAGATTGCAACACTTTCAATTCTAAATAAAAATCATTTACATTAACATTGAAGAATCTCCGTGGGAAAAAGTAGAGTTAAAAGTAACACAATGTTCTCTCAACTCATTTTCATGTAATGATTTTAACTTGTTTGAATCAAATAAAAATCCATAGATATTTTGAAAGGTTTCTAATTGCTCAAATCTATTTGCCAAATAAGTAATTGCCATATCCACAACAACCAAAAAATACTCAACCCTAAACAATTCTTCAGGTGACTGATTTTGTTCATCGTCTAAATTATTTTCACCAAAATGTTTTTCTCTAATAACATGACACTTTGTTGGAAGGATAGGCTCTACATCCAAATCAAGTGAAACCTTCTTTCCTAAAGTGATAACAATGTTTTGTTGAAAGGTTTCTACTAAAATGTTTTTAGCAATATTCATGCAAGAAGTGAAATCTTCTTCCCTAAAGTGATAACAATGTTTCTAATGTATTTGTCGGTAATGGGTCTACTCTTTCAATTGTGGGTCATGGCTCTTCCCCTCATCCTCCCCCAAATTTTCCTTATAAACTCAATCACATACTTTATTCTCCACATCTCATTTTTACCACTGATAACAATGTTTCCACTGAATTTGACCCTTTTGGTTTCTTTGTGAAGGATCTTGGTACGGGGAAAATTCTCACGAGATGCAATAGCTCGGGTGCTCTTTACCCCTTCGTCAATAATTCGCCCGTCGCATTTACTTCCCTTCAATCCCCTTATTGGCATGCTCGCTTGGGACATCCTGGAGAAAATATTTTAAATTATCTTCGTCGTAGTAGTTCAATTTCATGTAGTAAAGAGCATTTCTTAATAGTTGCTCATCTTGTCAATTGGAAAAACATATATGTTTGCCCTTTTATCCTTCTCTTAGTGTCACTTATAAACCTTTTGATATTATACATGCCGATCTTTTGACCTCTCCCGTTGTTAGTAATGCCGGGTTTAAATATTATCTTATTTTGCTTGATGATTTCACTAATTTTCTTTGGACTTTTCCCCTTAAATTTAAATCGGATGCTTACTCCTGTTTTTTACAATTCTCCAATTATGTACAAACTCAATTTAAATGCAAGATTAAATCTTTCCAATGTGATATGGGCTGTATTTGACAAAAATACTTTTTCTAAATATTGTGCATCCAATGGCATGTTATTTCGCCTCTCATGCCCTCATACATCCTCTCAAAATGGGAAAGTTGAACGTGATATTCGCACTATTAACAACATTATTCATACCACTCTTATTCATGCATCTTTACCTCCTTCCTTTAGGTTTTATGCCCTCGATATAGTAACTTACATTCATAATATCATACCCTCTAGACTTCTTTATTACAATACCCCAACTACTAATTTGTATCATAAAACTCCTACATATCACCATCTTCGCAGTTTTAGATGTTTGTGCTTCCCTAATCTCCTTTCTACTACACCCCAAAAATTGGCTTATCGCTCCACACCTTGCATCTCCTTGGGTTATCCCAAAGACCATCGTGGCTATTTATGCATGGAGATATCCAGTCGAAAACTCCTCTCACC
Source organism: Amaranthus cruentus (assembly GCA_019425755.1). Taxonomy (NCBI): domain Eukaryota; kingdom Viridiplantae; phylum Streptophyta; class Magnoliopsida; order Caryophyllales; family Amaranthaceae; genus Amaranthus; species Amaranthus cruentus. Next base: position 11,149,439 of record CM033463.1, on the reverse strand, counting down.
TTTGTCGAAAATATTTTTCCATATGCCAAATTGGAAACTTTCTCAACTCCTTCATATGATTTTCTGCAAAATGATACTCAATCACCTATTATTACGGCTCAACTTCTAAAAAAAATCAACTCTTGCCTTTCATACCACTCCTACACAAACTTCCCCACCATTTCACTCTCCGGCAAACACTAACATTCCTTTTATTTTGTCGATTCAAGTCACCCTACTTCCTGTTGAGCAACATGTGCCACATAACCTAACTCCAACACAAAACTCCCCACCTCATAGTCCTTCTTCCCCACAACAAACAATTATTCCTTCTATTTCCCTTGTTCCTACCCATCCCATGCGAACTCGTGCTCCGTCAGGCATTTTTAAGCCCCAAACTCGCCTTAACTTGCTTACTTATATTCCACAAATATGACCTATTCCTAGTTTTTCCTCGGGCAGCCTTTGATGAACCATATTGGAAAAGTGTCATACCGACGAATATAATGCCCTTATGAAAAATCATACCTGAGAACTTGTGCCTCGGTGTAACCGCCCCGAATTATGAAGGCAAAGACTAAATGGAATTTAGTATTAATCAAGCGGAAGCTCACATTTGCTAGCATAATTAAGGAGGTTACTTAAAGGTTAAACAATTGTTCAAGTAAAATACTTGAACCAAAACCAAAGCAATATAACGGAAGTCTTAGCTGTCCAAAATAAAGGAAAATTATAACCAAATAGAAAAGTCTGAAGTTCGAATTACATCTTTAAAATAATCCAAATCTAATCCACTATACTAATGCTCTATCAAATACAATAAAGAGATCTAAACAAAAGGGAGTCAAACTCCAACTCAAGTTCATCCTTCACTCGCATATCACTTCTCCGTCGAGGTGCCATGGGGGTTCACTCTAAAAACAAAAACCATTAGAAAACATACAAAGTATAGTATCAGCAAAAGACTGAGTATAACACACTAGTGCATGTCAAACAAGTGGTTAAAACATTTTGGTTTGAGTAAATTCATTTTGAAAGATGCCTTTTTTTTATTTGATAAAACATATCATTATTCAAACTCAATTCAATGGTTTCATAATAATTTCAAATTCTCATTTTTCATCATAAATCATAAGATCTCTATGGATCCAAATCAACTTCAAACTCAAATTATAAGTTTGCATGGGTACTCTATGAGTCATCCTGTGACTCGATTGACAGTCGGTCTACCGTCCGCAACATGTCCGGCAAGTGTAACACAATGGTATTGTGAACAATACGCGCTCAGCATTGGTGAGTCGTTTAATCATGCACACAACATTTGTTGTGGCATATGTACCCGCCATTTAGGCTAAAACATTTTTGTATATGATATATATCTTGTAATTTCAATAGCATTTGAAAAGTTACAAATACTAACTATTTCCATACGATAAACATCTTTTATTCGCAACATAACAAAACATACTTTATTTGCAACATAGCAAAATCAAATTATGATCTTTCCCACATGGGTAAAACATGATTAGCATAATCATATCATCAAACATAACATTTGTATTATATTGGGGCATCACTAACATGTATGGAAATGAATCTTTGAAAACTAATTAAAATTCAATATGATTTTTTTTCAAGGAAACCACTAAAACGTTTGGTTACAATCCTTCTTATGTAAAGTAAATATAACTTAGACGATTTTTGAAATTCATTCAAAACAACCAGAATATAGTTCATAAGTTTCATTATGATAAAAGTTTCATAAAACACTATTTTCTCAAATACTCAGCAATTTTATCGGTAATAAAATCAATAATTGATTTACAAAATACATATTAATTCTCCAACAAGGCCCAAACTAATCAAGTCATTATAATACCTTAATTAAAATAAATTTAAGGTTTTTCCATCAGATTATAATCTATTATGCCAATATATATAATGATTTTACGATTATTTTCGACAATTTAGGTATTTACCGTTATTTAAGTGATATCTTAAATCCATAAAATTTATAAATCATCTAAGTTAAACTTAGTTTATATTATGAGGCAGTAGGTTATGAATACAATTATAACTTTTTTATATAGGTCTATTTTTAAGGTCATTATAATCTATTATGCCAATATATATAATGATTTTACGATTATTTTCGACAATTTAGGTATTTACCGTTATTAAGTGATATCTTAAATCCATAAAATTTATAAATCATCTAAGTTAAACTTAGTTTATACTATGAGGCAGTAGGTTATGAATACAATTATAACTTTTTTATATAGGTCTATTTTTATTCAAATTTAATTCTCAATATTACACCTTTTGATAATTAAACAAGTTTTATTAATTTGATAAATTAGTAAATAATTCATAATTAGCTTAATAAAATTATACCAAAGTTCTAAAAGTCATATAATAATTTTATTAGCCTATTTAAACTTATAAATGTCATGTATAATATTTTATTATTTTATATAGGCATTTAATCGATAGATAAAATAAAATCGGTTTAAAATTATTTAAGTCCGAATAAAATAATATAAAAATTTTATGATGTTTCAAAAAACTATTTTAAAGAATATAAAATCTTAATTAACCATTAAAAACGTGTAGAGTATTTTTAATAATTAATATCGTTATTTTACCGATAAACCGAATAGAATTTATTTAAGTCCATTTTTGGTCACGAAAATCTATATAAATTTTTGAAAAGGTATCTACTATTAATATAAGTATCTCATAAAATTTGTATGTCCAAAACACGTCATTTCGTATTTATTTTATATTTTACCGTTTTCTAACTTACTGATTATTAATAACCGAGTAATTATTCTTAAGGTCCTTAAACGTCAACAAAATATTCCCAAAATTTTAACAATATTAGTTACTGTCCAAATGAGTGTGTGACAAAAATTTCAAGTGCATATGTCTTCATTTGGTAAATATTTTATATTTTACTATTTCATAATTTACCGATAAACAATTTAACGATTTCTCAAAAATCATGAAAAATTCCAAACTAAATATATTCTGGCGAAATGTTGTTGGAAACATTATAATATGGTTTTAATAATTAATTTTGATGATCAGAGCTTATCTAATACCATATTTTATATTAAGAGTATTTAACACCGTAAAATCCATTAAAATATCATTTTAACGAATAAATTTCAACAAAAAAATATCCAAGAGATTTTCCTAACATATAGATTCTGAAATTTTCTTTTAAAATGCATTCAAAATATTTTTCAAATCCATATAATCATTTTCATCACAATTACTTTCACAAAGTATTGTTAAACATGCCTTTAAACACACAACATTTTATAAAATCAACATGCATGATGCCCACAATAATAATACATGTAATAAATCATTCCATACTCAAAATTTTCAATAGCATATCATTTTTCCAGATTTAAGAACTTCACTTTGGGAATTTTATTTTTAAAAACAAGTTCATACACAAATTTTCCCAACTTGTTCTTAAATCCTTTAAAAATCACCCCATGTGACATACCTCGATCCTTAGCTCCAAAAGTACTCCTTAACCTTTGGTACAACTTCTCAACGACTAAGATCCCACTCCTATGCTACAATTATTTTTTAAAGAACTCAAAATAGCATTATTTCGGATCTTTCTATGTAACTTAATGACTTTTGATTTCTAACTAAAAATTGTTAGGTTTACTTACTCTTTGATATTTTGTTACTTTGGAGATTGATTAGTGTTGAGCAACACTTGTTGAACAAGTCCCACAACTTGAGAGCTTTTGGCTAGGAAACAAAAATAGGAGATTGTAAGTTAATGGAAGAAAAATGTTTTGAAATTTCCTTCTTTTAGCCTAAATTTCTGGGCCATCTTAAGAGATTATTTTTCTTAGTTATTATGATGAAACACCCATTTTATAATAATCTTAGTTTATAGAAAGATTTCATGTAAAAAGAACTTTACATGAACAAGTTTTAACAAAACAAGTGAAATAAAGGAATAAGCATAACTTACTCTATTCTTGATGGATTTCTTCAAGTTTGGTGTCTATGGAAAGCTCTTGAAATGAAGATTATTTTTATGGGAGATTTGAGTTTATAAACATAAATTTTCAGAAGTTTTAGATGGGTTTTTCAAGAAGATTTGATGAGAAAAGGAGGTGTTTTGGTAGTTGAACTTTGACGGATTCTAGTGTTTGTTCTTGGATGAATTTGGGAGCAATTTGTGGGGGATTATGGCTGAATAAAATGATCTAAAATTGAAGTGTTTTTGCTTCTAATAATTGCCTCTTGCATGCTTGTAATGATGCATAAGCTTTGGGTAGAACAAAGGGGGTTTTGAATAGAACAATTTGCTTGAGTATGTAAGTGTACAAAGACTAAAAACAGGGGTAGGGGTACAGCAATGTGGCTGCTGTTTGGGGCTGGTTTGGAGGTGATTTTTGTCTCATTTTGGTCTGTTATGGTGTAAGAAAGATTTATCTAAGATAGTTTAAAGTTTGGATAAAAATTGTTGTATTAACAAGTTATCTAACTTATACTTCATCATTAAAAATCACTTGTATATGTGTATGAAATATTTAATTTATTCTTAACATGGGTAAATAAATTTTTTGGGTAAGTGTTAATTAACCCGAAACGTTATGGGTAGTTGCTCAACTTTAAGTTTTTACCTCCAAAGTTTGCGTTATTTGTTACACTTCATAACTACATTACGAGTTGACAAGTTTCTAATCATTGTAGAATTTTTTTTAATTAGTACCATCACTAATTAAAATATTTAGACGTTAAATTCGTGATTAAAATGAGATTAATTTCTGCGACTGTTTCACTCGGCCCGGTGATGTTAATATTATTCGGTGTCATTGGTTGTTTAGACATAAACTTAAATCTGATGGGTCATTGGAGCGATATAAGGCTCGACTTGTGGTGAACGGGAAATCACAACTTGTTGGTGTTGATTGTCGTGAGACATTTAGTCATGTTGTTACACCTGCTACCATATGCACTGTCCTTAGCATTGCCATGGGTAGAAAATGGTCTCTTCACTAGCTTGATGTCAAAAATGCATTCTTACATGGGAACTTGGATGAGACTATTTATATGTATCAACCACCGGAAAATTTGCCAAGAATAATCCCAACTATCACCCGTTGGCCAGAAATAATCCCAACTATTGATTATTTTTTAATAATCCTAACTATTGATGAAATTTGCTGAAAACAGTCCCACTCTATGGTTAATCGGCTGTAGCAGGTTTTTTTGAGTAATTTTTTTTACCTTTTTTTTTAACTCTTCTTCGTCAAATTAGGTATAACCTACCCTTCATCCTCTCCATCTTCTTCTTCATTCATCCTAAACCCTAAAACTTCATTCATCCTTCATCCTTCCTCCATGGTCAAGATTTAAAAGCTTCATCCCTTTAAGATTCAATTAATTCTTCTTCTTCTTCTAAGTATTCAAACCCTAATCCCAAATATAGGGGTGCAATTTGTGGTGGAAGCTTGCTCATCAATGGAGGAAGGAGTTTAATGAGTTTTTGAACATGGAATGGGTAAATTAGTTTTTGAAGATGAAAGGGTAGATTTACCTAATTTGATGAAGGAAAGTTAAAAAAAAAGTAAAAAAAAAATTACTCAAAAAAACCTGCTACAACAGGTTGAAAATAGAGTAGGACTGTTTTCAGCAAACTTCATCAATAGTTAGGATTATTACAAAATAATCAATAGTTGGGATTAATTCTGGCCAACGGGTGATAGTTGAGATTATTCTTGGCAAATTTTCCATCAACCACCTGGGTTTGTTAACTCTACTATGCCCCATAATGTTTGCCTTCTTTGTAAGTCTCTGTACGGCCTCAAGTAAGCCCGTAGGGTGTGCTATCAGTGATTTGCTAGTTTTCTCTTGAAAATTGGGTTTTGTGCTAGCAAAAGTGACACATCTTTATTTGTATCAACCAATATGGTCAAATCGCGTATATTTTGGTTTATGTTGATGATATAATTCTCACTTCCCATGACTCTTTGTGCAAACAACTCATATCGTCTCTCAATTCTGAATTTTTCATGACTGATTTAGGCCCTCTTTATTATTTTGTTTGCATTGTTGTTCATCATCATGACACTCATATGTTTTTGTCTCAAGAAAAATATGCAAAGAAAATATTAAAGCGTGCTCACATGAGTAACTGTAAGCCGGTTTCTACCCCTGTTGACACAAAGTCTAAACTTGGTGCTCATTGTGGTCCTCTCATTTTTTATCCTACTTTATATCTGAGTCTAGCTGGAGCAAGGCAATGGGTCAAACTTGGCTCGGATTATACATACTCCAACTTTGCTCCGGATAATAGTTGAACTTTTGTTTTCAGTCCACCTCCACTCGGAGTCGGATTATGTATACTCCAAGTTTGCCCCGACTCGGACTCTCGGATCTCCAACGGAGTCGGATGCAAAGTCAGATTATTATCAAACAGTAACATTGTGATATTGTAGTAATGATTTTAAAGCATATAAAATTACAAAATATATTTTTTAAATACAATTTAACAAAAAAATATGTACTTTAATTTGAATTCAATTTTAACAAGAGAAATAATCCACCTACTAAAATTTAACAAAATTTTCTCGTATTTTAATTTGGCGTATTTAATTTCTCTTGATTTAATTTTTTTTATCTTGATTCATTAATCTAAATAAAAATACCAAGTAGTTTTTCAAAATCGAAAATTACAATTAGTATGAGAGAGAGCTTGAATTAGTCACATTTAGAGTTTTAAAGGAAACAAAATATTAGTGTAAAAGTCAAATTCAAAGTCGGATGTCCTTTAGGGTCGGAGTCGGGTCGAAGTCTCGGATTTTTAATAAGGTCCAACTTCGGTCTGTCTCTAACTCGGATCGTAAAGTCGGAGTCGGATGACTTTTTCCTCGGTCTCGAATCGGATTATTTTCCTCGGATCGAGTCGGGTTAGGGTCGGATTCGGACTAAATTGCCATCCCTAGCTTGAGCACTACGGTACCTTATTTTTATAAGACCCGATATTTCATATGTCGTACAACAACTTTGCCTTTACAAGCATGCTCCTTGTGAGCCTCACTTTGTTGCCTTTAAACGCATCATGAGTTACCTACAAGGTACCCTCAGCCATGGTCTATATTTATATCCCTCTTCACCTACGTAACTGACTGCATATACAGATGCTGATTTGTGTGGTTGTCCCAAAACCCGACGTTCTACAAGTGGTTATTGTGTGTTTCTTACTAATAATATTGTCTCGTGGTAATCTAAACGACAACCTACTCTATCCCGATCTAGTGTCGAGGCCGAATACAGGGATGTTGCTAAAATCGTTGTTGAAACTTGTTGGTTATGCAATTTGCTTATTGCATTACATTGCCTTTATTGTGATAGTGTGAGTGTTGTATATTAGTCCACTAATCTTGTGCAACACTATCGAAAAAAACATATTGAAATAGACATTCATTTTGTTCGTGAAAAGGTTGCCTTGGGAGAACTTCGAGTCATGCATGTTCCCTCCTCACATCAATTTGCAGATATTTTTACTAAATGTTGGCCACGACAACTGTTTGTCGACTTCCGCTCCAGTCTCAGCATTCGACCTCCTCTTGCTTCAACTGTGGGAGTGTGATAAAATATTAATTCTTAAATTTTTCGTTTTCCACTAACTAATTATTACTTATTCATTATCTTAGGATTTGCTAACAATCACTATAAGTCCAATCATTATCAAAAACAATTCCAACAATTTAAAGCCATTTGTTTATCAACATTTTAGGAGCTTAGATATGGTTGCTCATTTAGTGGTTAGAAAATTCAAGGGTAAAATACCAACCAACTAAAAATTTAATATTCAAGTGTAAAAAAACACCCAAAATTTACTAATCAAGCAACATTTACTTCTCACATTCTCTTAGGTACGAAAGCATTGGCTCAACTACTTGGCCTAAACTTTTACATTAAATGAACTACTACATACATTTTACAATAAAAACCTTGCTTAATGAATCGATTAGCTTTTACTAATCAGATTAATTTTTCTTCTGTACAAGAAACCAATTACAAGTAACAACCACCACAAAAAAAAGTGTAGAAAATGTCAAAAATCAATGCTCATCTTTCTGTGGTGACTAAACAGAAAGATTAGTCTTCTCTTAGAGAAGCTCTATGAACATGTAAATCTACTTATTTTTCTTAAATCTACTACAATTACACTAATATTGTCCTTGCTGCCTTTCGCGATAGCCAATTCGGTTAGTAAAACAGCAGCGACTTCTGCTCGATTATTGCTTATTTTGTTAATACGGTTTAAAATCTCTTGAGATTTGATCTTTCGATTAAGACATCGTCTTACCATTTGACACGCTACTTCATTAGAGACTACGTCCCATAAACCGTCACTAGCGAGTATCAAAAACTCATCAGCTTCTGTTCTTTTGCTGATCATAACTTCGGGCATTGATGACACATATGGTTTTAGATAATAGTCGCCTGCAAACAAAACACCAAACCGAGCTCGTGAGAAATCGATTTACGCCTTGTTCGCGTACATTTTGAGATTATAATTATCTTATTACCATAACTAACAACAATGTTAGAGCCTTAATTAATCCTAAATAATTGGGTCGACTACATAATAACCAATATATCAGTTTTAATGATAGTCTACATCAAGGGCGAATCTAAATCCGAGTTGGCATGGGCCATGGCCTGGGTCATGAAAAATATAGTATGTTAAATCAATGTTTAGTGTTCAACTAATTACACTAGACCATTGACATATAGTATTAGCCCAGGTAATAAATTTTTTCTGGATTCGCGCCTCATTCACATGGATTGGTACGATGGTAGATACCCTCGGCTAGGATATTATTCTCGTTTAAATGTTTAGTTATGTTAGGTTATCTAACACAGTCGGGACTATGGGTGTTCAACTGACCGGACCCTTATTTTGATCCCTTATCAACCTGTTTTCAAAATGATTTTATAAGGGCGGGTAAGTTGAAAGCCAGACCGAAAACTGGCTCTACTACAATTAGAATGAAGCGGGCTATAAAAGGCTACTACGTCAAGCTTTTTAACTGATAAGTGCACCCGGCCAGTTTATGGCTTAAGTATGCAAGTCAAAAGATAACACAATGCTCTGATGGAGAAGCATGCAGTATAGCATACCTATTGATCTAGAAGTCGCAAGAACTCCCAAGACACGATGACCATTCCAGTTGATTACTCGACCACCAGCGGCTTCAATTCTAGCCAACTCGTCTGGTCTGTCGGGCTGAGAAAAAAATGACACGTTAGCACTATATAGAGATATCAAATGATCAGTTGGAGCAAACAAACAATAATGATAAGATCTGATCTAAAAAATACTGGGACCTTGCTGAGTAACATATTAAGCACCAACAAGAAACATGCAGCCTGACAATTTCGTCGATGTGTGCTGCACAATTAATGCATCAAATATTGTACGGGACAAAAAACTCGATTGCACAAAATCTTTCACGGTTTCGTATTTACATTCAGTTTCCACATAAGAAAATTAGAACGTGTGGGGGACCATGTGTCCTACTTATGATTGATCTCCATTATTAATCGTCTACTTATAAGCTTAAAGGAGTTTCACTATTAAAACCAATTGTAACAGTAAGAGTTACACCTCAAGTTCATAAACCGGAAGTAGATTGGGTTCACATACAATGAATACTTCAACACTTCACGAATCTCGATTCTTCGACCTCCTTTCTTTTTTTTTACGGTTTGCTTCTTCCTCCAACTTTATTCAACTTTATTTTTTGGCTTATCCCCATCATTTAACCATCACTTCCACATATACTTCAACGATGACCACTATACCCTTTTGGTCAAGGATATTTTATATTTTCCATCAAGAATATGGGAGTGACAGTGATCGTGATCGTGAATAAAGAGTGTTAGGACGAAGGGAGAGTGAAAGAAAAGGATAAAAGGGATAAAAATATCAAAAGGAGGCAATACTGGAAGCTAATGCAAACAAAAAATGGGATAATAATTGTGGTTCACGAGTGCCCATATCTTAAGACTTCATGATTTTGATTCCATAGCAAACAAGATCGCTATGGGGACAAGGTTGGTTATGAAGACAAATGTATGTACATATAAAGCTTAAATATCTCAATGAGGGGAGTTTTTACCGGTTGCAACGTTTCGCAAAATATGATTTTAAACTGATGTTGAGGCCTAATTAAGATATGTTATATATTCTAACACGCCCCTTTGGACTAGAAGTGTTAATGCAACACAAACCCTCCTCATACCTTGCTCGAAATATTCAACTTGATTTGAAGGGTAGTTGAGATTTATACCCATGATCTTTTTGTCAAGTTGGCTTCTTACCATGTAAGGAAATAAATTCAATAGTTAAAACCACAAAATATGTTATATAGACTCTAACGATGGTGCAACCGTGCAAACCTAAATGGACATGAGTAATCATAGAGAACCTCCAATAATTGATTTCGTACTTGAAAATGTACTAAATTCTATACTAACTTCACACGTAACCAATAAATATTTTAGTTTATCTATCATCCTAAAAATATGTACTTCACATGTAAAGAAATGGTATCCAATCTATTCTATTCTAATTGCTCAAGTAAAACCAAATAAGTGTGACATCCAAAAACCATTTTGCGATATGATTAAGTACAATATATTTTCACCAACATCTCACTCTTATGGGAAAGTTCAAATTAATAATATAATACGATCCAAGTTAACGCTAAGTTAGTTAGATAAGCTTAGATCAACAACCAACAATTAAATGCTCAACCAATAATTTCATCACACACAATTTATAAAATAACAAATTGTTAACTACTAATGACTTGTGAATTAAATCCTTTATTTAATTGTCTATTCTACTTACTCACTACCGCCCTGTGTTATCCGGACTCTTCATTTTACCTTACATACTAGATTCCCGACACTAAATCTGAGTATTAGATCCCTTAATATTAAACATGGATAGAACATTTAAACACTTATCATTTGAAGAAATAGAATACTTAATGGGTTAAATACATGTGTGTGTTAAATATGAACTAAAACCAGAATATTTCATACTCTTTCCGTTTCATTTTAAATGTCCTATTTGCTTTTGGTTATTATTCATCAATCACTCTTAATTTGTACCTTAGTCTTAATCTATGAATTAAAACATAGTCAAAACAAATTTTGTTTGATTCGTCTCAACATAACAAGTATTAATGTCTCGTATTTATAATTTTTAATTATAAACAATTATCGTTATTAAGTATTGAATTGGTGCGTGCAAAAACCAAATGGGATATTTGAAATGACATAGAGGTATTATTAAATATGCCCCTATAATAAAGGATTTTGAATCATCATCAAAAGCATGGAGGATCAAGTGCATAATTGTTGATCGACTATTTCACTCTTAAAATATCCTTATAAAAACTTATAGACTGAAAATAAAATATAAAACTATACCTATTTTTTAGGATTTGTCTGAACAAGTGTTATTTTTAAAATTATATAAAGATAATTGAAAAAGAATAGTAAAAGCGTACAAAATAATTGATGAAATTTATGTAACGGGTAAAAAATTTGACCTATAAAATTGCTTATTTGTGATTTTATTTTAATTTTATCAATGCAAAAATTTATTGTTCAGAATTGCTCTCTTTGTGACCCTTTGCATATATTAGGCACGCTGTTACTTAAAAACTCTCAAATGTTACAAACTCAGAGTAATTAATGAGGAAAGCAAATGTTTTTTGTCAGATATTACTTGAAAACCCAAATAATGCAAATTATACCAAGACAACGTAATTTTTTATTAAAAATTTATATTTAAACCTTATGATACATTAGCCGAAAAAAAGTTGAAATATCGACTTTACGATAAAAAAAATATCTAGCCTAATGCTTTGTATAATAATGACGATTATTGTTATTATTATTATTATTATTATTATTCAAGATTATGTGTATTATACTTAACTTTATAATTAAACTAATTGAAATCCAAACAGACCCTCGTATTGGGAATGTAAAGGTGTTTGTTATTGTTTTGGTAGATTTTTATGAGAAAGTTTTCCATCGGTTTGAGTTGGTTTCTTCTTAAGATGGTACAAGAGATAACGAGACAAGAGGTCACATGTTTTAAAGTGAAATATTCGGCGTATATGTGTATCCATTCTTCTAGTCCGATGGGCTCTAAGAGGCGTATTAGAGTTAGTTTTTAGAAATATCATATTATTAAGAATACTTGTCTCGAAGTATTAAACAAAAAGAGAGTGAGTTCAATTCTTACCCGTGTTTTAATTCTCACCCAAATATGTTCTTTCTCAAGGCTGATCCTATGTCCTAATCAATAACACAAATTCTCTTTATATACATTATGTATATAATTATTGAGAGACATTTGTCACAAGAACACGCTGATCTTTCCTTTAAATTGGACAGAATATTGGGTTTAGAAGGCCAAATTCAAATTTCCAAATTTTCTTGTATACGCTAAATTGCTTCACCATGACTTTTATATGCTAAAAAATAATCCTAACTCTAATATCTTTCATCAAAATCAATTTTTTAAAAAAATTCAAATATCTTTCATCTAAATCATACTCCCTCCGTTCATGTTCACACAAGTAAACACCACAAGACACTCACTTATATTTCCTCCGTTCCATAATACTTAGTAGACAATTTTGATCATTAATATCTTAAACTACACTTATCTAAAAATTATAAAAATTTAATATTATTAGAATATGCGATTAGACAATTCAAACAAGATCCCACTTGACTATATTTTTAGTTACACATTAGTCGCAATATGTAAAATAAACCTGAACGATGAATAGTGCACAAAATCAAAATGTAGCGAGTATTTCGGAACGGAGAAAGTATATTTAAAAGACCCAATTACCACCTTCACAATTATTATAACTTTCACCCGGAGAGAGGAATTTTTTTCCTTTCCAAATACAAATATTTTTCATTCAAATCATATTTTTTTTCCTCAATTTCAAATATAGTACTTAATAAATGGTGAATATAGTACTTAATAAATGGTGAGTTAAGGTTTATGTTTTGGGAAAAGATTGAAATTGAACGAATTTGAAATAGTATTAAAACTTCGAAATTGATGTTTGCAAAAGTTTTCTGTGGAAAAGAATCACGGTGCCATGGCGTAAAACTTTTAAAAATTTTGATTAAGTGGAAAACCCAAAACTTTCATGTTACCGCTTGGAGTTTTCTTACAAAAAATGATGAACAAAAATAAACAATAGAAATCATGTCAAGGAACCAACTCAACCAAAAGCTTAAGCTGATGGTTAAGGCCTCAATATATGTTATATACTCTTAACAAATCGAATCAAATTTTACAAAACTGAAATGAAAAACATAAAAATCCCAATTAAAAAAATCACCTTATGATCAAGGGACAAAGGAACAGCAACACCATTACGACACATAACAGCTCTAGAATCCCCACAATTAGCCACTACAACCTCTTCTTTCCCTACCACTGCCACCACAACCGTGGACCCCACCGTCCTTTCTTCCACATTCTCTCCCTTCTCTCCTCTTCCAACTTCTTCATCCATCCTTTCAAAACACCTCCCCATCACCTTCTCCCAATCCACACCATCACAATCATCACAACCGTTCATCTTCCTACACGTGTTCCATCTCTCCATCTCTTCTCGTAAAATCGCATGCATCCGATCTCTACACGTTTCCGCCACGTGACTTCCTCCATGACCGTCGTATACTCCGAAGTAATCGTACTTTCTAGAAACTAAATCTTTTTCTACTCTTACTGTGTCCTCCATTGCTCTCCTCCTTCCCATCACCGACACCACGCCGTACTGTACTACAAAATTATCCTCATTCTTGCTTGTAACGACGCCGTATTTCGGTCCTTGGCAGAATGATTTCAGACGTTGGATCTCTACTCTTTGGCGGCGAGAGATCTTAGCTTTTTGCGGGTCTATTTTAGCTGTATGCGCCACAGAGGAGGAGATTCCCTCCGGCATAGAGATTTCTCTAAGTGTCATTAATCTTATTTTAATACTTAATAAATTAACAAACTTCGGAAGAAAATTTAATTTTTGAACCTGAGAAGGTTGAGGTTTTTATATATAGTGGAGAGACTCCATGAAATGTCGTCTGAAGATTGATTAATTTTATTTTTACTTTTAAAAATTTAGAAAAAAGAAAAAGGGATTGTTTCGTCGCCACGTGCTTTGAGATGCGGCGGTCATTGATGGGGAAGTGAACCACAACAGCTGGATCTTGTGAGAATTAACGTGGACGGCTACGATTGAAAGAGAAAACACGTGGAGTGTGCATCCGACGGTTTGATAGTGCGGAAAAGAGGAATGGGACCCGTTTGGATTTGTGGGTTGAAATCGTGGCAATTCCATATTCGTGAGTATCTTGGGCTTGACCTATGTTGGTTCATTGTTGAGTTAGATACACCAATTTTTAACCACGGTAAAATCTTGGTTGAACAATACTCCCTCCGTGTTTTTTTAATGTTCCACTTTGAATTTTTCATAAATATTAAGAAAGATAGAATCTTTAGTGGTAGTGGGTATTATTCTAATTATATAGGAGTGAAAAATAATAATTGTATTGGAATTATGATAGAAAAAATAATTAAACAGTAGTGTGAAGTAATGATTGTATTGAAACTATGAGAGAGAAAAATAATTAAATAGTAATGTGAAGTAAGGAAAGTGGGGTTTTAAGGGGTAAAAGTGAGATAAAAACTTTCCAAAAATAGAATGTATTCTAAAGTGAATGAACTTTTAAAACTAGCCGTTATAGTAAAGTGGAAAAACATAAAGGAACGGAGGCAGTACTATTTTTAAATTAAATTAATTTAAGTTTTAGTAACTTATTACACATAAGTATGGATGACAGACGACTAAAATTATAAGGAATCTATAACATATCCGTACTAATTGGAGCAAGTATAGGTTCATTGTTGGTTCATTGTTCACCATAATGGTAATTCTTTAGCTCACACGGTTGCTAGGTGGGATATGGGGTTTGCTAACGAAAAGATTTGTATAGAGTTTTTTCCCCAAGATTTGTTAATCTTGGCCAAATATTACATTTTTTTTTTCAGATTTTACTCCAAAAAAAAAACAACAAATAAAATATCTCAAAATAACAAATACTCATCCGAACCAATTTAGTTGTCACATTTCCTTTTTTGGCAAATTCATATGATCAATTGTCACATTTTCTTTTTTGTCAATCTTTTTTTACATAAATATCTCATGTTCACACAAGTAAAGATCAAAATACCATCACTTTTAGTACTTACAATACTTCAACTACCATCTTTACAATTAATTTAATCAATTAAAATACACAAATTCTTACTTAAGACCGTCTTTTGTAAAGACGGCTCTCAAAAGCCCAGTCCAATTCTAAATGTATATTGTTACAACTCTAAATATAGATTTGGGCTGGACTTTTAAGAGTCGTCTTTACAAAAGGCGGTATCTCAAGAGAGCACCTGATTAAAATTCCCCAACTATCGCCTTATTAATGGACCCCACACCACCCTTAATAACCGTGCCCAAGCAAATGGGACAACTAAATTGGGCACTATTCTTTTTGTTTTGGGCACTGTTCATCGTTTAATCTTATTTTATATATTGCGGTTAATATGTAAGTAATAATATATAGTCAAATGGGATCTTATTTGAATCGTTTAATCGCATACTTTTATAATATAAATTTTTTATAATTTTTAAATGTGTATAATTCGACATATAAATAAACAAAATAGCACAATTAATTGCGTAAAAAAGTTAAACATAACAAATATTATGAAACGTAAAAAGTATTAGACAATCATAAAAGAGGAGATATTTTGGAGAAATTGGGTAACGCACGTTAGTTAGAAGGTCATATTATTCGGTATATTGATGAAGTATTCCGTAATACTGAAACGATGATTCATAATTAAAGCTTTGAAAAGTAGTAGTCGTGTGCTATTTAAAACTTGTAGGATTTCTTTGATATTTTTGCATCTTTGAATTCAGAAACAGTACTATACCAAAACGTTGATTGTTATGGAGATTCTCATAACCAAGAAAACGATTACGTGTTGCCTCGATTAGGTTCTTGGGCCCCTCATGCATGGACCTCATATCTTTATTTTTCCAATTATTTCTTCACAAATTCATACTTTAACTATTGTCTCCGTTTGTTAAAAGTTCTCTCAAAACACGCTCTCTTTTAAGAGATTGTCTATAGTATATAGACGTCTTTTAAGAGCATAGTCTATATCTCCTTTTAACTTACAAAAGTATTAATTAGATTTTTTTTAATTAATAAATTGGGTCAGTCCAAAATTTGAGATGTCTATTGTATAGACGGTTTCTACTCTCAAGTAAGAATTTGTGCTCTAAAAAATATTCACAAAGATTAAGAAATTTAAAATTAAGAAAAATAAATTTGATATAGGAAAGGTTAGAACTATACATGTACAATACAAAATATTTAAAGACAGTTAGTGGAAAAATATAAGGATGACTATAAACAATATAAAAAAAATTAAAAAGAAGTTAGTGAAAGATTTGTGACCGAAGACCATAAGCATTATTAAAATATTAGAATGAGGATGAACAAAGTTACTTTTATCCAAAACTTGTGATGTAAATAGAAAAATTCTTTATGAAAGCAACAAATGAAACAACCTAAAATGACAAACGAAAACAACTTTAAGAAACGGACGAAATATCGTAAATAGAGTTATCAAAACTCAAAATTAGTCCGTTTAATTGAATGACTTGTTTCTACCTGGAATTAAATCTCATATAAAATTTTAAATCAATTTGTCATGTTAATTACTTATATGGAAATTAGCACTTAGGTTTTACTAAAAACTTAGTTTTTACTAAAACGGTAGTAGTAGCATTTTTTTAAAATTCCACAATGTAACATCATATTGTTTAACTTAGTTGAACAACAACATTGTTGCTTAGGGTTAAATGTTTTTTCTGTTATGTTGGTTTGAAAAGTATTGTGAAATTACTGAAGTACTCCTTTAAATTAATTACCGAAACTTCTCTTCATTCTTACTCATATCAACATTTCATTTGCAATCTCTTTACTCATGTCCTTCAACCACGTCTGAAAATTTATGTGCATACCCAAGGAGCTCTACTAGGCCACCAGTCACGGAAACAGACGTGGATATCAAGGAGCTTTTCAATACTATTCACACTTTGGTATGTCATGCTTCTATTCCTTCCTCTTTTTTGCCTCACGCCTTAAATTCTACAACGTATCTCCTCAATATCTTACATTTGAAATTGCTTGGTAATCTTACTCCTACTCATATTCTATATAACAAAACTCTCTCTTAATAATCATAATAATATATTTTGATTATTGTTTGATCAATACTCCCTCCGTTTTCATATGTTCTTCTCACTTTCCCCATTTGAAAATTTTTAAAAGTGATTCCCATTTAGAATCTTTCTAATTTGGGAACTAATAAAATAGAAGGAAATTATTACACTTACACTCTAATCTATAGAAACTAATTTACATTTTAATTCCCAATGCATTTACTTTACATGCACCCAATGAAATTTAATGATATTACTATACTTACATTTTAATCAATAAAATCTTTATTTTTTATATTATTTTACTCAACTCTCATAGTATCTATTGTGTAATTATAATTTATTTTGATTTTTTCCCATATTCCAAATGGAAAAAACAAATGAAAACGGAGGGAGTATTATTGTGTAGAATATTTTGTAATTATATACTTTCCTAAATTCTGGATTGCAGCTTTGTATATAACAATATTTATTTAATGAGAATTCGCAAGACAATAAAATCCTACTCGATGACGCCAAATGAAATTTGTTGTCCGGTGACTGGCTCAGGTCTAATAAAATTTCCAAAATGTTAACATATTAATCTCAAGATATAAAATGTCAATTTTAAAATTTAAAAGACTAAGTTTTAGACTTAAGAAACCAAATTTAAAGTTTTTGATACAATTTAATGGTTTAAATAATCCTATTTTACTTAATAATTGCGAACCGATCCAAACCTGTGCTCCGGAGTATTAAACGCTTAGTTTTGGAATAAGTTTGATTATGGTTTTATTGTATGCTTTTTTTTAATAAATAATCTTATAATTTTCGAATTTTGTGTGGTCGAGGGGTCTAGCCTCATTTGCCCGTACTATCATACCCTCTAGAACTTCACAAAATTTGGTTGTGAATTGTGATGTACACTTTCTCTTTCATTAATCCACTTAAGAAATTGGTTTAGACATTCATTTGTATAGATTTAGGCTGGACTTTTGAGAGTCGTCTTTACAAAAGACGGTCTCTCAAGAGAACACCTGATTTTGAAAAGAGTACCAGCTAATAAAGCTATGATCAAAAGTGAACCTACATACATAAGCCATCATATTTAGACTTAGAATTCCAAATCAAAATTGAAACATCCTTATTCCTTAACGCTAAGCTGATGAAACAATGTTTCGGGGAACACGAAAAAGAGAAATCCTGCAAATAGGACAAGAAGCATTCAAAAGAAGCCATTCATCAATGCAATGAGCATGAAAATAATGCCCACAAATCGGTATCGCTCTTAAGATTTCATTAGACTCGTATTCTCCCAAACATATGGAGCAACTCTTGTGTTCTGGTTTTGGCAGTCTCTTGCTTTCACCTAACACTATCTTCGGATACGAGTCGATAACGGATCGATTCAGACCGTGTACGACGACTGATGAAGTCATCGGAATACTTGAAAGTGTTGTATTTAGTGGTATATTCCTCCTTGCCTTCATAAGGAAGTACATGATGCAGAATAGTGATATTAATATCAATGGTGTTGCATATGCCAAACCTATTGCAAACATTGCTTCTCCTGAATCTCCTGAAAATATTAATCTCAAAAACTTGTAAACCTTTCAATTGTTGATGTTAGAAATTAATAAATTATTTTCTCTGTTTCTTAAAGTTGGATCATTTTCCGTTTCATAGAATTTAGAAAATGAGTCTGGGCAACCTAAACAAAGAGAAGAAGAAGTAGTCCACTCATAAACCCAAAGAAGATTTATTACTAAAACCAATTGGTAATAGTAAGAGTTACTCCTTGTGAGTATATAAAGTGATGTATACTCTTTTCTTTTTTCGATGTGGGACAACTCACATGTGGGTAGCACATGGGCACTTTAACATCGTTTTTGATTATTTGATTTGTTGTTATTATAGAAAATCTTTCTATTTATTTACAAATTTTGGATAAACTTAGTATTTTTCTTTCTGATTTTAATCATACAATCTAATAAAAAGAGTGTGAAATTCCACATGGCAACCTTATAGCGATTTTCCATAAAAAATAATTCTTACTAAAGTTAACATAACTTATTCCTTCAATATATGAGAAGTATAAAAAGAGTGTGAAATTCCACGTGGCAACCTTATAGCGATTTGCCATAATGATTCGTACTAAAGTTAACATACTTATTCCTTCGATATCATCCCATACATATTCGATAAACGGGAAGCAAAACGTCACTATCGCTGCTAATAATAACAACGGATCTGAATTCAACACAACAAATTGTTAGAAATATAAATGCTGCATAGACCTCAAACAAATTATTTGTACTCAATGATTATGAATATCATTTAAATTATGTCTTACTTATAATGTATATTAAAAACTATAACAAATTAATAGTAAAACAACTGGTCTTATATGAGACCGTTTCACCATGAGACGAGCTCATACAAGTAAGCCCATTTTATGGAAAGTGTTTTTCACTGATCGCAAAAAGGCTTGCGGGTCGCGAGTTTTTCAAAGCAAAGTTTTGTTTTGAAAAAAAAAACTCTTTTTGCGGGTCGCGACTTTTGTCACTGGTCGCAAAAATTTTCACCGGTAGCGTTGGTTTTTACAATGTTCTTTTTATTTGTTAGTTATAATATAACTTAAATAGAAGAAGATATGAAAATTTACAATTAAGAATTGCAAGTTCTCGATATAAAGTGCTAGACAAAAAAAGAAATCAGAAATTGCATGTGTAGAGTATAATACACAAGCTTTCTATATTTATAGAATAACTTACAACATTTCATGAAGCAACATATTATTCCACAAAACACAAGATCGATTCATGAACTAATGCCGTCTTTCAATCAATTTGTCTCATATATCCGGTTAATATAACCATATTAACCGTAGGTAGTTTTATAAATAACAAAACCAAATAAAAACGAACATTGCAAAAACTAGCGCGAAACTCGGAACCAGTGAAAATTTTCGCGACCCGCGAACTTGCGACCAGCGACAAATGTCACGACCCGCGAAAAGTGTTTTTTTTTCAAAACAGAAACTTTGCTTGGAACAAATGCTTATATGAAGTGTAAATTGACACAAATACTTATAGAAGTGACACTTAGAACAAACGCTACTATAGAGTGAAAAATGACACATATGTTTATGAATTAATATATTGTATGTATGATGATCATGTTAATGTACTAATTACTACGAAACATTGGACGCCTCTAAATGTATTACATAATTTGTAATCAAATGATTTCAGTAAACAAAATAAGAGTATTACAAGTTTATGGGACACTCATGACCGGTTAAGCTACACACTTTCTGTTAAATTTTTGTCTCTTATTATAATTAATTCATAATTTGAAAAATTAATGTTCAGATTTGAAAACTTGTCGAAATAGATTATATATGAATCAAGACACGAAATATAGATATTATAAATTAATGACCTTGTTTTTACATTATGGTACTGATAATAAAGATTTTATTTTGTGGGTTTTAATAACAAACATAATTTGCAACTTCAAAAAGAGGAAACTTATTTAATGCATGTATTATATTTCACTGTAATCTAAATAAATTTTTTACTATAAAAACAATAAAATATTTTAGGCAAGATCAGTAATTATATTGAAATTAAACAATAGTCTAAAAAAAGAGAGTACCTTCATCAAAATCACTAGAGCATACGATGACATCGGAACCACTCGAATCGATCTCCAATCCACACATTTGACCTTTCAACTCACACAGCCGGCACTCAGGCATGTACCATGACAACCGGATATCATCATGGATATCCGATGATAAAGACAAAACCGTATCATCATGTAATGATGGCGGCCATTGGACCGGAACTTTAACCAAAGGTGCAATAATCGAACAATTTAATCGTGATAATAATGAGACCATTTGGTTATATACAAGTGTACCATTTTTATAAGGGATTGCATAAATAGAATACGTTGATCCACTAAGACATTTAATTGGACTAATAAATTTGTTCAACTGGATTAAATTTAGGGTTTTTGAGCAATTAAAAAAGGAAAATTCTTGGTGATAAATAGAAGCAAAAGGAGAACCGGAAAGATTAAAAGTAAGAAGTCTTTTGGGTAAACAATTGTTGGGATCATTTATCCATATTTCTTGTGCACCATAATCAATGCTTTTTACACTAAAATTACCTGAATTTGGTAACTCAATTAGGGTAGAATAATAGGATTTTTCGTTACACCTTACGTTAAAACCCGGTTTGCCACAAGAATTGGGTGGATGATCCGAATTTTTCACTCGGAAAGGATATCGGATTCTTGGACTACTCGAAAGATCACCACATTTGGATACGGAGCAGTTAGAGCTCTTCACCATGAAGGGGAAGTTGCTAATCAAGGTAAGAAGAAAGAAGGGAATGATTAGAGTGTTTAGATCCATGATTAGTAATGGGTTCCTAAGAAAAGGGAGAATTACTACTGATTTTTGTTTTTATTACATTTATAAATATAAATTCAAGGCCTATTTATAAGACCGTTTTAAGATGTGGCAAGCCCATTTAAACAACCCTAATTATATATTTTAAGAAAATTAAATAATTAAATATAACTTTTAACATTAATGTAGTATACAAAACAAGATGCTTAGTTATAGGAATTATAATCGGTGTTTCTTATATATATTTTTTTGTTTTATTATATTTTTAATTAAGGCTAGCCCATTAATAAGAGGTCCGTCTCTTAATATATACTATTATTATACTTGTTGCTTGATCATGTGATGAGAGGTTGATTGAAGTATTGAAAATTTGTTTCATTGGTTAGTCGTTCTTTTTATTAATCATAATTAGTCACTTTCTTTAGTTTAAAGATAGATTTTTTTTGAATAATTAAAGATAGATTAATTAATTAATTTTAATTAATGTAAAAAGTTTTAATAGATTGGTAGGAAGTTTACAAACACATAATAATCAAGTTGGTTAAATTAATTTAATTGATATATATTGCTTGACACCCCAAATCCTAATGCGTTTATTTCGACGATGAAGAATGTTTGGACGGTTAAACATGGGATAGATATTTGTAGTCTTGGACGGAATCTTTATCAAATTCAATTCTACCATTGGAGGGATAAGGAAAGGATCTTGGGGGGACAACCATGGCATTTTGACTAGTACCTCTGATTCTAGAAGATATCGATCAAGCTGTAAAACCATCTGATTTACAATTGTTCTTTTTACCCATATGGCTTCGGTTTTACGATGTTCCGTTCAAAGGTCGCGGTAATGACGAGAACGCGAGGGTGCTGGGCAACAAGGTTGGAGTCTTCATGGAAGCGGCTAAACCGGCTAGAGGGTCTCTTGAGAAATCTTTACGCGTGAAAGTCAAGATTGACGTTCGCGAGCCGTTGCGGGATAAATTTCGTCTTAAGATCAGAGGCGGCCATGTATGCTCTATCCCATTCAAGTATGAGCGATTGCCCATGATTTGTTTCTACTGTGGACGTCTTGGCCACGGTACTAACGACTGCATGGAGGTTGGGGATGATGAAACACCGGAGAAAAAATTTAGTGTTTCGTTGAGAGCGTCGCCGTGGAAAAATACTCAAGTAGAGGAGTCTCATATGGACCATGGTCAGGGAACGGGATCTCAGTCGACTAAAGGACGGAGGTTATTCATAACGAAGGGAATGGAGAGGGAGAAAAAGAGGATGGAGGATAACATAGTGGATGATATGGCGGATTTGTTTCGTAGTGTCTCGATTGAAAGACCGAGTGAGGGTGTCTCAAACTTGGGTAAGCAGGATGCCAAGTCCTTTGTGGAGGCTCAATTGAAATCTAGGGTGGATGTGGAGGAGGTGTTTCATGAAAATGAGGTTGGGCTTGAGGATTCACTCAAGAAGGGCCCTGGTATGGATAATATGAGCAAGGTAGGTACGAATAAAGTAGACGTGGGGGTGGTATGTGCTGAAGTCTTGACATATAACGAGGGAGATGATAGTCGTTGAAAGGACAGGGGGAAGAGATGGAAGAGAAGGCCTCGGGGTTATCATTTTTGCTCTACGACTGTGCAAGAGCATGCGGAGGGGGTGTTAAACGTGGGGTTGCGGGTAACGGTGTTCAAAACTACCCGACCCGACCCGCTGACCCGCTGACCCGTCTCATAAATGGCAGGTCAAAAAGTAAAAAAATTCAAAATTCCGGGTCTGGTACCCGACCCGCCTTAACCGGGTCGGGTCTGGAACATAGGAAGGTTCTTTTCAGTAGGTGACCATAAAGGCATAAACTACCTTTTAGGGAACTTAGGGAAGATGTACTCGAATATAGTTGGAGTAGTTAATCTTGGTGGTGGTTCTGTTCAAATGGCATATGCTGTTTCAGAAAGTGATGCTGCTAAAGCTCCAAAGGTATCAGATGGAGAAGAGGTATACATTAGGGATATGTATCTCAAGGGTAGGTGAAATCAGACGCAAATCAGACAGTTTGCAAAGCAAAATGTAGTAAGAAAGAAGAGCTACGCCATTGTTATGAAGAAATATCAGTGTACTATTTTACTCATTTCTTGAATTAGTAATAAGGGTATAAAAAGAGACCCTATATATACAAAAGTATGCTAGCTATGAAATACAAGAAAGGAGAGGGTAATGAGCTGGAAAGTTTGTTACAGCATTGTACAAAAGCCATACAACAAGTTGGACCACTTATTTAACAAACTAACAAACTATGTAATACAAAGCACCAACTGGGTATTATACAAAGGGTATTATATTTATCAGTAGAAAATATCACCTATATGTGCATAGCTACTTGAACTATGGTTTACTAGCAACTCGTGCTGAGATTCTGAAGGCAGTTGGAAAATACATTAGGGAAGACTATATAGTTTATTCGCGCCTTTGATATCGACATTATATATTGCTTTTCAGTTTAAAAAAATTAGAATAGTAATTTTAAAATCTAAAATTCAAGCTTGATCAATACGAATTAGAAAAATTCTGCCTAAATATAGCCTAATATCTACTCGAAATTCGATCTTAAAAATTATAATTAAATTTTAAAAATAATCAAAAATAATAACCGGGTACCCGGTGTCCCGACCCGTTTTATCCGGGTACCCGCATTAAATGGGCCGGGACACGGGCCGCAAAAATAGGTACCCGGTAATGAACACCCCTACTTGCGGGCTGTGAAAGTCTTGGGCATGAGTTGGGTAAGGGAAACCAGAAGAGGCGGTTGGACAACATGGACATTGACAATGGAGATTATGATGTGGCGGGTCCCACAAAATGGACCCTCGGTGAACAATGAGCTCCATTCTTTTTTGGAACTGTCGCGGGTTGGGGAATCCCGAGACGCTTAGTTCGTTGTTGGATCTTGTCCGACGTTATTCTCCGAATATTATGTTTTTGAGCGAAACTAAGAGATGGTCGACGAAAATGACTCAAATTCGGTGTAAGCTTGAGTTTGATCATGGGGTTTGGGTGGATGCTGTGGGTAGATCGGGTGGTATTGCTCTTCTTTGGAGTGAGGGGGTGGATGTTCGTATTAGATCAATGGGCCAACGTTTTATCGATTTCGTGGTGAAGTGTGATTCGGGGGAATTTGGGAGGGGCACCGGGATTTATGGGTGGTCGGAATCGGGTCAAAAATGGAGGACGTGGGATTTGATTCGTGGGCTTGGTAGCTCGCCGTCCATGCCATGGTTGTTGGCCGGCGACTTTAATGAAGTCTTGTTTGAAACCGAGAAGGTAGGGGGAAATGCTTGTGATCTTTCGTCTATTATGGGTTTTCGTGATGCTATTGATGGTTGCAATCTTAAAGACTTGGGATGCTCCGGTTACAAATTCACATGGTCGAGTCGTCGTGGGGAAAATTTCATTGAAGAACGGTTAGATAGAGCGCTTGCCAACGATGCTTAGATGGATCTGTTTGCTTCCTTTAGTGTGGAGAATATTGTCTGGGACTCGTTGGATCACCTCCCTATTTTGGTTAGAGCTTGAAAACACGTTGGTCATGTTGATCGAAGTCTTCCTTGGGACGAGAAACCGTTTAGGTTTGAGGCAAAGTGGATGCATGTTGATTCTTTTGGGGAAATTGTGGCCTCGGCTTGGGCTAAGGCGCGGAAAATGAATGGCACTTGTTGGTCTGACAAGGTTTTACATTGTGGTCGTTTTCTTGGGCGATGGGGTTCTCACACTTTTAAAGCCATCCACAAGCGCCTTCGATGGTTATTAAAACGGCTCAAAAGATTACGGCATATGACTCAATCGGTGGTTATCATTGAAGAAGAAGGTCGGGTGGAAACGGAGATTCGTGATATCCGGCGAAAGTTGGAGACTGAAGCTTGGCAATGATGTCGCCCGTTTGTGCTGCGTGACGGGGATAAAAATACCTCTTACTTTCATTAGAGAGCTTCACATCGTAGGAAGCGGAATCATATTGAGTCTTTACTAGATAGACATGGTGTAGTTAAAACATCTCAAGAAGATTTAATGAAAATTGTTTTTGACTATTATATGGATCTTTTCACGTCCTCGAGACCCCCTATATCTGTTGATGATATTGTAGGGATAGTCCCTCTTGTGGATGAGGATATGCGGACCTCCATGTCGAGACCTTTTGCTAAAGATGAAGTCCTTCTTGCCCTTCAAAGCATGCACCCTGCGAAATCCCCGGGCCCGGATGGATTTCCTACTATGTTTTATAACAAATTTTTGGGTTTAGTGGGAGAGGAGATTTGTTCCTTGGTTCTCAACTTCTTGAATCATGGAGGTATGCCGGCGCGGTTGAATGCCACCAATGTGGTGCTAATTCCAAAGACAAAGAAGCCGAGAGATATGAAGGACTTACGCCCTATTAGCCTTTGCAACGTGTCCTACAAATTGATTTCGAAGGTTCTGGCAAACCGACTAAAGATCTTTCTCCCCAATATCATCGATGAACAACAAAGTGCCTTTGTATCCGGTCGGCTTATCACGGATAATATCCTCCTTGCCTCAGAGGTCTTTCATTTCATGAAAGTTAGCACGGCTCGAAAACGTGGTTTTATGGCTCTAAAACTCGATATGAGTAAAGCCTATGATCGCGTCGAGTGGGACTATTTGGAAGGAATTATGAAGCGTATGGGATTTCCTGGTGTTTGGATGAGCTGTGTCATGGAATGCGTGACTTCTGTCTCTTACCAATTTTTGGTCAATGGTCAGCTTACTAATGCCATGACTCCCTAGAGGGGTCTTCGTCAGGGAGACCCTTTGTCTCCGTATCTCTTTCTCCTATGTGCTGAGGGGTTAGGGGCTATGATTAAGCAAGCCTACCATTCCAAACTGTTGCGAGGAATCTGAGTTGCTCGGACGGCTCCTATCATCACCCACCTATTCTTCGCGGATGATAGCATCATTTTTACCCGTGCCACGATCCAAGAAGCAACCACTATTAGGGATATTTTGGTTCATTATGAGATGCTCTCAGGGCAGAAAGTTAACGTGGATAAGAGTGAGATATCCTTCAGCAGCAAACTCGAGCCTCGTGTTCGTGCATCTATTTGTAATCTTTTTGGTTTTGTGGAGGTCTCTATGCATGTAAGATATCTGGGACTCCCGACCATCTTTGATAAATAAAAAAGGATCTCCTTTGCAGCCATCCGGGACCGTGTATGGAAGAAATTACAAGGGTGGAAGGAAAAAATGTTGTCTCGTGTGGGAAAAGAGGTCTTGATAAAGGCTGTTGTTCAGGCAATCCCGACTTATGCCATGAGTTGCTTTAAACTTCCTACCGGTCTTTGTAAAGATATCAGTGGGTTGATTCGACAGTTTTGGTGGGGTTTTTCCACGGCCAAGCGTGGCATCTACTAGAAGTCTTGGGATAAGATGTGCCGCGCTAAGGAAGTTGGTGGTCTCGGATTCAGGAATTTTGAGATCTTTAATCAGGCCATGTTATAGCTAAGCAAATTTGGCGGTTACACACTCGTAGGGATTCCCTTATTTCTCGGACTTTTAAAGCCCGCTATTTTCCTCATTGCTCCATATGGGATGCTAAAGTTGGTTCTTACCCGAGTTTCGGGTGGCGTAGTGTTTGGGGATCTCGCAAGATTCTGAAAAATGGCGTTAGGTCGAAGATTGGGAATGGGTCGAGCATTCATGTGTGGAAAGATGCTTGGCTCGATGGGCCTGGATCAGGGAAAGTCATCTCCCCTCGCCTATCTAGCCCAAAAGACACTACCCTAGACTTTTTTATCGACCTAGACAGCAGGCAGTGGAAACAGACCTTGGTGAAGACAATGTTTCTTCCTTTTGAAGCCAATAAAATCCTTAATATTCCGATAGCTCGCAAAGATATGCAGGATGAATTATGTTGGACTATTAGTAGTGATGGTTCCTTTCGTGTCAAGGACGTCTACTCTTTTGCTCTTTCTTCTAATCTCGAAGCATCGTGTTCATCGAGTCCCGACCCTACTTGGCGCAAAATATGGAAGTTGAATGTTCCGCCTAAAGTCCGTGAGTTTGTGTGGCGTGCATGCTGGGATATCATTCCCCATGGAGTCAACCTTCGCTCTAAGGGGGTTGATGATTACGTTCAGTGCCGGCGTTGTGGAAAAGCGGAAACTCTTTATCACGTTCTTGTTGATTTCTCGTGGGCTTGTGAGCTCTGGTCCTTGACAAATCTCTCTCCTCCTAATCCTATCATTTGGTCCTTTAGCTCGGTTTTGGAGTGGTTCTGGTATAATAAAAGCCAAGGTGAAGCGGAGGCGTTTGTAATCCTTTGTTGGCAAATTTGGCGAGCCCGAAACGAAGCTATTTTTAAGAGTATCTTTGATCCTCCTAGCCTTGGATATCGCAAGGCGATGGATTGGCTTAAGGAATACCAAAATGCTCTTTCTTATGGGTTTAGTATACCCTCTAAACCTCAGGCTGTGGCCGGATGGATGCGCCCCTCGATTGGAACAATCAAAATCAACGTAGATGGGGCTTTTTCTCTTTCGGGTGATAAGCACGGATATGGGTTTGTAGCTCGAGATAGCGATGGCACCTTTGTTCTAGCTGGAGCTAATTCTTGTTGGGGAGCGGGTTCAGCTGAATTTGTTGAAGCTAAGGCTTGCCAGTGGGCTCTTGATATAGCCAAAGTTCAAGGATGGCAGCAGGTCGAGATCGAAAGTGATTGCAAGTTGGTGATTGAGGCTCTTATCGGGAAGGGCAAGCGCGGGTTTCATGTGCAAACAGTGGTTGATAACTGTCGCACCCTTACCTCTGATTTTCTGTCGCTCTCATTTAGCTTTTGTTTCCGTAGAAATAATGGGGTAGCTCATAGGCTTGCAAAATGGGCCGCTTGTGGCCTTTGTTCTGAAGTCTGGGATATGCCCCGACTTGGCTTGTGGATGCTTTGTGTTTTGATTCTGATATATCTAATGCATAGCCTCCCCTTTCTTTCAAACAAACAAACATAACTTATTCCTTCAATATATGAGAAGTATATCACTATTGGATATAAACTGTTTAATTTATTGAAATTTTATATTTTTTAATTTAAAAGCCGATTTCTAATTCTTAGAACAAATATTTGCCTTTTATGTTTAACTATTTGCTAATAATAAAATTTTCTATTGAAATTTAAATTTATAAAAAATATTTCATTAAGAAACAATAAATACGAAATCAAAAATTATTTTGAAAATGACAATCATTATGATAACGTTGTTGTAATACTACTCAAATTTGCCTTATATGAGAACTATAATTAATACTTATACTCCTATAAAAGTTGCTTTTTCCATTAAAAGCAATATATATTCTAAAATTCTCTTTATTTTACAAGAAATACTTATATTGTAATTTTATATTGATAACATAAAATTATATCTCTATTTAAAATTTAATTTTAGATATACTTATATACTAACAACTTCGTGCATTGCACGAGTTTTTATACTAGTATTTTAATAATACTTATGTTAATTAATCACATATCTTCCCCTAAATTCATTTAAATTTTCTCTCTTTCACATCTTGTTGAGGGATACCTTCCGTGGGCTAGCAAAGCTGCTAATGAAACATCAACGTCGAGAGTTCGGAAAATCATTTTTTGCACGAGCGTACTGGGGTAATTATCATCCTTATGTTATCAAGCTAAATGTATCCCGACTATACAAATTATAATTAGAATCTAAAGAACGAAAAAAATTCGGCAATACGTATCCATATAAAGGAAGATGCGGCCAAAGAGTCTATCGACTCGACTAGAGAAATAACATCAGAAAATAACTAATTGTTAGAGTATATAATATATATTGGGGCCTCAACCATAAGCTTAAACTTTTGGTTGACTGGGTTCCTTAACATAGTATCAGTAGCCATTGTGACAAGAGGTCACAGGTTCGAATCTCAACAACTCCTAATTTAAAGTGGAATATTTAGCACCGGGTATGATGAGGGTCTGTGTTGCATCTACACTTCTAGTCCAAAGGAACTTCGTGTAAAGGGGTGTGTTAGAGTATATAACATATCTTGGGGTCAACCATAAGCTTAAACTTTTGGTTGAGTTGGTTCTTTACTTAACACTAATCACTAATATTAATAGTTAATTCTGATTATGCCCTCTATTTCTAATTACATACATATAATTATTTAATAGTTATGAATTTTGATATCTATATATATATCATATGATCACTCTTTCAATTATAAAACAAACTGAGTTATCATTTTGATCTTTACAAGGTCAATGCATACATGCGATAAAATATTTCAATGTTGACTACTAGATAAACAATTTGTTGATGTATATTTTGGTTAGTTTTAGAACATATTTATTTTGTATATTTTGGAAAGCTTAATCCTTAAAAATGAAGTGTTTTATAAGTACTAGTACTCATGGCCTACGTGTTTATTGTTTTTGAATATTTAATAAAATAATTTGTTATGAAAATAAATTGTAACATAATTGTATATGATATGCAATAATTCTAAAGTCTATATTAAGTGCTTTTGAAATTTGTTGATGTAACATAATTGTAATTATTATAATTGTTTAGAAGGTATTTTTTTACAAGGTTTTTGATAAAAAAAGGATTGTTCATTTCTATTCCGTAAAAGTCAATTGATGAGATCATCTTATTAATTTTGAATTTCCAATAATTATTATTATTATAGTTCATATATGACGATGAAATAATATGCAAACTCATTAACCTGGATATGTATATATATGACATCATTATAACAAACATTTTCTAAACCAAAACAAATTCATTATTTCTAAACTGAAACAAAATTATTATTATTATTATTATTATTATTATTATTATTATTATTATTATTATTATTATTATTATTTATTTTTTTTGTTTTGAGTTATCAAGCCGAAGAAGTGAGGACTAGAAGAGAAGATCGAGTATCGAACTCAAAATATCTTACGTGAGAAAAGTGTTAAATGTTTTAGCTGCTAAAACCTTATTAGAGTATAAAACATATATTGATACCTCAACTTTATTGAGTTTGATTTTTTTATTGATTGATATTTGGTTCCTAATTCTTAAAAATGAACTAAATATGGAATTTTGTTTGATTAAAATTATTGTATATCTAATCGATTATTATTCTGTTGTAGAAATCGTATGACATTTTTATCAATGAATTTTAACTTCCTTAAAAAATACTAAAATTGAAAGAATTTAAGGTTGTGTTTGGGAACTAACATTTCATTTCAAATTAATGATTTCAATTATGAAATCATGAATGTATAATTTGAGAATGACAAGGTTTGGAAGGTCATTCTCAAATCCTTATCTTTAAACCATTTTGATAACAATTGTAGATTTGACTCAAATCCAAATTTAATATATTTGCCAAACACTAATTTGAGTCAAACATATATTTTCAAATAAAATCTTCATTCCCAAACATAGCATAAAAAGAATCAAAAAGTAAGAAAAAATGATATCCTTACCACGACGAGGAAGATTAAAGCATCCGACTTCTAAGCTAGAAATGTTGTTGAACCTACAAATTCCATTTCTTCGGTAACACTCCCCACATTCACTAGGTTTAGCCCAAGTCATCATAATATCATCCTTAAATTCCATAGATAAATACATTTCATCATCATATAACTTATTTCTCATTGGAATTTTTATAGGTCCAATTCTATCACATAAATAAGAGTAATTATAATTACCCTCAATAACATTCTCTAATGATGTAGCAAAAACACTGTAATTCCGCCCACTTAGACACGTAATCTTCTTAATCATTTGATGATTAGATGATTTAAATAAATGATTAGAGCAATTATAAAACCAAAAATCTTGCTCAAAAACAGGACTAAAAGGAGATTTACCCAAAAAAGTTGAGTCATTAAGAGCAATAAACCTTCTTGGAAGACAATAATCAGGGTCATTAAGCCATAATCTTTGATTAACATAATCTATTTGTTTAACAGAGAAAATCCCAGAATTAGGGAGATTGATTAGTAGCTTATCATGTTTGTTACAAAACAGATTAAATCCAGGATACCCACAAGACATTGGAAGGGAATCATTGCTAAGAAGGAATGGGAATTGAATGTATCGAGTGATTGGTTCTGTGTAGCTGCATACTTGTATTAAGCAAAGATTGTTTGAATATGGAATGTTTTCTTTACATTTTGTTGATGAACTTGATAAGAGGATACCCAAGAGGATGAATATTGGTTTTTTGAGGGTTTGCATTTTTGGTAAAAGTTGGGATTTTGATTTTCAAATCTTTATCATTGACTTTTTAAATGATGGTTGGTGTTTGTTTTGTAGTGAAAAATTTTCAATTAATTTTTTTTTTGAGGAATGATTTTGAATTAATTAACAAAATCAATGGGTTGAAATATAAAGATTTAGGGAAGGTTCTTGCAGCGAATTTATGTCACTATGATTCTCTGATGAAGGTCACTAAAATGCTTTAAAAAAATAATAATAATATTTGGATATTTAATACCTGCCCACTAAGATAAACGAACGGGTGACACAAAAATAATACACATGGTGATGTAGGTAAACTTATATGCCAGCTTATTTCATAAATATACAATTTTTCCAATTTTATTTTTCTAAAAATTAGATGAAGAGATACTAATTATATCTAATCGCTAGTGATGACTAGTTGAGGATTAAGCAATTTTTGGTGACTGTTTAGCAAGTGATTTGGATGTTTTGTCCTTATTTAGTCGCCAACTTCCTTTTCCTTACCAATTAACGACTCAAATCTTAGCAGCCAACGTTTTTTTGGTAGTAACGACATTTAGAGTTTTAACTTTAATAACTATATTCCTCTAAATCCTCTTGCATCATCAACTGCCTCGTCTTTTGAGAATAACTTTATGTTTGGAATGTGATAGAGCATTGAATTATTTACATAGATGTTTACACTTAACTCTAGGGATAGCAATTCAGTCCGAATTCGACCCTAGTCCGACTCAATCCGAGAAATATAATCCGATTCGAGTCCGAGGAAAAAGTCATCCGACTCCGACTCCGAATTTACGATCCGAGTCCGAGTTAGAGACGGGCCGAAGTTGGACCTCATTAAAAATCCGAGACTCCGACTTTAAATTTGACTTTTACACTAATATTTTATTTCCTTTAAAACTCTAGATGTGACTAATTCAATCTCTCTCTCATAGTAATTGTAATTTTCGATTTTGATAAACTACTTGGTATTTTTATTTGGATTAATAAATCAGAATACGACATATCAGATCAAGAGAAATAAATACGCCAAATCAAAATGCGAGACACTTCGAAATCTATACAATTGTATTCATTCTTGAATATGTCTTGGCGTGCTAGCTTGTCATTATACCCAAAAAGTTTTATCATGTCATAGCAAGCATAATCACTTTTCAAGATGATAGTTTAATACATTCTTCAACCTTGTCCTCTACGCTTACAGAAATAGATAATCATCTCGAATATCCTTTTGAAAATGCACCATATTATTTCAATATTTTAGTGTTGTAATAAGAAAAATCCATAAAGTTTTCAATATTATCGAGAATTGCTAAGAATTACCTTGTGTTGTGAATGGTCTAATACTTTAGTGAAGAAACAAGAACAAAAGAATGCAAAGAACAATGAACAAAAACAGAGCACAACAAAGAACACAACCCACAACAAGATTAATGAGGTATCTTAAGATACCTCCCCCTCAAAACAAGTATCTTGTCATTAATGGAATCAACATTACATTAAGACTCACCTTACAAAGCTCTAGAACAAGTATCCAAAGCCAAGATTGAAGCTTGACTTCAATCTCCCACAAAATAGCCCTAATACAATGAGATGACTCTTTTGGCTTAAACCCTAGTAATCTCTATGTATTTAGCTCTCACATAAACCCTAAGACACTTCTAAGACTCCTATATATACTACTAAGACATATTAGAAGGCTTGGGAACAAATGGACTAAAGCCCATAAAACCGTATACTAAAACAGAAAACACGCGAGAAGAATGCTGCCCATCCGCTCGACCGAGCGCCCAGGCTCGACCTAGTCGAGGGACCCAACCTGATGCTATTGGAAAGGTCGAGCTGCTATGCTCGACTTGCTGCTTGGCTGACTCCTCTTTGCTCGCCTAGTCGAGCACACCTCCAGCCCTTCTCTTCTTTGTGTCTTGGCTTCATCAAGCCATCTCATAGCCTCATCAACATCCATCACTTCATTGATGGACCCAAAGCAAACACCTTCGTACTTCCTTGTGCTTACAACCTCATTCTCAAACGTGCAAGCTAACGCGTACGCTACAAGGTGATCGAACTCGCCTCCATCATCACGAGATTTCGGGCTTGACTCAACACCTTGAAATTATGGCTTATATTGTTGTGTTAGTTAGTGCAAATAGGAAAGTGTTTGATGAAAAGAGCTCTCATCCACTAGTGGAAAGAATGTTATCTGTTGCGTGACGTTTACTGCAACCTTTTGTAAACGCAGCATTACATGGCATGAAAAAACGAGGAAAAAAAGTTACATTATATGTTGCGGTTCCATGAAAATCGCATCATATAGTGTAATTTTTGTTTTAAAAAATAAAAAATACCTTATATGTTGCAGTTCTCAAAAAACCGCAGCATATAAGGTATTTATTATTTTTATTTAAAAATAACGCGCCTCTATACTATTGCTTTTCTTCATCAATACGCATTACGATTTTATTCTACAAACTAAGTCATACAACTGCTTACAAAACCCCCTATAAACCCACGAAAAAATCTTGTTGTTCATCTTCATCTTCTCCTTCAATCATCTTCTTCATTCATCTTCTTGTTTCAGACCGAAATTAAGCGTTTGTGTTCTTGTTGTCCACTACATTAAACGTGAGTTCTTGCTTCAAAACCCACGACTTTAAGGTATAATTTCATCCTACTTTAAGTTTTTCAAGCTTTAACAACATTAAGGCTTAATTTTTTTATGGATTTTTACTAATTTTGTTTTTGTTTTTCATTGTAGGATACACATCCCAATTGTAGAGCACACAACATTAACATCTAAGGTAATTTCTATTCAACTATTAAGTTTTGTTTTTGATATTTTTATGTGTTGTAAATACTAATTTTGATTAATTAGGATTTTAGGGTAGATTGATAGTTGTTTTATTTTGTATATTTGAATGTGATTTACTTATTTATGTAGAAGTTTTCAAGTTTTACATTTTTTTCAAGGTTATGTTAATATTAGCTTATTAATTATTTAGATTTATGTGTATTTTGTTAAGGAGCACATACTTCGCCGTAGGTTTGTGCCTCAATATTATGTTTGTGTTTGGCATAGTGAGAAGACAGTTTACAAAGAAAAAAGTGATGTTGACGATATGAGGATGTCGTATTGATGGTTATAAGACAGATGAAGAGAATGTCGAGGATACATGTAAATCGTGTTGAACTGTGTCATTTGTAATCGCCTATCTGCTGCTACCACTAATGCTTGGGTGTCAAAACCGCAACATATATGAGCCAAAAAACCGCAGCACTTGACGTTTTTTCCACTAGTGATCTTTCTCTACATACTATACAAATATGTGTTTCCAAGAAGGATTGAAATCAAGCTGATTAGAGAACATAAGGAATATAATGATAATCAAGGCGATGGCAATCCATTGATAACAACTGATACATTTGCATCATTAGGAGAAGAGGTAGCGCATATATGTAACAAGAAGATGACGATGAAGATGACAGATAGGGTTAGAAAAATTGTACAACAATCAACAAATACAATTAATAGGCATGATAAGAACTACATGAGCTTTGATTGGTTTGGGATACGTAGACAACTTAATATTCATACGGGATACTATTAAAAGGACATTTAGATTACGCAATTACGACCAAAAACTACCATTAATAATTGAATTTATTGTTATTATTTTATTAACTCTATTTATTTTCTTATATCTAGTATATATTTTTAATGATAAGTGGCATAAATTAATTTCATAATATTTGTCACGCATTATTTTAATGTTTTATAATATTTTATCTCTATTCATATTTAAAACAAAAGAAAATAATTAGAGTTGAATTGGTGCTCTAACCCGCGAATTACATCGCTTGAAATCGCGCCTCTTGAACCACCAGATTCAAATGCATTGAAACCGTTTGTAATCAAAACGAGAATCAAATTGTGCTCTTGTGGTCCGAATCAGGTTCGACTTTGGTAGAAAGTAGAATCGGATTCAGAATCGAAATCAAAAGAGACCTAACTCGAACTGTGACCACGCCTAATGCTAGCTAGCTACATGCAATTGGATGATGGTTGCCCTAGAGCACAAAGTTGGTGATGATGTGTGTGAGTCCCAAGGTGATATTTGTTGACAATGGTAAATTGGGTTTCGAGTGGGAGATTATTAGGCCAAGCAATTCATAATAGAATCAATTCAGCATAAAAGCAATGTCGTGCAAGCAATGTTGCGTTTCAAATAAGTCTACTCCTTGACTTTTCAAATCATGATTCATTGATGTTACTTAACAAATTAGCTCAAAATGAAAAAGCAAAATCTCATAACAATAATATTATACATATAAAAATTGGAAAAATTGTTATTAATAATTTCACATTGCCCATCTGCTGTGAATAATCACAACTACTAATTATTTATAATAAATAATTCAACATTTGTATATTTTTTTGCTAACAGAATCATTTGCCACATTTTAAACGATATTGTAGTTAGCTACTACTATAAAAAGTAGAGTTGCACCTATGAAGAAGCATTAGGAGGTAAAAGAGATAAATGTAACGGCTAATAGTTACCTATATAGTAGCCAATTATAAGTTGAAAATGGATTTTATCAGCAAAAAACATACTCCCTCCAGCTCATTTTGATTGTCCCATTTCCTTATTTGGGCAATTCATTTCAATTGACCCATTTCCATTTTTGTTAATGATTTTTTTTACATAAATACTTCATGTTCACACAAGTAATGACCAATATGCCCTCACTTTTACTACTTATAATACGCCAACTATCACCTTTACAATTAATTTAATCAATTAAAAAAACCCCAACTACCACCTTTTTTGGTGAACCCCATCCCACTTTTAATATCCGTGCCCAACTCAAATTGGACAATTGAATTGAATTGGAGGGGTACAAATGATAGATTATTTATTAATAATCAGTCGGATTTATAGCAAATGGGCAATAATTAGAATTATTCGGCACAATTTTTACGAAAAAAATTAATTACAAAAAACAAAATATACTTACTCTATTAGAACTATAAATGAGGAAGAAGAATTCTGCAAATAGGGCAAGTCCCATTATATCGAAGCCATTGATCTATACAATGAGAATGAAATCTATGTAAACATAAAGGCAAGATTTTCAACTTTTCCATGGGATTATATTCAGACAAACATATTGAGCATGTATTTTCATCTTTTTTAATCATCCGTCCACTTTCTCCTATGATTATACTTGGAAATGATTCGATTGTTTCCTCGTCGAGACCTGTAATAAACAGGTCTGATGGTGGTGGTGGTGGTCGTGCTTCCAATGAAGTTGGAGTAGTGTCTGTTGTTGGGGAACCAATTTGAAAGACAATGGTGGTTTGAGTTTGGTTTGGATTTGTTCTTAGGCAGCAGCAACAAGCGTAACATAAGAAGGTAACACATATGCTGATTGCTGGGATTAATATAAGATTTATCATTGCTACCTTTGATTGGTTATGAGGATAACATTTTCAATATTTTGATGTGGGTTAAAGATGGATCAAAAGTAACTAATACAAGTTATGTAATATATTTATGTTTGTATTTGTAGTTTTATATTCTCAACATGTATTGGTACTTTCTAGTCTATTGATCCCACTTGGACTTTATCAAGTAATTATAAAAATTGATTTATAATACTCCCTTCTCCCATTTAATTTGCAGCATTTTTCATTTTGGTTCGTCCCACTTAATTTGCATCAGTTCTATTTTTGGGTGATTGTTCGATTACCACTTCTTTTAATTTCATCCATATATTTTTATTCTCTTTTAATTTCATCAACACAATTTATTATCTCTCTTCATTTATTACCACATTTTTAAAAACTATCTTCTTTCTCTTTGATGCAAATCAAAGGAGACAGAGGGAGTATACTTTTCTGCTGTAGAAAATAGATGTTGTGTATGAAGTAATTGATGGGAACTTCTAACAGGGACGGAAGCAAAAACTGAAAACCAATTTTTGAAAGCTATTTACAATTTTAAAAATTATGATATTTTTCGAAAAAAATTAAATGTATACTAACAAGTAGTCATTACATTACTTGCCTACTTGGTACTACATTACATTAGAAGAATATACTTCTAGTTAGTCATTACCTGATAATAAGTGACGAACTCAATTAATTTACTACTAGTCGGTACTCCTTTCGTTCTCTATTGATATTCCCATAGGGAATGTTCACGGGAATTAAGAAAATTAAAATCTTTTAGATAGTGGAGATATTATTTTATTGAATAATAAATTTGAGGGAGGAAAAGTGGGGACCATAAATATTAAAAAAGTATTTAAAGAAAGTTAGTGGAAAAAATATGGGTATCACAACTATTTAAAAACACAAATTCTTATGAGAGACGGTCTCTTTGAGAGACTAACTCTAATTGGGTGGCCTATAAAGAAAAATATAGAATAAGAGTAAGAATTAAACTCCAATAGACTAGACCTGAGAGGCATCTCTCAAAAAGACGGTCTCTCAAGAGACTTGCTGATTTAAAAAATGATTTTATGAAGTTAGTGGGAAACATGTGATGACCATAAGGAATATAAAAATGTTAAAATGAAGTTAGTGGAAGATATGTGGACCCATAATCATCATTATTAAAATATTAAAATGGGGATGGGTGAGGTTATTTTTGTCCAAAATTTATGATATAAATGGAAAGATTCCTTATAGGAACAACAATTGAAACACCCCAAAATGAAAAGTGAGAACTTCTTTAAGGAACGGAAGGAGTATTAAATTTCATAATTAACCACTCACATTGACCCATTTTGATTCTACATACCTTACATTTACTACTAGTCAATAATACATTACTTTGAATTCTCAATCAAAAATTGCTCAAACATTTAAAAAAAAATTTGCACAAATTTTACAGTGAGTTGTTAGATTACAAACAATCAAACATACTTTTCTCTACTTCAAGAAATATTTTCAGTAGAGGTTCGCAAGTTTCTTGTCCTAGCTTCCTTGTGTTCGACCCACGACTACACGTATACCGTGCACTTGCGGTTAAATAAAATTTGAACATCAATTTATGATGAAATATATAATTAATTGACAAATATAAAAAATCAAATGAAATATAGTGAATAAGAGGAAGTATATTGATATCGTACAAAATTTTACGTTTTCTCTCAATCTTTTACATTTTCTTTCGATACCCCAAATCACAACCTTGTGAGTTGTGATTGATAGAGTATATATAATGAGATATCAGAATATGTTTTATACTCTAACAGTCATTAAAATACTCAAGAATTAGCAGATGTTAGACGGTGTGGATGAGTCCTACAAATAGGACATGTAGCATTCAATCTGAGCCATTCAACCAAACAATCACGATGAAATCGATGGAAACAATCAGGCAACACCTTCAGTACATCATTATGATCATATTCAGCTAAGCATATAGGACACGTTTTATCATCTTGTTGAATCATCCTTCCACCGTCTTCAATAACAACCGTTGGATAAGAATCAATAGTCTCTTGATCTAGTCCATTGTGTTCAGCCCGCTGAACCTGGGCCTGTGCTCGAGATTGGTCATGGGCTTGGGCTTGGGCCGGGGAGAATGAAATTTGGACTTGAATTACTCTGCTGCGAAAAGACCAACATAGAGTAGAAAGTAGGAAGATGATACCAAAAATTGTAACAAAGAGAAATAGATAATCAATCATAATTATTATTCCTAATTATGTTTTATTAGAAGAAATAATGTTGGAAAGAATGAGATTAAAGGATTATTAGTAATTAATTTTATTTAAAATGATATAGAAGAAGCATGAATAATAGTGATATGACGACGTAATTTGTGATTAAAAAATGTATATATAAGTTTAATAATACAACTTGATTTGGTGGAGACTAGATAATGAATTTTATAACCCAATTTGGTTGAGATTGATAATTAATTAGGTCAATTGATGGATTCTCTACAAAAAGTCCACTCGATATAAAGATCCTCGAGCAAATTAATAAAAGGTGTGATATGGAGAGTTAGGTCTAATAAGCCTTCCTATTCTTCTTTATTGTCCACTTTAGATTGGGCACGCATATTAAGAAAATTATAATTGGGGTTTCTTAAATGATTATAATAATTGTAAATGTGGTAGTTGGGGTATTTAACTGATTATAATATTTGTAAAAGTGGTAGTTGAGGTATTTTAAATAATATAAATAGGGATATTATGGTCTTTACTTGTGTGAATATAAGGTATTTAGGTAAAAAATCTTTGCCAAAAATAGAATCGAATGGAGTATATTTTTCAGATGTCATTTGAGTTTAATTCTCATTGATCATGTTTTTCACTTTTAATTTTTTCTGTAACTAAAAAAGAATTTTATATGTTTGGAATACTTGGGAGTAAAATAAATATTAAATACAAATTCAGTTTACGA
Source organism: Amaranthus cruentus (assembly GCA_019425755.1). Taxonomy (NCBI): domain Eukaryota; kingdom Viridiplantae; phylum Streptophyta; class Magnoliopsida; order Caryophyllales; family Amaranthaceae; genus Amaranthus; species Amaranthus cruentus. The sequence goes on along the minus strand of CM033463.1, from coordinate 11,108,966 downwards.
ATACGAACAAACCTATTACAATGATTAGAAATGATAATAATAGTTATTAAATTACAAATTATAACAATAATTAAACTTATGAAACTAGCACTATACCGAAAATCATTTGGACACTTTAAGTCTTTCGAAACTTGATACTAAACGGTGGCACATCTAAACGCTTTTCTTATAGCGTTGTTTCACTTACAATGATGCTTGTGTTAAAACTTTGACATTACGCTATAGAAATACAACATGTGCAGCACAACATAAGCACTGTATAAAGTAACATATTGTTAAGTAACAAGTGTGTTTATATAAGAAGCAATTTCAGAACTTTGAAAGTAGAGTTTTAGTAACAAGTGTGTTCATTATAGGGGTGTAGGTTTGGCAATTGAATGTTGCCTCTTGGCTCTTGGTTTTTTTAGTTGGCTTGTTTGACTAGTTGGAAATGTTAGCTGTTTTTATTGGCTTTTAAACTAGCTTAAAAAGCTAGATGTTTGTGGAGATGTTTGGTAAATTTGAATATTAACTGTTGGTTGTTTATTAGAGAAAAAGTAGGCCAACAAGCCAAACTCCAACCCAAAAAGCTAGCTGGAACAGCTTTTTCATTTTGGCTTAAAAGTCAGCTTTTCAACAGCTTTAAAAGCCATTTACCAAACACTATTTTTGAACCAACAAGCCAAAAGCCAAAAACCAACTAAAAAGCTAAGCCAAAAATCAATTGTCAAACATCCCTATAATTGTGTTTGTTTTGGAGTACAAAAATTAAATATACTATAGAATAAAGATGAATCAACAATTCCAAATAAAAATTACTTGATGATATGCTTGTATATATTGGTAATTGAGAATAGTATTCATAATTAAAGGGACAATTTAATATTGATTGATATTAATGTGACATTATGGATTTTTCTTATTAATGATTACACTTAAAAGGAGTTAACATATATTGCCAATAATTATAATTAATTTGTATGCAAAAATGAAAAATATCATACTCCATTTCTTTTTAAAAATTTGTCAACAGTACATTACCAAAAAGACAATTTTAAATTTATCTGTCCATGTTAAATATTTGTCAATTTGAGAAAGTATATTTGATCCAAAAATATCCTTGGTTGCTAACAAAATTACTAATTTAATCTCAATTGATTCTTCTTATAATTCTTACTTGATTTTGTGGTGTATTAAATGTTATCTTTCCTAGTTAAGAAAGTATTCAAAACTTTCGTTTAATTTCTCTGTTTCTCTTGTATGTCATCTTTCCTATCATTGTTGTCATGTTATTTTCTTTCATTATCATCAATTCATCATTATCAAAATCTAATTTACTTGAATCCAAAAAAAAAAAACTAATTTACTGATACTAGTGCAAAAGTTATTATGCAATAGAAATATTTCTTTAAATCAGAAAAAAATCAGAAAATTAAGCATGTATATGTATATGTTTCAAGTCAGAAAAAAAAATCAAGTAATTAGAAACCCCAATTTCATCAAATTAAGCATCTACATGAAAAGCAAAAAAACATTGTGAAATTGAAAAAAAAACCAAATTAATGAAAACGAAATCCCATCTCACCAAAAAAATTGAAAAACGAAACCCAAAAATGAAAATGAATTAAACACCACTTAATAGCATAACTATCAGCAATTAGTGAGTAATAAAGTTTCAAACATTCTGCAAAATTTCTGTCTTTCTTCCTTTTTTAACTTTTTTTTTCTAGGTTTTTTGTAAGAACTCTAATAAAAAGTGGGTTTTGAAAATGGTGGTCTCTTCTTTAAGATTGTTCATGTTGGCAGTTTTATCTTTGGGTTTGGTGAATTGGGTATCTGCAAACCCAAAAATAAAAACTAAACCCCAAAGTGAATATCAAGTAATTAGAAACCCCTATTTCACCAAAAAAAATAAAAATAAATCCAAATTAATGAAAACGAAACCCAAAAATCGAAGATTGAGAGTAAAAATATACCTGAGAATGGATGAGAATTTGCCATTTCCATCCACCAATTGATGAAGATGTTTAAGATGATGAAATGGTGGAAGAAGATAAAGATTATAGATGAAATGGTGGAAGAAGATGAAGATGAAGTAAAAAAGTTTATCTTTTCATCCGGTTAAAGGTCATCCACATCTTTAGATGCGGATGACCCCCAAAGTTCGAGCCTTTCAAAGATAAACGCAAGTTCTCACCTTTTGAAGCAAATCACGCAAATTTCATACGTTTAGAATGTTGTATATTATATTATCTAATTTAACTATAAATAAATGCTAGTCAAATATACTTTAACTAAAATAGAAACCCGTGCAATGCACGGATTTTTAATATGATACATTTCTCTCTCTTTATACTCCCACATATGTATGACATTTGCATTAATTTTTCATATCCTCCTATCACTCTGTATTTCCTGAGTGTAATTTAAGCTCATGGTTATAATCACCAACACTGAAGTGTGAGAAAAGAAAAATGACATGAGCAAATAATTAAGTTGGTCAAATGGTGTATTTATATTGTAGTTCATGCCATTGTATTGAAAGACAATTTCTGTTTTTGTCAACTTATAAAATTGACTGAATTGAAATTCCCGTAATTAATATTCCTGCCAATAATATAAATCGTAATTTTTATTTACGTAAAAATTTTCGTAAAAGAATAAAATTTTCTGAATTGAAATTCTTGCAATTATTACTCCTGCCATTATTATGAATCCAACGTTTTATTTTTGTAAAAGAATAAAATTGACTGAATTGAACATCCTGTAATTAATATTCTTGTCATTCATATAAATCCAAATTTTTATTTTTGTAAAGAATAAACTTGACTGAATTGAAATTTCTGCGATTATTCCTGCCATTAATATGAATACAACATTTTATTTTCGTAAATGATTAAAATAGACTGAATTAAATCATGCAATTAATATTTCTGCCATAAATATTCTAATAATGCTGGCCAATAAAAATATTACACTTGACACTCTCTCATTCAATCTAGTTTTCTTTACCATACAACAAAATTAATATAGTGTATGATGGTGGACATAATGGCCAACATCAAATATCATTTTATTTTTCTTTAGCCAATAAATGAATTCCGTTTTACATAATTCTCTTTAGTTGTGACACTTGAATTTTTTTAGGAAAAATTACCGTGAATAATACAATCTTTTAACTTTTTCTCTACAATAATATAACTATCAATTAACCATGAATAATACGAACTAAAGGTTGTGTTTCCTCTAACATCCGGAACTACTTGCAACTTGTTGAATAGGTTAATTGGCAACAAAAAATTAAAAGATAATTTATAAAAAATAAATAAATTCACCCTTCTGTTTTCCCCAATCGATGCCCCACCAAGGCCGGCTATTAGGGGGAGCACCATGAGCTCCCGCTCAGGGCCTCGATATATGAAGGGCCTCTGGCATCATATTTTTGCTATATGGTTAAAATTAAAATGAGAAATTTGTGTATTGTGTAGCAAAACTAACTGGATAGGGAGAGTGTAAAAATTTTAATGTATTCGCATTCAATCTATTTTTAAAAGATAAATATATAAATTGGCAAATAAATATGTATTAATCAACTTGTATTAAATGATTAGGATATACTAGTATAAATTATTCTAGGTGAGCAATATAATCTCTCTTGATAATTTTTAATCTATTACTTTTATTATTAGTTCAATAAGATAAGTGATAATAGTGGTTTAAAGTTTAAACTTAAAAGGAATGGCTATTTAAATTGAATTAATGATTGATAGTTGTTGGTTCCATGAAATTATAAAATTTAGCAATGTACTAATTAAAGTATTGATAAATAAATTTACAATTACCAAAATGTAATAGAACGTAATTTTAGATTTTAGGGGCCCATAATATATATATATATATATATATATATATATATATATATATATATATATATATATATATATATATATATATATATATATATATATATATATATATATATATATATATATATATATATATATATATATATATATATATATATATATATATATATATATATATATATATATATATATATATATATATATATATATATATGGAAATATTTTGGGGGTGATATTTTGCTTAATTATTTTATTTTTAATCTATATGTTATAACATATACTCAAGTGTGTTTTTTTTTTTAATATTTCTTTCCCTTTTCCCAAGTCTAATTTGACTTTTGACAATTTTCAACAATTACTCTTTACTTGTATTTTATTTTTAATCTATATGTTATAACATATACTCAAGTGTGTTTGATTTTCTTCAATAAAAACCTCATTAATACCTTTTTTTATAATTTTTAATTATGTACAATCAGAAATATTAAGAATAAAATATTATTGTCTTCATTAATAAATATGCCCAATCAAATAAGACTATTAGGATGAATATGAGGGAGTAATATTTATTTGAATATATTCTCTCAAAAAAAATATGTATATGAATATAGACAAATACTCCCTCCTATTCTACCTATTAGTCCCATTAATTTTTTTTTCACTATTCATTTATCACTCTTAATTTGTATTTTATTCTTAATCTATAAGTTAAGACATAGTCATGTAGGATCTTGTTTAATTCGTCTCAATACAAAGATTAATTAATATCTATTTTTTATAATTTTTAATAAAAAATAATTAGAGATATTAAAGGTTAAAATGTTGTCTCGGTATAAAAAATAAAATGGGACTAATGAGTTGAATAGGAGGTAGTATCAAATAGGAGTATAGAAATATATACAGATTTACATTAAAAATTGTTTATACTAATAAAAATTCATTCATATTCTTACCTTCTTATACTATGAAATATTTACACCTATGTACAATAAAATATAGGAAAAATTAGCTTAAATAATCTAATCTTTCGCTCATTTTCCAACAATAATTCGAACTTTTGATTAATCTTGAATAATCCCAATTTTTGAATCAATTAACAATAAATATTGTTCCACAAATATTAACTTGCTATCATAGGTTAACTTTCTTAAAAATAAAGAAAAATACAATAAAAATTAGATTTACTAAAAATTTAAAGTAAAATCAGTGAAAGATTTTTTTTTTTTTTACAAATGGCAACAATGGGGAAGGGGAGGGCGGATTGGGGCGAGGAGTGACGATGGTGGTGGCCTGGTGGGAAAGTGGGCGGTTTTGTTGTTTTCCTTTTTCAGATTTTTTTTACATTTTTATTTTTTTTATTTTGTTTTACTAAATAACCTATTAAACAAGTTAAAGGTCATTCGATAGCACGCTTGACAAATACTCTTAAAAGTTGGGATTATTTATGGTTAATAAAAGTTTGGATTATTGTAGGAAAATCTGTGAAATATTGGATTATTCTGGGTAATTTTTCCTAAAATATAATATGAAAAGTAGAAGAAAGAAGAATTAATTAATGAATAATTTGCAAATTACAGCTTTAAATTTTAGCACTTTTGCGAATTAGAGTCTCAATATTTAATTTTTGCAAATCAGAGCCACCAAAGTATCAATGTTCACAGGTTCAAGCCCGACCATTAACATAAAATTCCAACCACCAAAATGGTCGTAATTCAGTATTTTAGTCTGAACTGGTAAACTTTGATACTTTTCTGTGATTGTTATTCTCAAAAATCGAAAATTGAAGTTGTAATTTGCAAAAATTGAAAATTAAAAATTGTATTTCGCAAATTATTCTTAATTAAAAGCGAGGTGGATGAGTTCTACAAACCGGACATGTATCATTGAAGTTGAGCCATTGAACCAAACAGTCCCTATGAAACCGATGTAAACATTCAGGCAAAATCTTCAAAACATCCTTTTCATCATATTCACATAAACATATAGGGCACATTTTGTCATCTAATTCCAACATCTTGCCATTATTCTCCCCAATCACAACCGTTGGATATGAATCAATCGTTTGTTGATCAATTCCCTTAATCTGTACGACCCCCTGCTGGACCTGGGCTTGGGCTTGGGCTTGGGAAAAGTCGGGTTGGAGCCTTTTGTTAAGGCACATGTGACAGACAAGATAAATAAGGGTGACAATACCAAATACAACAATAAATGGTAGAGCATAATCTGTAAACATAATTATTTGTACGAATATTGATGAAACATAACTACATAAGTGATTATATATCATAATGGTTAGTCAATTGTTTGAATTAATCTTCTTAATTAGCTTATTCATATGTTAAATCTAAAGATTACATCATGGTATTGCTGTAACTTAGCTTCTAACTAATATTTTACTATTAGTACTCTTGGTCAAAGTCAAGATCAATTTTATATGATTATTATTTTAAGAGACCGTCTTTTTTAGAGACGTCTGTCAGGCCCAGTCTATTAGAGTTTAATTCTTACTCTTATTCTATATTTTTCTTTATGGGCCACCCAATTAGAGTTGATCTCTCAAAGAGACCATCTCTCACAATAATTTGTGTTTTAAAAATGATACACTATCGATCAATCTCTACAAGAAAACTCCAATTTCCGTACACTTCTTCACGTTCATTTACTTTATGAGTTTTTATAGTAAAAAATATAGGTGTCCATCATATTTACCCTTTTATGTTTTGTTAGGGCAAGTGCCAATAATCTTAATGATGACGTTAACTTTAAATATATAATCGAATTTGCTTTGTCTTGTACTTTAGAGAGGGTCGATAAAGATGTGTCGAGTAACGTTGGTTTAAGGTTTGGAACGATTGATGAAGTGATAGACGAGAGATGTAATTTGAGGCTTCACTAAAGGGTGGAAACATGCCTTGAACGAGACATGGCATGAGATAGAGGTTGCTCGCTCGAGGCAACAAAGATTGGAGGTTAGAATGTGGGGGTTTGTTCCTGCTCATTTGAGCAGGGTGTTCAGCAAGCTACTGGAGTGCGTTTCTCAACCGGTGGTTCGAGCATTATGATGGCTCGTTCGAGCAGTCTAACATATATAGGATATTTTATGACAGTTTTTTGTGCGTGAATGTCGTTGAATATAGGTGCATTGTATATTCCTTATCTAATGACTTATAACATATAACATAAACATTTAAACACCAATGACATGAATATGGATAAAAGAAGAGTAAATTAATAAACAAAAATAAATCAATATCATGAGATAACTAAAATGAACAAATACAAAATAATGAAATACTAAAAATAAATAAGATTAGAAATTACAAAAAAAAAGAGAAAGACTAAAGAACAATAAAAATCCAAACTTAAAGCTCCATGAAAATATAATTTACAAGCTCCAAATAATCACCAACAAAAGCTAATGAAAGTAGTGAAAGATGAAGATTAACAATAAAACCAAGTTTTGATTAATTTAATTAAGTCTAGAACAAAGAGAAATTAAATGATAAAACTAAAATTTATATGTATACTAAGAAGATGTAAAAATCTAAAAAATATGAAAATTGCTGAAATACAACTTAGTTCTAAGCTATTACAAATACCCTCTATTTATACCCCTTAGCCAATAAAATGTTTCATCCCTCATAATAATAATGAAGAAAAATGTCACATGAGATTTATAAGAATAGAATCGCTGCTTTATAAGAATAGAATCGTTGAAGTTCGGACTCGAACATGTAGTTAAAATGAATAAGCGCTGAGATGAAGAATCATTAGGGCATGCTCGGATGAAGGTAATTATTTAAGGGGGAATAAAGTCAAGCTAATGAAATAAAAACAAATAGAGATGTATTTGAAGTAGTGGAGATAGGTAAAATAAACATGAGATAAAAATAATACAGGAAAAAGAAGATAATTACCACTATTATGGAGATAATTCATTCCCCCACCCTCCCCTAGGGCAAATATTTACCCTACAAAATAGAGAGCTCTCTATATTTTTCAGTATTTTGCAACTAATCTCCCACCTCAACAATCAAATTTTACTAATTTCTCATTTATTAACTTTGTTTTCTAACTTTGACTTTTTACCCCCTTAAATATTTACATTCATTTCAAGCATACTCTAAATGGTAGCTCAGTTGGTTGGAGCTCCTTTGGTGTGCGTGTGTGGTCATAGGTTCGGCTCCTTGTGGTAGCTTTTTTCTGCTCCAACCAGTGTTGTTGATTTACTTGCTAGGCGCGCTGAACGTGTAGGCCATTGCTGCTGGTTGCGGTTTTCGATCAATAGGTCGATCAGTTTGGATCGATCAATTGATGTCCTATGTAAATGTTTTTGCACATTCTAGAACATCACACAAAATAAGATTGATCGATCGATCGAGCTATGTAAATCGATCGATAGATCCTTCTTGACTTGCTTAGTAACATTTTGGAACTATTTGGTTATAAGATCGATTGGGCGATCCAAATCGATCCATCGATCGATCTTCTTCTTTTTTGGCAGGCCATTTTAGAAATGCTCTATCTCTTTCGTTATAACTCTAAATTCAACATGTGACAAATCGATATAAAGCTAACGAACCCAACTTTTGTCTTCCATGAAGATATCCACCAAAATTTGAGTGCATTGACCTTCATCGGCACTAAAGTTGTCTTTTCATATATAATGCCTCTTGCTTTGCTCGGGTTGCACTTTCTCCACCTTTATGCCTAATTTCTTCCTTGGTTTTGATCCATGCCTCCTCCAAGCTAGCATGCTTTAAAGCTCGAAAATGGGTGATCATTCTACAAAAACAAGCAACAAACATGCTACTCTACAAAAGGGCGTAAAACCAACCAAAATGTAATGGAATTGCACGAAAACCAAGAAATAATCAATAAATATTATGCCTAAATAACATGTAAAAACGAGGTTTGTCAACTTATGATCACAATTATAAATCAATAAGATTGTGAGAATACAATCAAAACATACTTTCAAGTGCAAAGAATTCACCCCATAAGGAGAAAATGAAATGGATATATCATCCAAATATACTCCAATGCCACATCTAGGAATAGGAACTGATAGTTCAAATCCAATACTAAGATTTCAATATGTCGAATTGACAATCTCATAATCATTAAAATTATTGCCATAATTTAATATATCATTATACAAATCATCACCACTAGATTTTTATGTTATCATTCTTGTATCATCACATAAATAAGCAACGAGAGTGTTCTTCATTATCTTCTTTCTCCACACATGTATCCACATCAAGAAACGTATCACAAGCATATTGTCCCTCCTTTGAATTAGACACGAATTCAACATTATCAATTTTGGCATCCCCAACAAAACTAACCTCAACTTCGGGATAACAATTGATATCATTGACAACAACTTGTAGTGGTTCTTCCCTCACTTGTTGAATTGGTTATTCAAATTAAGAAAACGCAAGTTTATCAGACCATGCTCAACAAAAGTTTTGATTAGTGATTCCACTGAGCAAATTTGTCTTAACAAACTCTCCTTTTCCCATACTAAAGACGATTCATCTATAATTATCAATTGAGGACTTCAATATGTCATGGAAACTTAAGGATCGAAACAAGAAAAACTGAACACCAAGATATGAACTTCATAAACTGCCGCAAAAGTTTATTTGTAAAAAATTATTTTCTCTTTTGTAGTGGTGCGTTTTTTCCAAGGACAAAGGTATTGTAGGTAAATTCCAAGTGATTATATACTCAAATAACTTTTTTTGTCCCCCTCACACACAAGATTTAAGTGTTTGGGTTTTTCTACCCTAATGAAATCAAATTCTTCCCCAAAGCAGGGACATGCGCCACCCTAGGCAAAGTCAACCTCCAGCCATTACCAGTCCTCAATCTCAGGGACCTAATACTGGTAATCTTACAAGGAGCATTGTTAACAACTATAATCGTACCCGCATTAAAAGACTCATATGTATTAAACCAATCTCGATGTGCACATATATACAATGAATATCTCGAATCTAGAACCTAATCTTTAGATTGATCCCCAAACTTAGCAGAACTCACTAATGTCAAGTCTTCCTCTGAATTATAGCTCTCCTTTGGTTTTTCATCAACTACAGTAGCTTGAGACTTGCCTTTCTTCACTGATTAAATTTAAGGGTTAAGTCCTTATTAGTATAAATAGCCCCCTTAATTCTGATTAGGGTTTCCTTCCCTCTTCTTCTCTTCTTCCTCCTTCATTCTTTTACTTAGTTTTTCTTAGTTTTCCATTATTCTAGCTTTTGATTACTTTAGCATTAATTTACTTTTGCAAGAACTTCAATCTAGCCTTTGAGATCTAATTTCCCTTCAAGTTTGTAAGTTTTCTTTGGTTTTAATTCTTAGTTTTAATTCATTGTATTAGTTCAAGCTTTCTTTGGTGAACATTGAATCTTAGTTGTTTTAATCTTTCTCTAATAAATAGTTTAGTTTGCTTTTCTCCGTTATTGTCCTTGAATTTATTGTTATTGTTATTAAGTAATTCATTATTGCTCATTCTAGTTTATCATTTTATTCTTTGTCATTCATGTTTACCATTATTTTTGAGGTAGTATTTATTGCATTTACCATGTCTAGTGAGTAGATCCATTTTCTAGGGTTAGGGTTTGAACCTATTAGTTGAGCATGAATTGATTCTTGGATGTGTCTATGAAACTATGGATTAAAGTGATTAAATTGTGCCAATTAACCCTAAATTAAATATGCTTTGTCGGACCATTCAATAGAACTAGCGTGTGAGATCGGGATCGACTTTGCTTTAGGGTAAATTTTAGTTAAATTCTTATTGATTCGTTCAATAAAATTAACGTGTGAGAATTGAATTAGTAGGGTCTAAATCTAATAGTTAATCAACAGAGCGAGAGTTTGAGATTAACAAGATCATGTTTAATCACATAATTAATCCGACACTTCATAGACACTAATGAGAATTGGATCATGCAAGACTTTAGGGGATTCCCGACACCCTAGATTTCATCATCATATAGTTTAAACTCATTTAAATTATCGCATTTGTAGTTGTTAGTTCACAACCAATCAATCGTTTTCTCCCTAAGCAATATAATCAATCGAAATTACCAAGTTTCTTGTTCTAGCTTCCTTGTGTTCGACCCGCGACTACACGTACACCGTGCGCTTGCGGTCAAAATAAAATTTGCACATCACCAACACCCGACCCAACATTGTTGCCTTTGTTAAACCCCTTCTTGTTTTTAGACTTCTCGGAGTTAACAAACAACCCGCTTTCGACATCCTCATTATCACCTACAGCTTCATGACGAAGTTCCCTAGTGTGAAGTGCTAACTTCATTTCTTCTAACGTCGGTGAGTCTTTACCAATAAGAAAAGACTAAATAAAATTCTCAAAACTAGACGGTAGACACACAAGTAAAATCAACATAAAATACTCATCATCAATTTTAACGTCTAAATTAGGTGAATCAAGTAAAACAAAGTTTAGTTTTTCTAGATGTTCCCGTAAAGGAGTACCTGACTCCATTTAAAGGCTAAACAACCACTACTTCAGTAGTAATCTGTTGGTTATCGATGTAGTCATATACAATGACTCTAAGTTTAACCATAATTCAGACGTCGTAGCCTGATCAACAACCTCCGTGATGATATGATCAAACAAACTTAGCAAAATGATAGAACGGGCCTTTTCCTCAATAACTACTAATTGTCTGTAAGACAGTCTATCTTCAGACCCCCCGCAATAGTACTCTTTGGAGCCAATGGACGCCATATTTGTTGTTGTTTCAACAGAGTCTTCTTCTTTATCTGCCATAGCAAGAATCTATTATTTTGTGTAAATTTGTTTATTATTATCGTAGAATTTTCTGCCATTGTTTCACTAAAAAACTCTCCAAGGATTTAATCATGATCTCTTGATGTCAATTGTTGTACGACAACTAAAGCAAAATTGAAAATTAATTATGAAACATCAAAGAAACTCAATGCAAATAACAAGAAATAACACCAGAGATTTAACGTGGTTCACTATTAATGTAATAGCTACATCTACCGGTACCGAGAATTAATAATTTCATTATAAACCGCAGAGAATTACAAGATGAATCAACGTTTTATTCACAAATTACAATGGCTCAATTTTGTGATCTCTCTATTTGTCGTCAAACCCTTACTCAAATAAATGGAGAGTATATATATATATACTAATCCCCTAAATAAGAGAAGTTATAGCTTAATTAAAACAAAGGAACCGGCCGAATTAAGGAAAGAAATCTATTCCCGTGAAAAAGTAACCTCAGTCGAGTCAGCTGCTTTCAGGTCACTCATAGCCGCCGAGTCGGTTGGCTCTTCTGGACCAAAATCACATCTAGGCAGAACCCAACGTCGAGTCGGTTGTCCTCAACTCGCCATGGACCTCGACTTGAATTTTTCCTCTGGAAAATTCCTTCTCTTGGCAATAATTAATCATGTATAATACCAACTTCATGATTATCAGGAATAATACAACATTTTGTTTATTTTTCTATAATAATACAAACTTGTGATTAATCATGTATAATACAACCTTAAGGCCGGGGGTGTTTCCCTAGAATATTCCTAAAATGCTAAAAATCAAATTATAGGAGTTTATACAACAAAAAAATGATAAATTAATTAATAAACTAATTAAGTAGGTATTATTCTAAATAAAACTTATTATTAATTGTTAATCAAAAAATAGTATTATCGTAGAGGTTTATTATTTATGGTAATTTTTCCAAAATCTATTTTTAAAAATGATATAGTCCGTACACGTAATGATACCTTCTGGTTCTTTCGCAACATTTTACGGCGTCAGCTACCACTCATTCCTCGAACATATGTTTGTACCAAAGCTAGTCTGGCCCCTTTATTAATTTTAGGGACCTACGAAAGGAATGGTAATGGATTTCAAAACGAGAAAAGAAAACGTTGTAATTATGAGCTTGTTTTATACTAGACTATCTAATCAAGAGTCGAACACATATAATTAATTTAATTAATCACTTTTAAATTATAAATAATTTTTTTAATATTTTAAATATATATGGATCCACCCAATGAAAATAATTTCATTAGCATACTGTTTCATTTAACAATTTGCGAAACTAATAAATGAAGAACCACTGAAAATAGAATTGTACAGGATCGTCTCCGACATTTCAAAGGCCCTGAGCAAAAGATAATTTATAGGCCCCTAAATCTAAAATTACGTTCTATTATATTTTGGTTTTTGTAAATTTGTTTATCAAGACTTTAATTAGAACAATTATTTTATATACTAATAGTCATTCCTTTTAAGTTTAAAGTTAAATTACATGGAACTAACAACTATTAATCCTAAATTCAAATAGTCATTCCTTTTATGTTGTTCCCTAATTGACGGCCCTGGAATTGTATAAAGAGGATAATATGAAGTATATACGTGGCTCATTAGTTACCGTGTGGATCTTTTTCCACGTTTTCTATTAACAAGTAGCCCTACTTATTTTATATTTATATTTATATATTATTTATTCAACAAGGACACATTGTTTATAAAAATTAATAAAATTCACCAATACTTTTGGATTTATATCTGCATATATATTGACCATTTATTTCATTATTCTTAGGTCTGTCAAACAGATAAGGTTAGGTCGGGTTTGGGTTCAGGACATATATAAACAAGTCAGAAAACCCTTGACCCAGACCCAACTCATTTAATTAATTGGGTCAAAAATCACAACCTTGACCCGACCTGCAACAGATCAGATTGACCTGATTTTGACCCACTTAACCCGTTTATAATTTTTTTGTTTTCGTTTTAAGGTTTTTAACGTTGTTTAAATCTAACTTTTTAGGCTTTGATTTTAATTTTATGTTTGTTTGTTGTTTATTTTGTATTTGCGATGAAAAATAAGAAAATATTAAATGAACTTAGTTTAGCTTATACTTATTGATTTAACTCGAAATTAAAACATTTAATTAAATGGGTTATATAGGTTGGATCTGAAAGAGGAGGTCTTGGACCCTCAAAGGTGAAACTATGGAGAAAGAAGAGAAGGGAAAAACATAGTATAAACAAGAGACAAGCAAAACAACAATAAACAATGTTTATGAGGTATCAAAGGATACCTCCCCCTCAATTAAAGTATCTTATCATTAATATAATCAACAATTACATCAATGACTCAACTCACAATAGTTAAGAGCTCACTCTTAACCCATAAAGGTTTCACCTTTAATGGTGAAACTCCACAAAAGACACTAATACAAGGAGAAGACTCTAATGGCCAATGCCCTAGTTTCTCTAGTGTATTTGCCTCTCTACACACTTCTAATGGTGTTCTAAGACTCATATATATAGACTAAGACACAATAGCAGCCCTAGCACAAAATGGGTAAAAGCCCACAAACTTTAGAATGCAAAACAGAAACGCGTGCTGACTTGTGTTGTAGGTCGCTCGATCGAGCACCCCAGGCTCGACCGGTCGAGCGCCTGGTCCCTGAGCTACTGTCTCCATGCTCCTGCTTTGCTCGACCCATATGCTCGACCAACCCTCACTTGCTCGACTGGTCGAGCCTCTCTCTCAAAGCTACTGGACAGCAGCTTCTAGGCGCTCGACTCACCTCCATCACATTGAGCCTTGCCTTTGATCTTCGTCGTACCCTCATCACGGCACCTCGAAGTCCCTCCACATGAGGGAGATTCGGGTCTTGCTCTAACAGGGTCGACCCATTTAATTAATTGGGTCAAAATTCTTAACCCAAAACCCATTTATAATTATTATTTTTAATTCCCGTCAATATAAGTTATAAAGATAGAGACAACAATAATTAGGGCTGGCAAAAATTGACCCGACCTGCTAATCCGAGTGTAGGATGATATTTGATGTGTTTTAGTCTCCTAAAGTTATTTAGAACATGTTAACAAGATGAACATTTATTGAATGATCGAGTAAAGCAGAGAATAGAAGAAAGAAATAATTGTATTAATTCCCATTGATTAGAATGTAACCATATGTATAGGTGTCAATATTATAAGGAGCAAATAAAAAAAAATAGATGGAGCTATTATAGTAACAAATATTAGAAGTTTGTCATAACATAGGGTTTGATATATTAATATCTCCCCTTAAACTTTAGGTGGTACAAAACATGTTAAGTTTGAACTGCATAGAGTTAAGTTTGGTGGAAGTTTGGAAGAATTATTAGAAATTAAAACATAAGCAAATGGACTTTCATGACCTAATCTTGTTGAAGTGTCCATGTGTTACCCACATGTGAATTGTCTAACATCGGAAAAAGAGAAGAATATGCATCACTTTATAAACTCAAGGAGTAACTCGTACTATCACCAATTGATTTTAGTAGTGAACCTTCTTTGGGTTTATGAGTAGACTACTTCTTCTCCTTATTTGTGTTGCCCAGACTCATTTTCTAAATTCTATCATGTTATCAGAGCCCGGTTTGTTGTCGGGCCTTTAATTGGATGCTCATTCCCAATAGGTTTGTAACCTTTCTGGTGGGCTAAAATTCTAATGACACTCACATGTGAGGGGGAGTGTTGAAGTGTAGTTGTCCCACATCGGAGAAAGAGAAAACTATGCATCACTTTATAAACTCAAGGAGTAACTCTTACTATTACCAATTGGTTTTAGTAGTGAACCTTCTTTGGGTTTATGAGTGGACTACTTCTTCTTTAGGTAATTTATTAGAATATATAACATATCTTGGGACCTTAACCATAAGCTGAAGTTTTTAGTTGAGTTAGTTCCCTGATATGGTATCGGAAGCCAGCGTGACAAGAGGTCACGGGTTCGAATCTCAACCGCTCCTCACTTAAAGTGGTCTATTCAATGCATGTGTGCATCCACACTTCTAGCCCGATGGACTCTCCTGTGAGGGGTCGTATTAGAATACATACACTAGTAGAAAAAAAGTCATTGGCTGCGAGACATAGGCTGCGGTTGGTCAAAGACGCAGCTAAAAATAGAAGAAAAATATCGCGAAAAAAAAATTAAACATAGGCTGCGGTTTTTACAAAAACCGCAACAAATAACCCAAAAAACATATAGGCTGCGGTTTATCTGTTGAACCGCAACCAATGAGCTTTAAAAAAAAATTCAGCCCAAGCCCAAAGACAAAAACCCTAAATGAGGCGCCTATAAGTATTAAAATAAAAAAAAAACCCTTTGATTTTTCAAAACCCTAAGAAAAAACCCAAAGTTTTCAAAACTCTCCTTCTTCCTTTAGATCTCGTTATTGCTGTTCATCCTCAACTAAAGAAGCCATGGTTGTTACAAGTAGTGGTAAAACAATCTTGGTGTCTGAAAATGGTGAATCTGCAAAGATTGTTAGGTTTACTTCAACTTGAAGATGTTTCTGATATGTTAGGTTTTCAAGTTTTCATTTTCAAGTTCATCACATCTCAATAGAAGTTCAAAGGTTAATCTCGATTGTTATCTTCTTCCTTTCGTTTTCTTGTGTAAATTTTTTATAGATTTTTTTTTATTGTAAGATTTGTAAGATATTTCGTTATATTTCGTTATATTTTTTTTTTAGATGTTTATTGTAAGATTTGTTTATTGTAAGATTTGATTATTCGTTATATTTTTTTTATAGATGTTTATTGTAAGATTTGTAAGATGTTTATTGTAAGATTTGATAATTCGTTATGTTTAACAGATCTAGATTTCTTTTATGTTTATTATTTTTGTTATTTTTGATTTTTTTTGATAGATTTTTTTGTTAGATTTTATTATTAACAAATCTATATTTTTTATGTTTATGTTTCATTATATTTCGTTTGTTATTTCGTTTGTTATTAACAGATCAATGTATATGTTTGTTATTTTTTTGTTAGTTTTTTGTTTATGTTTGTTATTAACAGATCAATGTATAAAACAAAATGAAAAAAAAATAGCCCTCAAAGGCTGCGGTTCTGGAAATGACAGCAGCCAATAATCAGTTTTTTTTTGTGGTAAAAATGGACTATAGGCTGCGGTTTTTAGGACCGCAGCCAATAATATTTTGTCATCTGCTGCTATTACTAATGCTGCGAGTCAAAACCGCAGCCTATATTGGCAAAAAAACCGCAGCCAATAGTTTTTTTTCCACTAGTGATAACATATCTTGGGGACTCAACCTAAAACTTAAACTTATATGATTGAGGCTCCAAAATATATTTTTTACTCTAATAAATTGAATCTAGTGCCTAATGATAATATTTTCACATGGTCATATTTAAGGTAGGTCAAGAGCTACAATCATCCTTGCTTGGTCCCCTCATAAATATTAAAAATACTAATTTCCTTTATTAAGAAAATATGTTAAAAGTTTAAGAGAATCGCTATCTCTGATAGCGAACGGTTTGCTTTTAGATTGGTGAAAATAAAAATTTTAGGCTACCTAGCTCTCTACAATTACGAACTAAAACAATCACCAACCACATTAATGACAACTTTCCTACCAACTGCGCTCTCAAACATTCAATGATTTAAGAGACAAGTTCATATGCAGTCGTTCTATATTTAGGTCATAATAAATGCGCCAGCCCATTATGTGATCAGTTAATATTATTATTACGTAAAGTAATTACTATTCATCAATCACTAATGTTTTTTTTTTCTTTATATATAACAACAAGCATAATGTATTGTATTCTTATATAATTTGTGTCAATTCATATATTCATATCATTAATTTTTTATTTTTTTAATTATAATGTGAAATTAAAGTTAAGATATTAACTATTATAGTAGTTCACTGAATATAGCAACATTTACCAACTACAGCCTCTAAGTTTACTCATTTTCAAATAAACAACTGCGAACTTTTTTTTTTACCAACTACAGCCTCCAACTTACCAAACATGATATCGAGACAACCAAAACAGCCAAAAAAAGGGTAAAAAATGGGGTTAAACTTCGAGGCTGTAGTTGGTAATAAACAAAGTTCGCGCCTGTTTATTTGAAATTGAGTAAACTTAGAGGCTGTAGTTGGTAAATGATCCTTAAAAATATAAAAACTAGAAAGGAAAAATTATCGTGAATAATACAACATTTTGTTAATTTGCCTACAATAATACCAACTATAATTAACCCTGAATAATATGAACTTAAATAGTAATTTTCTAGAAATCCCTAGCATGTTAAAAATCAAACTATAGCTAGGTGATTATAAAACCAAAAAAAAAGGTGAATTAATTAATAAACTAAAGTTTGCATTATTCTAGGAAAATACTCCCTTAAGTTGGTATTATTCATGGTTAATCAATAGTTGGTATTATTGTAGGAAAATTAACAAATGGTCGTATTATTCACGGTAATTTTTCCAAACTAGAAATGTAGCAACTAATTTCAACGAAAAATAAAGTAAAATAATTAAAACAGTAAATTATCAAAAAAAATTTAAAAGAAAATATAAAATTTTAGTGAAAAAATACTATGAATTTTAGTTTGTGAACAAAAATTAATTGTTCTCCTATTATATATAACATATATAACATATTTTGAGGCGTCACGGATAGGCCTGTGCAATGGGTTGGATCCCTATTGGGGCCCCTAATCCGACCCTCTATAATAAGGGTTGTGAATGGGGCGGATCTTAAAAGGGTTGGGCTAAAAACTAACTTTATAAAAAATGAAAGATAAGGGTTGGATAAGGGTTCTAAGAAGGGTTGTAAACGGGCTCTTGTATATTTAATAAAATTGATACTTGCTCTCTTCAATTTATTCAATCTCTTCAATTTATTCAATCTCACTATTTGCTCTCTTCAATTGGAAAATGGGGAAAAAGTTGATTCTTTTGTAATAGCGTTACAGATTGTATAAAAGCTACTAATATACTACATTAGCCTCTAGCTTTTTTTTTGAAAATCACATTAGCCTCTAGCTTTTAGTATAAAGTTCTTTAATAAATAATATTGTCTTGCAAAAAAATCTAAAAAACAAAAGTTCAGAGTAAATAATTAGTTTGAAAAAATTCTAAGGTGAAAAATAAACGGGTCGGGTCGGGCCTTATGAGCCCAACCCGTTCAAAGCCCGTTTTCTATTTTGTAAGGCCCGGCCCGACCCGTTTTCACTAGAGCCCACCCCGGCCCATTGCACAGGCTCAGTCACGGATCTCATACTAACAGTGACGGATCTATGTATGGGCATCCCCTGGCATGTGCCCGGGGACAATTTAAAAAAAAATCAATTCAGAAATTCTTCCTTCCGCCATTATAGCTTAGTTACAGCTTTGAGGTGAATGAAGAAGATGAATAGAAGCATTTTAAAGAAGACCTTTTTACTTTGTCTACTTTTTACTTTTTTATCATTATTTTTTAGAAACATGTACTCCCTATGTCCCTATGAATTTGCAGCATTTTCTATTTTCGTCTGTCCCACTTAAAATGCAGCATTTCTATTTTTGGATTATGGCCCACTACTTTCTTTTAATCTCATCCATACATTTTAACTCTCTTTTAATTTCATCCACACAATTCATTATCTCTCTTCATTTATTACCACTTTCTTAATTCTCACCATTTTTCTCTTTACTACTATCTCATAGGGACGGAGGGAGTACTTATATTGAACATATACTCGTACACCTGTACTACACTTCTAGTACTCACTACTTAAACTTTAAAAGCTTCTTTATGTAAAAATTTTTTGTACTTTTAAAATTTTCATTGTTTGTTCTTTAAAGATTACATTAAGGTTTTGTTTAACATTTAGTGAAACATTTGGTTTTTTATTTATCTTGAAAATGAGTATTATGAAGAATTTTAATTTTATTGATTCTTTATATTTTAGGCAATTTTAGTATATTTTTGCTATATGAGATTTTTTTAATATTTTGCAGTGTCTCCGTACTCATATTCAATAATAAGACAATGTTCATGTATCTTTGAATTTTAAATTATCGTACCGGATCCTACGATCCACACCCGTATACGATACCTATACCCAAGTCCAAGTAACATAGCTTTCATTTTGTTGGTCTACGCTTTCATTTTAAATTTAAACGTTTGTAATTTGTTCGTTACCTTTTTATATTAATTTGGATTTATCTTGGACTCTTAGTATTATTGCGCTTCTACAACTCATTTTGCCGAAATATCAAAATTTCGTCCATTCGTTGGTGCCCGGGGGAACTTCAAACCCTGGATCCGCCACTGCATACTAGGATATAACATTATATATTGTAGCAATAACTTTTTTTAAAAATGACAAGAAAATATAAAATTTTAGTAATTGATAGTGATTAGAGATGAATTGTCATCCATTCATGCATAAGGTAATAGATAACACATTTGTCTATATAAAGGCACTCAACAATGCAACTATAGTACTCATCAAAGCAAAATTACAACACAAAAAGAATTGTTCTCAACACAAAAAAAAAAAAAAGATTAATTCATGGGAGGTACAATGTGGGGTATGAAATTGGCATTGGTGATGGTTGGGGTCCTAGTTATGGTGCCTGAAACCATGCAATTGAATATGAATCACCCTGTAGCCAGTGCTGCCCAAAGGCTTAACCTTCAATATGGTCCTTTCATAGGGCTTATTATCTCTAGTCCAAGGGATGAAAAAACTCTTAAAAACTCTACTTTATTCACCCCTCTTAATAATATGGATAGTGTCCTTACTTACGCAGGTTCAATTCTTTTCCCATCCCACCTTTACTTTATTACCGCTTTCCTCTTGTATTCCCTCTCAAGGGAGTATCAGTATGGATTGTCCGTCACATTTCTTCACCACACCCTGTTTTTCGAGCGGAAAATTGGGTTGATGATGATGATGACCTTTACTTGATTATAAATTATAGGAAAAACTATTTTGCCGAAAATGCGATCTTTTATAATTTTAGCTTTGGCCTCCTACTAATATATGATAAGGAGTATAATTTAAAAGATTAATAAATATAAACGTGCCTAAATCTATTCTTAAGCGTAGGTAGCTACAACTTTTTTTTTGTAGTGTAACTTACTATTGCTTAAAGGTTGGAGTAACATATTTATAACATAAGGTCGTTAAGGAATTAAATTCTAATCTAAGCTATTATTTTTATAATAATCTAATGAATTTGTATTATAATGTCATTACTCTTTATCTTTTATAATTTGACATTCATCTTTTCCGTGAGTGTTTATATATTTGCTGCTCTAAGTCTAATAGGTTTTTTTTTTACTTACTAGGTGAATATATGATTTAAAAAATTTTTCACAAAGGATAATTATAGCCAGAGAAGCTTCGACTCCGGTCATGTGTTGAATATAATTATTGCTTTGATTTAAGTTCATTTCACTTTGCACGATTTTAAAATTTTTATTATTTAAATAGTTTAACTTTAATTTTTTTTATACTCTCTCCATCCTAAAATTATATTCTACATTTTTTATAGGTTGTACTAAAGATAAAATCATAAAATATTGGCAACTACTAAACAATTAGTCCTTCCATATAATATAAGAGCTTCAAATACTAGCTAACATATTTCAAAAAAAAAAAATACTAGCTAACATCAATTTTAACTTTAGTTTAATTACCTTGCATAAAAAAATTGATCTGATCTCTCCATCAAAGCATTAAATTCAAATTTTATTTTGCACCATATCGTTTACATACAAATAATTCGTATAGGGACCAGTATTAAAGATAAAAAAATTTGTCTATGTTTATAAATTTTAGTTACATTAAGCATTATTAGACGATAAAAAAATAATCATCATCATCTCCATTATATCTCGCTCAGAGAAAACTATAGTAAGGGGCTCGGAAGGACGGTTGGCAATTCATACCCATAAAGGAGAGTGCAACCAAACGAGTCTTCCAACTGAAGAAAGACTAAAAGAAGTTTCTGCAACGAGAAAGATAAATAAAATGCATATAGATAATAAAATAATACATAAGTAAATTAAAACAATTGAAAAATAAAAATGAAAACAATAATACTGATAATAATAAAAACGACAAAAAAATACGATAACAACAACACCAACAGGTAAGCGAAGAGGAAATCAATAATGTAAAATATGGATATAGCGTCTCCAACTTTTACTACTTTTAAATAAAAGTAAATTAACTTAAAGTCAAAATTGTATTTTTTTTTTTCTCAAAGACTTATTTTGTGTAACTGAAATTTCAAACATATCATAAATTTAGTTGGGATTCATTATTAGTTTGATATAATGATGCAGGAAGAAGTTTCCACATTGGATTGTTTAATGGTTTTCCTGCAATCTATGTTCTTGCTGGAGAGCCAATGGTACGTAATATTGGGTGCTCATACACAATATTAATTTTAAATTTTGTTATAAATAAATATAAATATTGGTTACTAATTAATCCTACAATTTGGTTTAAATATACATAGTCCAATGTGGGCGCAACCACACAAATGCTTCTAGACATGTTCCATATCTCTGGGATCATCTGCTATGGATCTTCTGCTACTGTCAGCAATGGTGTCTTCATCACTAATGTTGTTATCCCTTCACAAGTCACATACACCGGCAGTTGGGAGTGGGCCCCGGTACGTACAATTTTACGCTATTATTTTAATTATTATTTCTCGTTATAAACAACTCAATCAAAAACTATAAGTTTTAAGGGTGTTATCGGGTCAGATTCCTATTTTGAACCCTTTTCCAACCTGTTCTTAGAAGAGTTTTGTAAGGGTTGGGTTAAGACTGAAATCGGGCTATACTACAATTGATTGATTATTTAATTAAATCATAAAATCAATCAGGATTATTAGAGTTTCTACAATTTTATTATTGTATATGATAATTTAATTACTATAAATTGTTCAATGGGGATTATAATTGTTTCTCGTAATGAAAACAAGTCGGACCGAACTTGGCTTTCTAGTCCGACCCTTGTAAAGCTCAAATTAAGTTTAAAAACCCTTATTCAGCTTGACCCATATTTGCTTATCCAACCCATTGAAGATTGAACACCCTAGTTGGTTCCTTAACATCGTTTTAGAAGTCCGCGTGAAAAAGTCATGAGTTAGTTCGAATCTCAACAATCTCTCATTATGTATTACTGCCAAGGAACCAACTCAACTATTGGTTCCTTGACATGGTATCAGAAGCTAATGTGATAAGAGGTCACAGGTTTGAATTATCTCAACCACCCCTCATTTAAAGTGAAATATTTAGCATCAGGTATGAGAAGGGCATATGCCCCTCTTGTGTAAGGGTTCGTGTTAGAGTATATAACATATCTTGGGGCCTCAACCATCAGCTTAAACTTTTGGTTGAGTTGGTTCCTTGACGATTGCATGTCCCTTTGATTAAAAGTAATGATATTGAAAAAATTGCAGCAAGACGGAGTGAGAGTTGCGCCTGGGTTTAATATTGGAGACTACAATTTGCCAGAAGCAGGAGAGAATGCATTAGGAAGTGTGCATTTCAGTGCAGTGCCAGTATACAAATCTTCAAGCACAAAGAAAAAAATGGTTTACGATATAGACGTACACTCAGAGTGGGTTAACCTTGCTTCTCAACTCAATTTTGGAGATGATCGTCTTACTGTTCACTTTGGTAAAAAGGTTGGTTCATCTGATGTTTACTTGAAGAACCAGGCTTATGCTTCTGTTCTCAGCAACCAACTTGGTGTCTCCGCCGTTGATACCGAAAGTGCAGCTGTTGTTACGGTAATAATATTTTTAATTCTGTCTTTTTATTTTCAAACAAAATATTAATTAATGCGTTTAGTATTCTTGATATTTTAACTATTTTATTTTGAAAGAAAATGTTAATGTCATAAGTGTTTAAACTTGCATAAATTGTTGAGAGATTATCTCTAATTTGGTCAACTTATTATAATCTTTAAGCTTTAATGGGTTGTGTCTGAGAGTCTCATGAGACTGACTGTTAAATTTAAAATTAACGACCTATTTGATAAATGGTAATAAACAGTGATATATAATGAAAATGAAAATAGTGTAATTCTGGTTGAAAAATCTCTTAGTTACATATATTGTCATGGTTGAGCAACTTCAATCATGAAAATGATATAAACTTTTGATGAAATTTTACAGTATAAATTATTCTCATTATCACCATTTAATTCCATTAACAAACCCGCCTTAAAATTACATATTGGGCCAAAAAAAGCAAATCATAACTATAGTTGTGATGTGAACATCCAAAAATTAAAGACCTTTATTATTAAAATTTGGAAAAATTGTCAAAAACCCTCCTTCATACAATTAACATTTATATGATTAAATTTAAAATATCCTTCCTCTAATTCGCAACTATTGTCTTATTTTCTTATTGGGTACCTTCACCTCAACTTTCTCATTTCTATTTTTAGTCATTATTTTTTACCTAAATATCTCATGTTCACACAAGTAATAACTAAAATACCCTTATTTTTACTTCTTATAATACCCCAGCTACCACCTTTACAATTAATTTTAATCATTTAAAACACCTTTTCTGATAAACTTCATCTCACTCTTAATATCTGTGTCCAACCAAATGAGACAATAGATATAGATTGCAGGGAGTATTACGAAATATGTGTAAATTAATAAAATGATTTTAATTTATTGCAGACTGCAATTGCAAATGACGTTCCACACATAGTGGTTCGTGGAGCTTCAAACAGACCAGGACTCCCTTCAGACAAAAGGTTATCAGAAGTGACTTCCAAGAATGTTCTGAAGGTGGTTGCCCAGTTCGTGGAGGCTGCTTACACTCCAGTTTCCCCAAGGAAATACTCCATCGTCTGATTTTTGTTTTAGTTTCTAAAACTAAAACTTGGCGGAATAATATGTTGTTATTAGTTTTTAATAATAAACAGGGGCCAGAGATCGGGTGTATTTGTTCAGTATTTTAGTTTTTGAGTCATATTTGTACTATGCTTTTGTTGTTTCACTGAATCAATAACTTTCTTATTTGGTCCCAAATGCACGCTTAGTTGATTTACATACTTTTGCTCCGTTTCATAATGCTTGCAACTGGTGGTGACATTTTCCCACACAATATGTCATACTCAGTAGCAAGTATTATGGAACGGAGGAAGTACATTATTTATGCTGTATTTGTATCACTTTTATATTTTCACAAAAACTTGCGTAAAACTGTCCTATTTTAAGACTAAAACTGAGCAGGCCCATTGCAGATGCGTCATGCGTGTGCTTCTAGAATCCTTTCTTTTTTTTCATTTTCTTGGCATTTTTCCATTTGGACCTTAAAGGTATCAATTTTGACCTTAAGGGTATCAATTTCAACGTAAAGTAGTACTTAAACATATAAATTTAAATAAATTTCAATTTAAACCTATAAGTGATCAATTGTGGCGTTAAACTGATCAATTTCTACCTAAATTGAAATTGATATCTTTAAGGTCAAAATTTATACCTTTAAGAGTAAAATTGAAAAATGCCCAGAAAATGAAAAAGAAGAGAGAAAGTTGATTGGACTAGAATAATGGTCCGTCTTATTCTAAGACGGTCTCTCCCAAAACCGCCTGTTATATTTTTGTTCTTTTATTTGGTCAAAATGCGTGAAAAAAAAAAAATATGTCCAAGAGTTAGTCCCAACACAAAAGTTGTTTTCAAGAGATATTTCATTGGTTTTGAGCTCTTTGTTTTAATGTTTTTCTATTAACCAACTTGATATGCCTGGTTAGGCTAATTTCGATTCTGATTTCATGGTTTCTGTTTTGGTTTCGAAGTTACTTAGATGTTCAAAGGTTGTTCAACTCGGGGTTTAGGGATAGCAATTTAGTCTGATTATATAGTCCGAAAATATAATATCCGACTTTAAATTCGATTATATAGTACGAGTCTGATTCGGAGACGTACCGGAGCTGGAAGTCATACAACATCCAATACTGCGATGTCGATCCAATTCCAACTCGAACTGATCCAACCTGACGCTCGACTCCGAATTTAATTAATTATAAAACACAAAGTTTAAAATGTAATGATTTTGTTTCATCATTGAATATTAAAAGAAAGACAAGGTAAATTATATCAAGGTTGTTAAAAATATAAATTTAACTCAAATCGCCAAAATAACTCTCTGAATAAGATCGTATAAAATTGAATTGTAAAATCAAATTATTCAAGAATCTTACAAAAATAAGAAGTTGTAAACATATTATATACTCCATATAATATATATATATATATATATATATATATATATATATATATATATATATATGATAACAAGAGGATGGGTTTGTTTTCAACAAATTATGAGAATAGTTAGGATTATTAAAATAATTAATAATTGAAATTATTTTTGGCCAACGGGTAATAGTTGAGATTATTTTGAGCAAATTTTCATATATATATATATATATAAGACATGACGAATATTAAATCTTGACTTTCGTCATACTTAAATAATTAAACCAACCATGACTCACACTACACTTGTGTACGATGTTACTCATCTAAAACTCTTTGATGCTCACCGACAACAATTTTCCAAGGAATTTTGATTTTTTTAATACCAACTATAAGAAAATTATACGATGTTTGGCCCGTCGATATATAATAAAAACATCCCACGTCATACTATTAAGCAAAAGAACTAGAAAATTTTATATATCATGAAGTGCTCACAATGATTTATCATATGGAATAATCTTTGGATTTTTGATATATTTATTAATAATATAATTAATTGATTGCTATACTTATTAGCCTAAATAAGGTAAAGTTGATTTTATTTTATTAAAATAAAACAAATCCACCAATCATACTATTAACTAAAAGAACTAAAAAAATTTCATGTGGCGTCTTTTCAAAGATTTTTATGAAGCAAATTAATTAATTGTTATATTTATTGAACTAAATTGAATAAAATTGAGTAAATTAATAAAATGCATTTAATCTTGACCAATATCTCTACCATTAAATTATCGTTAAGTAGCATTTATTTATAGTTAGTAAATTAGAAAATATATATACCGCATCATATATTCTAGAATTACAAATTTAGTTTATACATATATTGTCAAAATTGAGTAATAATATCTCATGTTTTATTTTTTTAATTAATATATATATATATATATATATATATATATATATATATATATATATATATATATATATATATATATATATATAGGAGTAAGATCAGTGAAAACTTAAAGTGGTGGAAAGCGATAGAGGTATACATATTGTAGTAAAAGGGGTACATATTATGCTTATAGGGTGTACTATTTTTGTGAAGAAAAAGTTATATTATTTCAAAAAATGTATCGAATATGACTTTTAACTATATATATAAGCACTTAAATTTTTGTAAAGGCCTCTTAACATAAGAAGATAAAATATAAAATATAAAATATAAAATCAAAATTACTGGTGATATTCATTGATTTTCAACATAAGAAGGTAAAAATATTAATGATGGGTCATATGAATATAATCTGACCACACATGAACTTCTATAGAAAATACCATGTATGGAAAACGTGGAAAAAAGATGGACGACCATGACAATAAGCCACGTATAGGTTCCACTGTTAACTGTTCTATAATCTAATTGGTAAACCATCTACTTCCTTCATTTTCATATATTCTACAAAAATATAATTTATTAATTTTAATGTCAAACGTTGACTACGATTTATCATCGATTTATAAGAAAAAATATATTTATGTGGTATCTTGTTAAATTCGTCTTGATATATTCTTTTTAAATATCAATATATTTAGAGTTTTTAAAACTCACAATTTAATTTATTTGATTTTTAATGTTGTATTGGGATCTGCGAAAAAGTGAATTAGAAGAAAAATATGAAAACAGAGGTATTATTATTTATAAATAATTTTTTATTTTTTCTATTATTGCCTCCATTATTATCCTTATGTATCATTTTGGATTGTTAGATATTTTGTTCCTCTAAAGATGTTTTCTAAGTATATCACAAAATTTAGATAAAATTAACGTGATTTATCTTCATTTTAATATTTTAATAAATACTTTTGAGTCTAAATTTTTTCCATCAATTAAAATCATTTTGTAATTTTTACCTTTTACCTTTTTTGGATAGTTGTCGTATTTATGTTTATTCCACTAAATTTTTAAAAATATTTTTTAATATTTGTGATATCACTTTTTCCATCAAATTTATTATTTTATAAAATAATAAATATATTATCAAAAATATTTTTTTTATAATTATTGTTGAAAACAACATCAAGAAAGAGAGAGCATTATAATTTGTTAGCTTTCTTATTCAAAAATCCTTCTCAAATATAATATAGGGGAAATAGGGTATAGGGACCATAGAAGCAACATGAAGAATACGAGCATCAATTTTCATGATCTAATTTTAGAGCATATGACTTAATAATTGATAATTTTTCCAAAATAATGACCTTAAATGGGATGGGTTAAGGGGAAAAGGTTGAGGTATAGGTTATCATGTAACCGGTTGAAGTGAACAACTTGCCTCGTGGGGCGTTTTTATTGACTGGCGAAAATTTTGAGAATCATGCTCCTGACAGCCTGCTGCACTTCTCTCCACTTGGCGCAGGTTCATTGGGTGTAGAAAAATAGCCGTTTATTTTAATAAACGGTTGTTTTCGTATTAATTTAAATAAAAATAATAATAATTATACCAACGGTCATATTTTTTCGAGATCTATAAAATGAGACCAATTTTAATATTTTTTGACATAATTTTATTTTTATCTATTTTCTTCTTAATTTTCTACTAACTTTTTTTGTTAAAAAACACCAAATTAAGGATTGTTGATATCAACCGATATTTGGCAAATAAGGATGATGTTGAAGATCGACAAATACATTTATCCTTAAGAGATGACTTGGCTGAAAATATCTGGCAAAAGTTTGGAAAGAACTGCAATTAATGTATCATTTAAAATTTCAGCCTTTTAATTGTGTATTTTTTAATGTATGCGTATTGTAATCTTTATTTGAATTTAACGAATTTTCCTTAATTATTATTGATGTCTACATTATTATTTATTAAAAAAATAAGTATTAGTTTTATTAAAAGAATATTTTTTTAATTAATAAAAAAGTAAATCTATTTTAATTAGGGGTGTTCAAAACTACCCAACCCGCCGACCCGCCTCATAAATGGCGGGTCAAAAAGCAAAAAAAATCAAAATTACCCGACCCGCCTTAACCGGGTCGGGTCATGGGCCGATTATTTATTGACCCGGGTACTCGTTTGACCCGGATAGCTTATTAATGGTAGATATAAAAAGTTAATGAGATATAGAGTAGGATAAAAGTAGGAGTAGGTATAACTTTAAATGATTGGTTTGTTACTAAATAAGGAAATGTAGCAAGTAATAAGAAATTTTCCAAAATGAAATATGTAGCAAGTATTATGGAACGGAGGAAGTATACTCTATTTTTTAGGGTTTCATTTCATTTCCCCATTCTTTCCCTCATTCCATGTGTGTGCCGTCTTTTTACTTTTTTAGGAGTCGTTTGGTTGACGTAGGAATTAAATTCCAATGGGAAGTTGTAATTCATTGTCCTTTGTCAATTTCCTAGGAATTACTTAATATTGTTTGTTTGACAATAGATATTTTCATTTCCTTGGAAGTAATTCATGGGAATTGTTAATGACCAAGGGGGTTTATGGTAATCTAATTCCTATGTCTCATAGAAATTAACTTCCCTTGAATTCTTAGGAATTTTAGATTTTTTGGCAACCAAACAAATTAGCATAATACCATTTCCTAGGAACTTAAAATTCCAAGGGTAATAGTAGATAACCAAACAAGCCCTTAGGGTCTTCTAGTTCTAGGGTTTCTTCTTTCTCTCACCCATCACCAACCATTGTCATTTTTTGTTATCTTCCTTATCCTTATTCATCTTCTTCAAGCCAACACTCAACTTCTCAATTCAAGGTATGTTTGTGTTTGTTTTATTTTTTTTATTTTCAATTGTTTCGTTTTCAATCTTTTTTATTTTCAATTTTTTTTTAATTTTCACAGGTATTTATTGATTCATCTTCAATCTTTCATCCAAACTCCTAAAGGTATGTTTTTTTTTCGTTTTTTCTGATTATTTCATTTTGTATTTGATTTAAGTTTGTTCGATTCGTTTTTTTTCGTTTTTGCTCTGATTTGTTTTGTTGATTTTGTTTTTGCTGTTCTTTTGTTTGTTGATTTTGTTATTGCTGATTTTTTTTTTGTTGATTTTGTTTTTACTGATTTTTTTTTTGTTGATTTTGTTCGAATTTCTGTTTTTTTGTTTATTTATTTATTTATTTTTTCATTTTGTAGGTTATTTATTTTTCTGCTTTTTGTTGTTTTTGTTTTTGTAGGTTGGCTTTTGTTGATTTTGTTTATTTCTGATTTTGTTTTGTACGTTATTTGTTTGTCTATTTATTTATTTATTCATCACTATGATTTTGTAATGTTCTTGATTTTTAAGGACTTTGGACTTTGTTTTTTTGGACTTTTGTTAAAAACTTTTCTTTGTTTGTTTGGGGTTTTAATCTTTTATGGTGGACTATGAGTAATTTAGTGTTTGGATTCGCGCCTTTGATATCGACATTATATATTGCTTTTGAGTTTAAAAAATTAGAATAGTAATTTTAAAATCTAAAATTCAAGCTTGATCAATACGAATTAGAAAAATTCTGCCTAAATATAGCCTAATATCTACTCGGAATTCGATCTTAAAAATTATAATTAAATCTGAAAAAAAATCAAAAATAATAACCGGGTACCTGGTGTCCCGACCCGTTTTATCCGGGTACCCGCTAACCGGGTACCCCCATTAAATGGGCCGCGACACGGGCCGCAAAAATAGGTACCAGGCTAACCGGGTACCCGGCTTTCCGGATACCCGTTTAGTCGGGTACCCGATAATGAACACCCCTAATTTTAATCTAATAAAAAATTGTATTAACTTTGTACATGAACATATTATTATAAAAAAATAAAGATAAATATTAGACAAAATTAAGGGAGAGCAATTATGGTGAAGTAGATAAAAAGTAAGAAAGAGAAGATGATAACCTTTTAAAAGAGGTCATGATTATTGACCAAAAAAAAGAGTTTATGATTAATAAAATTAGGTTGAAATATAAACTTTAAAAGTAAGAAATAGTGAGATGACCTTTTTACTAGATCATTGTAAATGATGCTCTAAGGCATCATGATTCACGTGGTCATAGCTTTCAATATATGACTAGATAAACCAAATTTACAATGACTCCACTCAAACAGATAGGGGTGAAAATTCGGTTTGCGGTTTGGTTTTTTCAGAAAACCAAATCAAACCAAATATATATTGGTTTTTGATTTTTCAATCCAAACCAAACCAAATTGGGCCACATTTCAAATCGAACCAAACCACAATGATTCGGTTTAGACTTTTTCAAACCAATCCGAACCATATTTTTCAATTAAAAACAAATTTAAATTGCAAATCGAATTAGATTGCTTAAATTATAATGTAAAAAAGAAAATGACGAAATAAAATTAACATTTATTATTTTTATAAGATTGTTTACGTTGTTTTTGTTAGTATTGCCAATTAAAATGTTCTATTTGCACGTCCAGTTGCACATTCACTCAACAAGTAGTTTAGCTCATTGTAAAAAAGTGAGCTTCTATTTTTATTCGGTTCAGAATTGCGGTTTTCGGTTTTTAGTATGCTCAAACCTAATCCAAACCAAAATATTTTGGTTTTGAAAATTTCAATCCAAAACCAAACCAATTTATAGAAAGTCCAAACCAGATTTCTTATTCGAATTGGATTGGTTTGGTTTGCGGTTTTTATCTGAATAACTTTCACCCCTATGAACAGTTGGATATATACTTCTTCTATATTTAATTATTTCTACATTATATTTTTGTTTTTCGTCCTATATAATATGTAAACTTTTTGTTTTGTTACTTTTTATTTTACATAACAAAAATTCTAAAAAGTTAATATTATGAAAACATACACTAAGATGAATCAAATAAGATTTCACTTAATTATATTTTAAATTATATATATAGAGAATTATATACTAAATAAGATCAACAATTAAACAATATTTAATACAATGACTCTACTAATTTTTGAAAATCTTAAGAAGTATAAGATATGTAGTGAAATCTTTTTAATAAGACGAACAAATGATCTAAAATTTATAAGACCGAGTTTTGGTACTGATAAGTGCAATTATTTGCACTAATCGCTTACATTTTTATGCTCCATTGCGGTGTTTAAAGGCGGTTTAATTAAAGTCGTTTTATGTGGTTTCACTCCATTTTGGTATTCCATGTCCAATTTGTAGCCAAATGGGTGAATTATAGTACTTTTGAGTCCTTTTGTGGGTTTTTGGTGCTAACCATGTTTATAATACTCAAAGAACGTATCAAGCTATCAATTTTGTCAAGCCGTGAAGAGTAAAAGAGCAAAAGAGTAGAAAAGTGTTGTTAATGCAAAAGTTTTGAGGTGAAATTTGATACATGTCTACTGTTTTGGCCATAACTTTTGATAGGAATATTGTACTAATTCAAGGTTTGCGTAATTGGAAACTAGACTTCAAATGCTTTCCAACAGTATATTATATGTCCAGTTTCGACAACCGAGCAAGAAATGAAGATCGTTTGAAGTTGCTGCAGTTTTGCAGTTCAAACCGTCGAGTCGGCGGTTCTGTCCTGTTATAGGGCAGCCGACTCGGCTGCTGCTTCTGATTTTTTGGCACGGGATTTTTGATAATTTAGTCTTTTGATTAGAGTTAAGGGTTAAGTCCTTATTAGTATAAATAGACCATAAAATTCTGATTAGGATTTCTTCTTCTTCCTCTTCCTTTTCCTTTGCTATTCATTCCATTAGACTTAGTTTTACTTTGAATTTCATCCTCTAATTTAGTTTCTCATTAATTCCACCATTAATCTTCCTTTGAGCATTGTAAGTTTTCTTTAGTATTTAATTTTCTTAGTTTTTAATTCCTTGTACTAGTTTTAATCTTCCATAAGTGAACCTTTGTTATTGTTATTAATCTTCCTTTAGTAAAAATTTAGTTTGTTCTTCATTGTTGTTATTTGAATTATTTCTGGTTTCATTTGGTGTTTAATAATTGATTTTCTTACTTTGTCATTTAATTCATTGTTAGTCATGTCTAATATCATCTTAGGGTTTATTTCAATTGCGTTCACCATGATTAGTGAGTAGATTCATTTTCTAGGCTTAGGATTTTGAACCTATTAGTTGAGTATGATTTGACTCTTTGATGTGTCAATGAAATTAAGGATTAAAGTGGTTAAATTGTGTCAATTAACCCTAAGTTAAATATGCTTTGTCGGACTAGTCAATAGAACTAGCGTGTGAGATTGGGATCGACTTTGCTTTAGGGTAAATTTTAGTTAAATTCTTATTAATTCATTCAATAAAACTAGCGTGTGAGAATCGAATTAGTAGGGTCTAAATCTAATAGTTAATCAACAGAGCGAGAGTTTGAGATTAACAAGATCATGTTTAACCACAAATTTAATCCGACTTTTCATAGACACTAATGAGAATTAAATCATATAAGACTTTAGGGGATTCCCGACACCCTAGATGCTTTCATCATATAGCTTAATCCCATATTTCTTATTGCATTTTTAGCTTGTTAGATTACAACCAATCAATATTTATTCTCCCTAAGCAATATAATCAATCGAAATTACCAAGTTTCTTGTCCTAACTTCCTTGTGTTCGACCCGCGACTACACGTACACCGTGCGCTTGCGGTTAAAATAAAATTTGCACATCAGTTACCAATTTGTATCTAATAGCTCCACAATTATTATGCAAATTAGGGATGAGCAAAACAATTTGATGATCCAAAAATCCGATGATTCGATTCGGTTTTTTATATTTGATTTGAAATAATTATTCGGATCTGATATACAATTCAAAAATCGAGTATCGATTTTTGAGATTTTTGAGACCCGATTACTAG
This sequence comes from Amaranthus cruentus, assembly GCA_019425755.1. Lineage (NCBI taxonomy): Eukaryota > Viridiplantae > Streptophyta > Magnoliopsida > Caryophyllales > Amaranthaceae > Amaranthus > Amaranthus cruentus. The sequence continues at coordinate 11,075,203 of CM033463.1, read as the reverse complement.
GCTTTTTTGAATATTTGGATATCGAATATCCGCATACTATAACTAAATTTGGATATCTAACATTCTAAAGAATAAAATATGTTTTTATAATCATTTGCAATAAATTCAGATATCGGATATTTCATATATCCAATTGGAATTATCAACTTATCCTCATTAGCATCGAATATTGAGTATATCGAATATTCGGTTCTACTATCGTCGGATATTAGATTTAGTCATTTAGTCATTCGAGTCTTATGGAATATCAGATATTTTAACTTTCAGATATCCGATCCTACTCTATTTTTTTTATCTTTCTAATTATGCGCACATCGAGTTTATACAATCCATGGTAAGCGCAAAACATATTTGGATATGAAGAAAGACTTAATTACCAAATTGATTTTCATGTGAACATGCTATACACTCAAACGAATTCTAAACCGTTAAAGTATATAACATATTTTGGGGCCTCAACCATAAGCTTAAGCTTTTGGTTGAGATGGTTCCTTAACATGGTATCAGAGCCAACGTGACAAGAGGTCACGGGTTCGAATCTCAATCACTGCTCATTTTAGTGTAATATTTAGCACCAGGTATGAGGAGACATTTCTAGCCCAAAGGGCTCTCGTGTGAGAGGACGTGTTAAAGTATATAACATATTTCGGGGCCTCAACCATAAGCTTAAGCTTTTGGTTGAGATGGTTCCTTAAAGCTTTTGGTTGAGGCCCCAGAATATGTTATATACTTTAACACGCCCTCTCACACGAGAGTCATTTGCGTTAGAAGTGTGGATGCGACATAGACTCTCCTCATACCTGGTGCTAAATATTCCACTTAAATGAGAGGTGGTTGAGATTCGAACCCGTGACCTCTTGTCACGTTGGCTCTGATACCATGTTAAGGAACCATCTCAACCATAACCAAAAGTTTAAGCTTATGGTTGAGGCCCCAAAATATGTTATATACTTTAACTAAACAACTAAAAACTCACCAAGTAGTTTTAACAAATTGTTGCGGTCGCTATAATAAGACGTATCTCGTATATGTGTTAAAAATGCAAATATTACAAATTATTAGAATGTTAGCTCGTGTTGGATGAGACCGTCTTGCCATTAGACTGACTCATGTAATTAGCCAATTTCTCTAATTGATTATTTTAAGATTGTGAATGATCCATTTATGTATATAAGTGTTCACTTTCAGAATAGAATAAAAATGATCAGTTTAAAAAAAAACTGATGATCACTATAAATTAGTAGTGAATTCTTTAAGGTCATAAAAAAATCACTTTATGACGATATATGTACATTAGGTATGCCCAGTAAAGATGGTCTCATCATGAGACCGTGAATAAATTATTAAATGAGACAGTCTCATTGTGAAACTATCTCTACTAAGCTGAAACATAAATATTTAGTCTATTAAAGTGATCACATATAATTTCAAAGTGATCAATTAAAAAAATGTACTAATTATATTGACTTGTCTTAATTATTATAAAGTAGTCTCATATAAGAAAAGCTCATTAGTTTATTAGGTAAAAAGTTACGAGCGGTCTTGGGAGATACCATCTTATTCTACGACGGCCCAATATTCCAGCCCATCGCACTTTCTCTCTTCTTTTTCATTATAAAGTAGTCTTATATAAGAAAAGCTCATTAGTTTAAACTGTTTCGATTATGAAACGAGAAAGTGTGAAAGACACGTGAGCTACCTGAAACGGAAATGGTATGGCGGCGAAAGGATCTGAAGCGAAGCGTCTTCAGGTGGCCCGAGATCTTGCACCACAACACATTAGCCTTGCCCGGGGGGTTATCTCCCGGAAAACCCCTCCGATGCTTAAGTCAGATCGGAGAATCAAAAGAATAATAATGAACACGAATTTGGGGTGATAAGGAGAAAGTAGTAGCGGTAGTGATGGTGGTGAACAATCAATGTAGGTGGTAAAGCGGGAGATAACTGCTGGTGGTAGTGAATGTTGATTTCGACAGAGTTTCGGTATAGTATAGAAGGCTTAGGGCGCCAATGATACTGGTTGTCCCTATTTAAAGTCATCCAATGGTAGTTATTTCTGAAGAGAGTGGATGGTAGTGGGAAGTTATAGGCGGTTACTGCAGAGAGTGGGAGGTTATATGGCAGTTGTGAGGTTTGTTACTTATTTGGGAGTTAAGTATAATAGACTGGATGTCACTAGGAGTCAAGGTCAAATGAGGGTCAAAGGTTATCAATGTAATATTGAAATAATAATTAATAAAATAAATTAAAATGTTACCGTAACAAGGTCCAAATTAAAAAATGCCCAGAAAATATAAAAAAAAATAAAAAATGGATTATGGAGGGCGCGTAGCACACGCGCGCCTACAAAGAGCCGGCTCAATTTTGATCTTAAAATAGGACGGTCTTACGCAAGTTTTTGTGAATTGGAAAATCAAAGCATAAAACATGGAAAAAGCCCAAAATTGAAGGCCCAAAACACCAAGGCACCACCGAAAATGTGAACATAAGCTTTTTTACTAAAAGTTTCACAAAAAAGTTTGGAAAAATTTTATTTTACAAACTAAGCACCTTTGCATCAATCCCGTGTTGTTACTAACAGCAGACCATTTGAAATTAGCTCACTAAATGCTCGATGTTAGTAATAGCGGATCATTTAAAAGATCATAAATATAACTACGAATCTCCCGCTGTTAGTAACAAGGCAATTCATGGTTTAAAATTCACCGATTTCACTTCCTCCATTGTTCTTTCCTTTAGAAGTAGTGGAAATTCATATGAACTTCGAGAGTACACTAGTGGAAAAACTCTTATCTTATGTGTCACATATGTTGCGTTTTTCAAAGACGCAGCATAAAAACAATAGGAAAAAAATATATAGTATATGTTACGGTTCTCCAAGAACTGCAGCCATGGTTATCAGAATCTCGATCCTGGTCAACAATTCTATGATCTTACGATCTAAAATTAGGCGACCGATCCGGATCGTAGGTAGGATCTTAAATTGGTAGAATCGTACGATCCTACTTAGCTCCAGGATTTGAGTGGTAGGATCATAACACGATCCTACAATCTTACGATCCGATTCTACAAGGGTAGTTTCAATCGTATAAAAATTTCATATAATCCAGATTTTACTTATGTATATATATGTATATATCTAAACAATTATATCAATATGACTAAAATAAAGTTTTTCTTGATTCGAATTTTAAAAATGATTATTAAAGGTATTTTTTACAAAACTTAATAGTTGAAGTCAAATAAGTGTTAATATAAACCTTAAAACATAAAAAAGAACAAATACAATTGAAAATTAGTTATCTAAAGCATATAGATGCATATTTGTAGGATCACACGATCCTACGATCCGATTCTACCGATTTTGATCCTACCCCTCAACGATCCTACGTAGAATCCCAATCCTAACAACCTTGACCACAGCATATACTATTATATTTTTTTGTTCAAAATGTCGCCCTTATGTAAAGCAAAAAAACCCTCTAATTTTTTCATTTTCATTTCATCTTCAACCTGCCAAAACCACGAGAACCAAAATTTTCATTTTGTTAATCCAGGAAATATACTTGTTCTAATTCTTGTTCTTTCTTGCTCTTCTTATTACGTCATGACAATTGGTCACTCGTGGACTCGAATGAACCCAACATACCAATTATAATTTGAAAAAATCGTACATCTAATTTCTCTAATTTGACACGTATTTCACAAATCCATCTATACATAGCGATTTAAAGTTTGGAACACGAGTGTCACTATTATCGGTTTCTTATAACTTGAATTCAAACACATAAGGCTTTAATATTGTGTTAATTGATATATGGATTAATGTCATAAGGATAAAAATAGATTTTTTATTAAAAAAAGTTTCATAAATAATAAAAAATGAAAGAAAAAATTAAATTTTATAAGTCATAACCTGTTGGGTCAGACCGAACAACCCGGATCCGGGATTGACCCGACCCGAAAATGATCCGATTCAAGAATGACCCGACATGAGAATGACCCGACTGAAATTAAATCTGATTCCTAACCTGTTCGAGCGACCGTTTTCCTAGGTCTTGTAACAACGAACCATTCCTTATTTTAGAAAATAAAATTTTTCCAAGCTTATTTTGGGAATTGTTTTAAGAAAAAACTTATATTGTTCACAATTTCGGCACCACGACACTAAACAAACCGAATGAAACACTTCACAAAAATAATTTTGTACTTTTCGTCCACCTGTTAATATTAGGAGAGACAAAGTGAATAAGTTACCAGCTAAAAACAATCAGCCGATCTCCTGAGCAATCATTTCTTGAAAAACATCTTTTAGGCCTAACCCATTAAAAGTTAATATCTATTTATGGTAACTTAATTGCCTACCTACATCTTACTTAATAATGCCAACGTACATCAATTTTTATGTTTATTTGTATTATCATTAATGTCTACTTATAATATTCTTAATGCTTACATGTTAGAGTATTCAAGGTACCAACTCAACCAAAAACTTAAGCTAATAGTTGAGGTCCCAGAATATGTTATATACTCTAACACGCCCCCTCACACGAAAGCCCTTTGGGCTATAAGTGTGGATGCAACACAAGCTCTCCTCATACCTGGTGCTAAATATTTCACTTAAATGAGGGGTGATTGATATTCGAACCCCTGACCTCTTGTCACGTTGGCCCTGATACAATGTCAAGGAACCAACTCAACCAAAATCTTAAGCTGATGGTTGACGCCCCAGAATATGTTATATACTCTAACACTACATACAAGATTCTTAATGCCTACTTACAAGATCCTTAATGCCTACTTAAATCGCCCTTAATGTCTACTTATAACATCCTTAATGCCTACTTAAAACATCCTTAAATGCCTACTTACAACAAATGCCTACTTATAACATCCTTAATGCCTACTTTTTTTTTGAAGATCTTACTACGTACTTACATCAACCTTAAACGCCTACTTAATTAGCATATCTTTAATGCCTACTTGAGGTATTCTAAAATACCACTGATCAAGCGTTCCATACTTACTCTACATTTTTGAAAAAATTATAATGGATCGGGCCAATTAAAGATGATCGTTCAAGATATTTTGTTTTGGATTATATTTGAGCCTACCAAAAATAGAAAACCAAAATTTCAATTTTTTGTTGCCTAAGAAGAATATCTTGTGAAAGCAAGTTCCAAAATATTTTGTTTTGGATTACATTTGGGTTTCCTAATGTAATGTCGATTTGCCCAAAACATTTCCTCAATGATACAATTAACATACTCTTTGTCCGCATCTAGTAATCCCATTGCATAGCACGCATCTTTAATCTAGGATATAAAATAACATCCACAGTCAAGATATCTTCATAGATTGCATAACACGTCTCAAAATGAAAAAAATTATTTGACTTGTTCTTCCGAACATGTGGTAGGTAAAACATTTTTCTCACCAATAACATACGTCCTCGGTCAAGAAGAACGTAGTTCATGACATTAAACTATGCTGAAAAGCTTATCAAATTCGTTCTCACTAATTTATTTAAGTTAAACTCTATTAAATTGTGATTACTATTCTCACTATATTATACTAATAAACAAGCAAACCGTTTATGTATTATATCATTATTGTGTTTAAGGCTTTGGCATTGTTGCATTGTATGTAGTGCCTCTCGATATACTTGGATGAAAAAATATTCGTCGACACTGCAACTAAGATGATCATAAATTTAAAAGCTCTAATGTCAAGGAATGACTCAACTATTGATTGAGGCTCCAAGATTTGTTATATATTCTAACACGCCCTCTCACACGAGAGCTTATTGGCTCAAAGTCTGGATGCGCATAAGCGCTTAATATTCCACTTCAAATGAGGGGTGGGTGAGATTCGAAATCGTCACCTCTTGTCACGCAGGCTTCTGATACCATGTCAAGGAATCAACTCAACCAAAAGTTTAAGCTAATATTTGAGACTACATGATATGTTATATACTCTAGCATCTAATATAAAAACTTGCGGGATTGGCTGATGACAAACATAGATATAGGAACAAAATCTGGTATAGGTTGTGTTCATTGCTGAACAGTTTAGTTAAACAATTTGTGCCAATTCAAGAAGAAAACAGAAGTCTTGCATTTAAATTATGCTCTTAGTGAAACATGGTTCTTGTACATATTAGTATAACGTCCTATAGCTACCTATGACCCGTTTGGTAATTAATAATAAATATTATCAACAATAAAGAAAAATTAGTGTAGTTTTGGTAGAAATATTTCTTGACATATCTAATTGTCGTGCTTACTCTCTTTGAACAATGTCTTTTTTAGCAAAATTAATTCCAATCATTACCAACTGAATATGTGACATTAGATGGTAATGAAAAATTGTGAAAAATAAACCTTTTTTTTTATGATTAAACTTTCATTAGCATAGGAATGACATGATACATATCATGAAAATGTACGCTGTTAATCATTTCCATTACCATCAGTTGGTATCATTAACCAAACAGGCCGCTAGTGTATATAGATGCTCGTGCAAATGTACAATGCATAGATGTGTGAATATGGAAATACATATAGAGCCTAATATTGAACCTTAACAAGGAGGTACGTTCACTCATTTGCTGAAAATTGCCAATTTCTTAACCGTGCATTCCTAGCAGCACCTTGGGCTGAACTCTCGGGTTTGTCCATGAGGGCATTGATATTGATAACCCGACCTCTGATCAACTTTCGCTTAACTTTATGAGTAAATTGCATGAAGGGCCAAAAGTTTGTCGTAGTCAAGTTACTAGGAGGATCTCGGAGTACTATAATCAGAGCCAAACAAGAAATCGCGACCATAGGAACAATGGATAGAACCGCTAACAACACCATGACGGCTAAGTCATTTAGCAAGCTCAAGAAATGGTCACAAAAATTGGTGTGTTTGAATGTATTATGAAGATTGATTAATTCTTATTAGATGCTAAATTTTTCTTTCTTGATGGTTGATTGAGAAACTATATTGAATGGTACGCACGTTTCAAGTAAGCTAAACTTGTTCTGTTTTTGTATTTTTAATTAAATTTTTGGATATGAAAATGACTATGCTAATTAAATAAATTTGAATAGGTAAATGTTATGCTAATGATTTCGTGGGTAGAGATTTTCCCTAATCACCCCTTAAATTTGAGTTAAGAGGTTGTTTTAAAAGGCTATGATCCTAGATACAAGGTTGTCATATGTAGCAAAATTGAAGTGGATTAATCATGTTCTATGTAAGTGAAAATTGTTTCATAGACATTATGAAAGTCCATGAAGTAAATATCTAAACTAATAACAGAGTATGTTCGGGTCTGACTAGGTTATAGTTGTGCTATTTGATTAAAATTAACATTATTATCCGATGGCTGAGCAAAGACTAGATGGACCTTATTTACTTTTTGATATTTAGAAAATTGAGTCCTTCGTCAATAACTAATTGTAAAAATTTAAAGTTGGTAGATTTTGAACCCCTTACCAACAATAAGTAGACACTTTATCAACTAAGCTACGTACGCTTGACTGATGAGTTATAAATAGTTAGTTAATAAATGAGACCCTTTTGTTTAGGGGCTCTAGGCGGTCGGGCATGTTGAATGGGCTAAGAACCGCCCTTGTTATTATATCGTATTGTATAACATGCAATACAATATTAAGAAAGTTAATTTAGTTCAGTATATATGCAGAGACGACTGTTAGCCCCACCATTTAGTAGCCTAGATTGGCATATGCTGATAGAGTTCTATAAAAAATGGTGGATTAAGCTCTTAGACCTATTAAAACTAAAGTAAGCCTTGTTAAGTCAATATATACAAGTAGTCAAAAATAAATTATTTCAAATAAATTTTCATTTTCGTGCAGAAATTCTCAAAATTCCAAGTTGTACTGTGACAAAGATCTACAAATTCAAAATATATTTTACAATAAAATAAATCTACTAGTAAATAAATAAAAAATGAACTAAAAATACAGGAAATACTTTAATAAAGACATTAATGGTAATCTTAAATTGTTTGACACTATAATCTTTTGTTCATTTCAACTAAAAAATGTTGAACTATTCCAGAAATACACAAACCATAAAAAATAATGCTGAGATTTTTCTACATATTGTTTAAAAATTTATGATCCAAAACGGCTAATTAATGAGTTATTAGCCCCTAATCAATACCAAACTTACACTTTGTTTGGATGACGACATAGGACGGAAAGGAGAAGAGAAGGGGAAGGAAACGAAGGAAATGCGAGGGAAGAAAAAGGGAAGGAATTGAAACGAAGGGAGAAAAAAGAAGAAAAAAAATTCATTTTTCTTCCAAATCTTTTCACCGTGGAGAAATTAAGGAATTAAGTCCGTTCAATTCCTTTCCTTTCAAATTTGTTATTTCCTCCTTTTTTTTCAATTCCTTCGGTCCAAACATAGTGTACGTGAGTCCATGTTTTTTCTAGACTTGTTATCATTAATGCCAATGGCTGGCATATTATGTCTCTTAAGTTGTATTAATACAGCATGTCATGAAGCTGAATCTGAGATTATTATAAATTTGAGGCCAAAAGTTGAATACTCATCTAAGTTTATGTTAAAAGGAGATGATGAAAAACGATGTTCTATATGCTTGGATGAGTATGAAGATGGGGAAATGGTAGAATTTCTTGATTGCTTCCATCTTTTTCATGGTGATTGTATTGATAAATGGCTTCCCTTGAGTCAAACTTGTCCTGTTTGTCGTCATCAATGCTGAAATTTTCCAAATCGCAACCTTCTCGTGATGAAGGTATTAGTCTGCCTTTTTTCTGTATTTCTTAGACAATGTCTTGGATGGGTTTCATTGGAATGATGATTAAACATTTACTAGGTGTTTGTACAAATTTTAGCTATGGAATTTTGATTATCATTGTGTATATGATTTGTATGTATATGATTGTTTACATGTTTGTGTTTATGTGTTTGCTATTTTTTAGCAATTATTTCCTCTATTTTGAATTTAAAGTTGAGCTTACTATAAGCGTGAATAGAGATGTTCAACGAGCCCGATACGGGTTGGACTTGGGCTCAAATATAAATGAGTTGAGCCAGATTGGGCCTTCTAAAATTAAAAAAAATGGTTGAAAATGCACTAAGCTTTAACTCCCCCCGAATCTATAGCCCATAGCATAAAAATACGGGAACGGTCGCGATCGCAGTAACGGAATGCTAATGCGGTAACGAAAGTGACGCAGTTATCATATCGCCTAAATATCATTTGAAACCATAAGATATTACTTCATGCGGTCCAACACACGGTTTTTCTACACCTTCACAACACGGGAAAAACCAGTAAAACGGTGCAGCCTTATTTTTACTATATGATCATGCCCAACCCATTTTTATGTAATATATCATTCATATTTCATATCAATTAAAAAAAATTACTTTAGAATTTCAGAAATAAAGGCTCTAATATGAGATTCAATGGAAATTTCTGGTTTTTGGTCTTTTTGGTCACTATAGTCAAATTTTCCTAATGCTTTAACTGTTAAGGATAGATTCTAACTATAAATTATAAATTATTATTTATAATTATACAATTGATGTATATGCCTATGAACCAGGGCTGTAGCAAAGATTTTGGAGACTTTATTTATTTTTGCGATATATTTTAAATGGGGATCTTAAAACATTATATTACTCCAAATATAAAAAAGGTTTGCAAACAAACCACTTAAAAAGTATAGCTCAAAACCAAATCTGAATAGCACAATTTAATACAATTTGTGTTATAAATGTGATGATGAATCAATATTAGTCGACCTCAAAAAAAAAAAATGAATCAATATTAGTCCTACAAATTGGACAAGTTCTTCCAAGCCTACAACGAGAGAGTAGCCACTTATGAATACAATTTGCATTAGAATAATGTCCACAAGCCGGTAAACTTCCAATTCGATCTTCAGGTTCTTTCTTGAGAGACCGTCTTATGTAAAGACGACTCTTAAAAGTCCAACTCAAATCTATGTTTAGAGTTGTAATAATATATATTTAGAATTGGACTGGGCTTCGATATCATCCCATACATATTGCACATGGGCCTTGGCCCACTTCTTCTAACTCACTTATTACTATTGTCAGTTGATAAACTGGGCTGGGCCCGGCTACTCATATAGGCCCAATCTAAAAACTTCTTCTAACTCACTATCATCTCGCACCCGTCCCCGTGATTAGGATAAACAGGAAGCAAAACACCAATATCACTTCTAATGCTGTCACGATAACAGACAACGGATCTGAATTCAACACAACAAATTGTTTTTATTCAATAATTAGAATATAAAATAAATTATGTGTCACTTATAATTTATATTAAAAACAATTAACAAAGAAAAAGAAAAAATTCAAAAAAAAAAAAAACAAAAACAAAGAAAAAGAAAGCAATAGTTAGAAATATAAATGCTGCATACACCTCAAACAAATTATTTGTACTCAATGATTATGAATATCATTTAAATTATGTCTTACTTATAATGTATATTAAAAACTATAACAAATTAATAGTAAAACAACTCGTCTTATATGAGACCGTTTCACCATGAGACGAGCTCACACAAGTAAGCCCATTTTATGGAAAGTGTTTTTCACTGATCGCAAAAAGGCTTGCGGGTCGCGAGTTTTTCAAAGCAAAGTTTTGTTTTGAAAAAAAAAAACTCTTTTTGCAGGTCGCGACTTTTGTCACTGGTCGCAAAAATTTTCACCGGTAGCGTTGGTTTTTACAATGTTCTTTTTATTTGTTAGTTATAATATTACTTAAATAGAAGAAGATACGAAAATTTACAATTAAGGATTGCAAGTTCTCGATATAAAGTGCTAGACAAAAAAAGAAATCAGAAATTGCATGTGTAGAGTATAACACACAAACTTTTTATATTTATAGAATAACTTACAACATTTCATGAAGCAACATATTATTCCACAAAACACAAGATCGATTCATGAACTAATGTCGTCTTTCAATCAATTTGTCTCATATATCCGGTTAATATAACCATATTAACCGTAGGTAGTTTTATAAATAACAAAACCAAATAAAAACGAACATTGCAAAAACTAGCGCGAAACTCGGAACCAGTGAAAATTTTCGCGACCAGCGACAAAAGTCGCGACCCGCGAAAAGTGTTTTTTTTTCAAAACAGAAACTTTGCTTGGAACAAATGCTTATATGAAGTGTAAATTGACACAAATACTTATAGAAGTGACACTTGGAACAAACGCTATTATAGAGTGAAAAATGACACATATGTTTATGAATTAATATATTGTATGTATGATGATCATGTTAATGTACTATTTACTACGAAACATTGGAAGCCTCTAAATGTATTACATAATTTGTAATCAAATGATTTCAGTAAACAAAATAAGAGTATTACTAGTTTATGGGACACTCATGACCGGTTAAGCTACACTCTTTCTGTTAAATTTTTGTCTCTTATTATTATTAATTCATAATTTGAAAAATTAATGTTCAGATTTGAAAACTTGTCGAAATAGATTATATATGAATCAAGACACGAAATATAGATATTATAAATTAATGACCTTGTTTTTACATTATGGTACTGATAATAAAGATTTTATTTTGTGGGTTTTAATAACAAACATAATTTGCAACTTCAAAAAGAGGAAACTTATTTAATGCATGTATTATATTTCACTGTGATCTAAATAAATTTTTTACTATAAAAACAATAAAATATTTTAGGCAAGATCAGTAATTATATTGAAATTAAACAATAGTCTAAAAAAAGAGAGTACCTTCATCAAAATCACTAGAGCATACGATGACATCGGAACCACTCGAATCGGTCTCCAATCCACACATTTGACCTTTCAACTCACACAGCCGGCACTCCGGCATGTACCATGACAACCGGATATCATCATGGATCTCCGACGATAAAGACAAAACCGTATTATCTTGTAATGAAGGCGGCCATTGGACCGGAACTTTAACCAAAGGTGCAATAATCGAACAATTTAATCGTGATAATAATGAGACCATTTGGTTATATACAAGTGTACCATTTTTATAAGGGATTGCATAAATAGAATACGTTGATCCACTAAGACATTTAATTGGACTAATAAAATTGTTCAAATGGATTAAATTTAGGGTTTTTGAGCAATTAAAAAAGGAAAATTCTTGGTGATAAATAGAAGCAAAAGGAGAACCGGAAAGATTAAAAGTAAGAAGTCTTTTGGGTAAACAATTGTTGGGATCATTTATCTATATTTCTTGTGCACCATAATCAATGCTTTTTACACTAAAATTACCTGAATTTGGTAACTCAATTAGGGTAGAATAATAGGATTTTTCGTTACACCTTACGTCAAAACCCGGTTTGCCACAAGAATTGGGTGGATGATCTGAATTTTTCACTCGGAAAGGATATCGGATTCTCGGACTACTCGAAAGATCACCACATTTGGATACGGAGCAGTTAGAACTCTTCACCATGAAGGGGAAGTTGCTAATCAAGGTAAGAAGAAAGAAGGGAATGATTAGAGTGTTTAGATCCATGATTAGTAATGGGTTCCTAAGAAAAGGGAGAATTACTACTGATTTTTGTTTTTATTACATTTATAAATATAAATTTAAGGCCTATTTATAAGACCGTTTTAACATGTGGCAAGCCCATTTAAACAACCCTAATTATATATTTTAAGAAAATTAAATAGTTAAATATAACTTTTAACATTAATGTAGTATACAAAACAAGATGCTTAGTTATACGAATTATAATCGGTGTTTTTTATATATTTTTTTTTTGTTTTATTATATTTTTAATTAAGGCTAGCCCATTAATAAGAGGTCCGTCTCTTAATATATACTATTATTATACTTGTTGCTTGATCATGTGATGAGAGGTTGATTGAAGTATTGAAAATTTGTTTCATTGGTTAGTCGTTCTTTTTATTAATCATAATTAGTCACTTTCTTTAGTTTAAAGATAGATTTTTTTTGAATAATTAAAGATAGATTAATTAATTAATTTTAATTAATGTAAAAAGTTTTAATAGATTGGTAGGAAGTTTACAAACACATAATAATCAAGTTGGTTAAATTAATTTAATTGATATATATTGCTTGACGATGACATACTTAAATTTATAATTATGATATCCCACAGGTTGGTCTCATAGTATAAATATACACTAATTTCTTTATAATTTTATATAATAAGAACTATATAAAATATTAGATAATATAATCATCATACATTATAAATGCTATTATAAGAACCGTAAATGATAAATAGCATTTCTTAAAGATTTGTGGAATGTTACTTTTTTATAGGTTAAAGAGTTAATTGTGTAGCACATGGTTATCAGAATCTCGAATCTCGAATCTCATTAACGATTCTACGACCTTACGATTCAAAATTAGGCGATCGATCCAGATCGTAGGTAGATCTTAATGTTGGTAGAATCGTACGATTCTACATAGCTCCAGGATTCAAGTGGTAGGATCATAACACGATTCTACGATCCTACGATCCGATCTACAAGGATAGTTTCAATCGTACAAAAATTTCATATAATCTATATTTTACTTATGTATATATATGTATATATCTAAGCAATTATATCAACATGACTAAAATTCAAGTTTTTCTTGATCTGTATTTTAAAAATAATTATTAAAGGTATTTTTTTACAAAACTTAATAGTTGAAGTCAAATAAGTGATCTTAAAAAAACGAACAAATATAATTGAAAATCAGTTATCTAAAACATGTTAATGCGTATTAGTAGGATCACCCGATCCTACGTAGAATCTCGATCATAACAGCATTTTTAAAAGATTTATTTCATCATATATGATTTTATGTGTTAAAGGTATTAAGTTTTCAAAAATGTTATAGGATTATTATTTATTTGTATATCTAAGTAAATTGTTTTTGAAACCTTTATATAGCAGTTTATATTTTGGTAGCAATTATAACAACCGATTTTGTACGAGACCATCTTCCTCCCTATCCCACTTCCATTACAAGTTAAAAAAAGAAAAAAAAAAGTGAAAATATAATAACTGCCATGGTTGAAAATGCTATTCATGGAAATGATTTTCAAACCGTCAAAATGTCAAGCTCGACATTTAATTCTTTACAAATCTTTGTAAATCTCCAAGAAACTATCAAGTGAGATTTCATCTGTAAAACACCAAAAATCTTTCTCATGAAGGTTTTGATGAATAAATCGATAATTGAAGATGTTACAATGCAATGGTGGAAAGAAACAAAACTCCATGGAAGAAGGCAGAAGATACAATGAAAGTCTAACAAACTCTAAGAGGAGAGAAGTTGTTACAACAATTTGTTACACTAATTAAGTAATTAACTATACTAATTGCTCTGATATTGGAGTCATCTACTTCTTTACGTGGTCTGCACTTATTATCAACACTTTGAGTGGGAATTTGTTTGGAAACAAAGATAAAAGATGGGTTCTGATGCAATTTCGAGTACTGTATTTGTTCATTCAATATAAATTCAAGCAAAAATTACCTAGAATAATCAAAACTATTTATCATTTTCCTATAATAATCCAATAGTAAACCCGGTGACCGGATGACTTGTTATAGCAAGTTTTATTTTTTTAAAAAATAGATAAATTAAAATAAAATGTCGAAAAAAATGTTAAAAAAATATTCAGAAAAAATTTATGATTTTTTTTATTATTTAGAATTTTTAATGTAAATTTTCAAAAATATTTTATAATTTTAAATTTACATTTAATTTATTTTTTTTGGTGAATTACCTGCTATAGCAAATTATCGGGTTACCAAGTTTATTCTAGGAAAAAACTCCTCTAACAAACTCCAACAATCAAAGAAAAATCAATAACCAAAAAACACCAATAATCAATTCTTCCAATTTGAGCACCAACAACAAAAAATTGCAAAACGCAATGGAGATTCATAAAATCAAGGTAGTACAATGACTACACTTCAACAAGGAGAAATCACTTCAATTTCTCAATCAAATGGGTTATACCCTCAAAACTTTAACAATCAATCAATAGCAATTATAATTGTTTCTTCAAAATTGTGTGGAGCTGTAGCCACACAACAACAAAGTGTGAATCTGTAGTCATACCAACTTTAACAAAGTCTCACACAAACAATTCATCAAGCACCTTGTGTGCATGAATGAAAAAATGGGTAAAAACCCTAAAAATCAAAATGATTCAATTTGGATAGAAAATTATAGCAATTGTTAGTCAAAATATTCTACATTTCTACTTAATTGCAGTAACCAAGAACTAAAAAAGATTCGATTAAACTCATAAGAAAAAAATTTTAACTACTAATTGCTGTAACTTTTTTAGTTCTTTGTTACTTCAATTAAATATTCTATTAAATATTCTGCCGCAATCAAATATTCCATTTCATCTTCTGATTTCTTCAGTTTTCGTCGAACTCGTCAGATTCTTGTGGTGTATTCATCAGACTCTTCGTCGGAAACTAGAAGTGTAATGCTACTTTGATTGTCGTTATTATTGAACTCTTGTTGGCCGAAGGATTCTTTTAATTTAATTTTCTCTATTCATATTTCTTAAAAAAAAATCGATTTATTATTTTTTGTTTCACGAATCTGATTTCATTCTTTAATACACATTAATCATCATCATCTTTCTATTCTTTGATATAGATTTCAACTCGAATTTCGTTTTGAGGGTTTCTTCACAAGAATTGGGGTTTCACCCATCATAATGATATTTACCGTCATTTTACTCATCATAACGATATTTGTTTGAACGACGTTAAATATTTTTCAATCTACGTGCCAAAAAATTGGCAAATTACTACTTGTTTCGACCGAATTTTCAAAAAAATTACCCTATAAGGATATTCGCGACATTTGTTTTTTCAAATATCGTTATGATTGGTAAAAACGACGTTAATTATCTTTTTCGATTTTACGTGTTGGAAAATAGACAAATAATTTCTACTAAATTTCAGAAAAAGTTATTCCAATAGGGTAATCGCAACGTCCTTCTTTTGAAAAAATATCACTATGATGGGGTTAAACGACATTAAAGTGTTAAAACACAAGGGTACTATTAGTAATGAGGAAAGTAAAGGGTGATTAGAGATGGTCAACATAAGTCAAACGTGATTAATAGTAGTCAATGGTCATTTAGGCTAGTCAAATGTCATTTGGGTTGGTCAATAGTCACTTGGCACGAATGGTGTAGACTTTAATACTAAGGTGGCAGTAATTCGCAAAGAACAAACTTTGAAACTATAATTTACAAAAGCTCTAAACGTGATTAATATATTTCTAATGCATATTATATTTCTTATGCATATTGAATTTTCAATGTCATAATAGATGATTAATTAGGTGATTACATAATATTGTTGAAAATACACAATGTTGTTTAATATGTATATAATCAGGCTCGTTCCTAAACATTCGGTGGCCTAGGGCGAGATTAAAAATAGGGCCCTTATACCATTTGAATATAAAGCTTTAGGTATAAGAAAATGAGAGAAAAAACTTAAAGATTAAGAATGCTCTAATTCATTCCAATCTTCTAATTAGTTTGAAATCTTTCAAATTCCCTTGTTATTCAAATAAATCTGAAATTTTCTCTCTTTTTTTTTCTTGAAATTGTAAAGAGTAATGTTAGACATTTACTATAGTTGCTATTAATATTTTATTCCCAGCTATTAAGGCATTGTCATATTTGTTTTTTTAAATTTGATTAATGTTTTAATTTAAAGACTTAAATCTACAGAATTTTTAGAATATGGGGCCCTGGGCCTTTGCCCCACCAGCCCTAGGCCAGATATGGCCCTGTATATAATCATTGGAATTATACTTGTGCATTATTCTTGCACACTATACAACCTGCAACCAAACCAATATGTATAATACACATGTATTGTATAATTAAGGTCTAACTAAATTGAAGGTGGATACTTAGATAAGGGAAAGAAATCACTAAGAATTATCGTATTTGTTAAAAGGTAGAGAGAATATAAGGAGAAAAGTAGTGTAAGTAATTGATATCGATGTATTCCGTATCTTTAGAATACAAGAGCAAAGCTTTTATAGACAACATTATAGTACTGTTCAAGTACTGTAGAAAGAGATAGCATTGAGGTTTTCAATGCATCCAACTAAACAATACATTCACTTTTGTCTACTTCTAACACTCCCCCTTGAATGTATTACATAGATATTATATCATACATTTATAGCCCTAAATCTGCCTCGTTAAAAACCTTCATCAGGAAAAACCCAGTGGGATAAAAACCTGATCGAAGGGAAAAAGAGTACAGTGGGCATATTTCTCCCCCTGAAGCTAACATATATCTCTAAATCGACACATTCCAATCTTGCGTACCAAATACTCGAATTGTCTTGGTGGAAGTGACTTTGTGAATAAATCAGCGGGGTTTTCACAGAATTGAATTTCTTGGACTTTTATCTTTTTATCTCTCTGGAGATCATGTGCGAAGAATAATTTGGGTGACAAGTGTTTTGTTCTATCTCCCCTGATATATCCTTCTCTGACTTGGTTGATACATGCATTATTATCTTTATAGATTATGGTCGGTGCAGTAGTTGTATCGTTTAAACCACAATCTTCTTGGAGTTGGCCGATCATGGATCTCAACCATACGCACTCTCGAGTGGCTTCATATAAAGCTATGAGTTCTGCATGATTCGAGGATGTAGCCGTTAGAGTTTGCTTTGTTGATTTCCAAGATATTGCGGTTCCTGCATATGTAAATACATATCCAGTTTGTGACTTGGCCATATGTGGATCAGATAGATATCCTGCATCAGCATATCCAGTAAGTATGGCATCATTTCCTGACTGGAAGAATAATCTAAGATCTATAGTTCCCCTTAGGTATCGAAATAGATGTTTTATCCCATCCCAATGTCTTATTGTTGGTGCATTACTATACCTAGCTAACAAATTTACAGAGAATGCTATATCAGGTCTTGTATTATTCGCTAAGTACATTAGAGCACCAATGGCACTCAAGTATGGCACTTCAGGGCCTAAAATTTCTTCATTTTCTTCTTGTGGACGGAATGGGTCATCTTTTATGTTTAGTGATCGTACCACCATTGGGGAACTTAGTGGATGAGCCTTGTCCATGTAAAACCGTTTCAAAACTTTCTCAGTATAATTGCTTTGATGGACAAATATTCCACTTTTCAAATGTTCAATTTGTAGTCCAAGGCAAAATTTAGTTTTCCCCAAATCCTTCATCTCAAATTCCCTCATCAAATATTTAGCTGTTATTTCAATTTCCTTTGGTGTTCCAATCAGATTCAAGTCATCTACATACACAGCAATTATTACGAAACCTGATTGAGATCGTTTGATGAATACACATGGGCTGATTTGGTTATTTTTGAATCCTGCTTTCATAAGGTATTCACTCAAACGATTATACCACATTCGCCCAGATTGTTTTAATCCATACAATGATCTTTTTAATTTTATGGAAAACATTTCTCTGGGTATATTCTTTATTGGTAAGTTTAGCCCTTCAGGGACCTTCATATAGATGTCTGTGTCAAGTGACCCATATAAATATGCAGTTACGACATCTATCAATCTCATTTGTAGGTGTTGAGAAACAGTTAAACTCACCAAAAATCTGAGTGTGGTTGCATCAACAACTGGGGAATATGTTTCTTCATAATCAATTCCTGGCATTTAAGAAAAACCATGGGCTACAAATCTTGCCTTGTATCTGACAATTTCATTTTTCTCATTTTTTTTTCTTACAAAAACCCATTTGAAGCCTACGGGTTTTACGCCTTTTGGGGTTTGTAAAATTGACCCAAAGACTTCTCTTTTTTCTAATGATTTTAACTCCACCTCAATTGCTTCTTTCCATCTTGGCCAATCAGGTCTTTTTCTGCATTCATTTATCGACATTGGCTCAAGATCATTTTCATCATTTATTATATCAATAGCTATGAAATAAGCAAAGGATTCATCTGGAATGATCCTTTTTCGATTCCATTGTTTCCTAGAGAAAATATAATTTATTGAGGTTTCATTATTTTCATTTTCTTCTTTTTCATTATCGGAGATATCTTGATTTTCTCCTTTATTCTCACTTTCATTTTTAGTATCATTTGGTGCACTTTCTTGTTTTCTCAATTTTCTTGGTTTTAAATCTTTTGAACCAAGCGACCTTCCACGCTTTCTTTGCACAACAATTTCATCACTTTTTGTCTTTTCATCCGGGATTTCTATTCGAGC
This sequence comes from Amaranthus cruentus, assembly GCA_019425755.1. NCBI lineage: Eukaryota > Viridiplantae > Streptophyta > Magnoliopsida > Caryophyllales > Amaranthaceae > Amaranthus > Amaranthus cruentus. The sequence goes on along the minus strand of CM033463.1, from coordinate 11,055,914 downwards.
AGGAGCATTTGCTGCTGGTATATGTGATCTAGTAACACTCTTAGTATCTATGAATGCATCAGGTAATTGGTTAGCAACACTTTGTAGATGAAAAATTCGTTGTACTTCTTGTTCACATGATTTTGTTTTTGGGTCTAAATATTCTAAATGTGTTGCTTTCCAAATAAGTTCCATATTTCTTTTCTGCAAGTCCACATTCTCTCCCCCTAAGGATGGGAATATTGTCTCATTAAAGTGACAATCAGCAAATCTAGCTTGAAATTGATCACCAGTTAATGGTTCAAGATATCGAATGATCGACGGAGATTCAAAACCAACATATATTCCCATCCTTCTTTGTGGACCCATTTTTGTACGTTGAGGGGGAGCAATGGGCACATATACAACGGATCCAAATATTTTCAAATGTGAAATATTAGGTTCATGACCCGCTATTAATTGCATTGGCGAATATTTATGATAAGCTGTAGGTCTTAGCCTAATCAGTGATGCATCATGTAATATTGCATAACCCCAGGCCGATGATGGTAATTTTGATTTCATTAGAAGTGGTCTTGCAATTAATTGCAATCTCTTAATTAATGACTCAGCAAGACCATTTTGCGTGTGAACATGTGGCACGGGGTGTTCCACTTTAATCCCAATTGACATGCAATAATCATTAAAAGTTTGGGATGTGAATTCACCAGCATTGTCCAATCGAATACTTTTTATTGTATCATCAGGAAAATGATTTTTCAATTTGATGATTTGTGCAAGTAGTTTTGCAAATGCATTGTTTCTACTTGATAGAAGGCTTACATGTGACCATCTTGTGGAAGCATCTATTAAGACCATGAAGTACCTAAAAGGTCCACATGGTGGATTAATTGGTCCACATATATCTCCTTGGATTCTTTCAAGACATATAGGAGATTCAGTAGCAATCTTATTTACTGATGGTCTAGTAATAAATTTTCCAAGAGAACAAGAGGTGCATAAGAGCTCATTTGACTGGGGAATCTTAATATTTTTAAGTGGATGCCCAACAGAATTTTCTATTATTTTATGCATCATCCCAGTGCCAGGATGACCTAAGCGGTCATGCCATAGAGTGAATAGCTCTTTATTGTCTTATCATATTTATTTCAATCGGGCGTATGTGAGTGAGATACAATCCCGATGAATATGCAGGCATCCTTTCAAGGATAATTTTTGTGCCATTATTTTCTATTGTAAGGCATAAGAATTCTTTCTCATCAATGGTTTTGGTTTCCATATGGTAACCATTTTGGCGTATTGCCTTGAAACTGATAAGATTTCTTCGAAATTTACTCGAGTATAGTGCATCATTTATTATCATTTTTGTCCCCATAGGGAGTATGATGCATGCTTTTCCAGTGCCTTCAATTAATTTTGATGTTCCTGATATTGTATTGACATTTGCCTGAAGTAATTTCAAGTCTGAAAAATATTCTCGATTTTTCAATATTGTATGTGTTGTTCCACTGTCCAGGAGGCAATGAAATTTTGATCCATTTACTGACATTTCCATTTCTAAAATAAGAGAAAAGAAATTCATATTATTAATATAAAACCAGAATACTCAATACAAAACATAAGTAGGAAATAAAATAACAACTTCTCAAATTCAAAAAAAAGGAAAAACAAGTTAGAGAAACGGAAAAAATGCATCTAATCATCAAAAGAAATAATTATCTTCTTCTTGAGGATCAACTTTGTGGAGGTTCACATCCTCACTAAAGAAATCAGAGACATCTAGTGTGGGCCCAGATGTACTTGCTTCATTTACAAAATTTGCTTCTGCCCCTTTTCCTTTGTTTTTCTGGGAAGCTTGATATAAATCCACTAAATGTTTAACGGTACGACAAGTTCGCCCCCAATGTCCAGTCATGCCACATCTATTACATGTGCTTTTGTGTTTCTGGACTTGTTTAAAATTATCATTTCGGGGGGCAAATATATTTCTTTCATAAATATGGTCACGTCCGCGGCCACGAAAATGTCCACGACCACGACCATAGAAATTTCCTTGTTCAAAGGAATTTGTGCCGCTCTTTTCGTGATATCTTCCACGACCTCTGCCTCTTATGAAATAGTTCCCACGACCTCGATGTCGAAGATTTCTCTCAATCAAATTAGTCTCATTAAAGGGCAAAGTCCCTACAGGTCTCCTGTTGTGATTTTTCAATAATAATTCATTATTTTGTTCCGCAACAAGGAGTGTTTTCAGCAATTCATGATATTTCTTGAAATGTCTTTCACGATATTGTTGTTGTAACAAGATGCTATTTACGTGAAAGGTTGACAATGTTTTTTCTATCATTTCTTCATCTGTTATTATTTGTCCACAATAGACTAATTTTGATTTTATCAGATGAAGGACTGAATTATAATCACTAATTGATTTGAAATCTTGGAATCTTAACTCTCGCCATTCATCGATGGCCTTTGGGAGAAGTACACTTTTATTATGGCCAAATCTTTCATTTAGCTCTTCCCAGAGTAACTTTGGGTCCTCATAATTGGTGTACTCATGTTTGAGACTGTCGGCTAAATGATGTCTCAATATTGATGCTGCTTTTGCTTTATCTTCCTCAATTTTTTCTATCTCTTTCTACAGTTTTTGAACAGTACTATAATGTTGTCTATAAAAGCTTTGCTCTTGTATTCTAAAGATACGGAATACATCGATATCAATTACTTACACTACTTTTCTCCTTATATTCTCTCTACCTTTTAACACGTTATCAGCACCATTTTTCGCTCTCACAAAAAAAAAAAATTTCAAGAAGGTAATATTTTTTTCTCAAAACAGTGTAACACATTTTTTTAGCCACAATATGGACCAACAATCAAACGGTATCAACATTATTATTCAAGGTGTCAGTAACACCGTTCTATACTTTATTCTTGAAGAAAATTGTATATCCGTTACTACCAACCCAGCTAGTAGTGCTTCAAACCAACTACGACGACACAATCCAAATAATACCCACGTAAATGAAAACCCAATACCAAGTCCCAATAATGCAAATAATTCACCAGCTACTAATCAGCCATCACAACCTACTGATAACCCACCAGTCCAACCTATTAATGATCCTATAGTACCACAAGAAAGTAATAAAAGAAAAAATGACGAAGCTGAAGGAACTAGTAGTAAACGTTTTCAGACTAAAAACCCATAAAATAACATACTTTAATAATGTCGTTTAATCTTTATGTTCGTTTTTTTTACTTTATCAGCCGCCAATATGGACTGGCTAGTATTATTTTGTGATGACCGCCTTTATGGACTGGCTAATACATTGTTATCGCCTTTATGGACGGTTTTATCTCTATTTATGTGATCATATCGTCATATTATGTGCATATGTATTTGGTTACTTTAGTCTATAAAATTATATACATCACACTTTTATATACTTATATGTATATAATCAGTTAATAAACCCATAAAAAAAAATAAATAAATAAAAAATAAATAAAAATTTAATGTATATATATGTAATAAGAAGACAAATAAATATATACACATATCATTAATAACACAGATTATTAGCACACATAGTTAAATTAGCTCTACAAAACAAAGATTATACTCTTAACATATAACTCTTTTTAATTGTAAACAGTATCACCCTGGAATGAATGCCAGAGTGGTCCGAAAATTATAATTTAAGTAAAACGTTAAGGGTTCGACCATGAACCAAAATTTTTTTTACTTCATAATCTAAATTTATTACCCATAATTTATTAAACTTTGAGATTAAATATAAAACTGGTATTTTTACCCTCTATAAATAGGATCTTCTACCCGTCCCAAACACACACCCACCACTCACATCTTATCCCAAACACAAAAAAAAAAAAATTTTTTTACCCACTAAATTATTTCTTCTTCTTCTTCCTTCAACCATCCATGGCAAACAATACATCTCCAAACTCCCATCACAATCCAATTGCCGACAATATAAGTAAAATACTAGAAGCATTCATTATCATTATGGGCTTAATCGTATTACTTGTAGCGCTACTGCTCTACCTTATTATCCAAAAATAAATTATCAAATCTTGTAATAAAACAAATAAATATGTAAATAAATTTTCTTTTGCAATTTTTTTTTGTTGTTTTATTATCTATTAATACTATCTACTTTGTTTTATGTATGATCATATTATGCTTGTTATATCTGAGATATTAAATCAGGGGGAGATGATACTAATATGCTTCAATATCTCTAATGATACACAAAATCATTAATAATTTGTCATTTTCTCAATTGTAGAAAAATAATGGCTGATCTTAAAAAGAGAGAATTCATTGCCTTGGAACTAACAGGAAACAATTTTATACAATGGGCTTCAGATGTCAAATTATATTTAAAAGGAAAAAGTTTATTATACACAATAATTGAACTTAATCCTGCCGACAAAGGAAAGGGCATTGAACGAGATAGCATTGAGGTTTTCAATGCATCCAACTAAACACTACATTTACTTTTGTCTACTTCTAACAGTATTTACTTTTTTAGGCCTATTATTTTGTTTATTTGTATGATGATGTTGTAGATAATGATCAAATGAAGGTTATTATTTGGCATATATCAATGTTTGCAATGAGAAAGTATGTTGTCTTGTCTTCAAAGAGTAATGCGGTATAACGCAAACAATGATTCAAAGAGCTTACAAAGTCTTTATAAAAGATTGTATTTAGTGAATTTATATATATTAGAAGGTTATTACATACTAATATATTACTTGTATGTGATGAATATGTCTTAAGTCTTTAGTTTTAGCATGGGCATAAGTTTAGCTTCATATGGGATGAATAGAGTTGCTCTTGAAGAGAAGGTGGAAACGTCTTGGGTATACGGGCAGAAGGCTACAGCCGACTCAACTAGCATTATGGCTTATATCCCTCATCAAAGCCGACTCGACTGAGGAATATAAAACAACTTGAGGCAGTAAATCAAGCCGACTCGGCGGTCACGCTTGATCACCATGAAGCCGAGTCGGCGGCGGCTCTTTGTGGGCATTTTGTTTTGTTGCTTTGTCTTAGCTTTTGTCTTTGTAAGTATTAATGGGTATCATAATCATAATCATAACATTAAAAAGACTGTAAAATGCCAAATGTCACCATTCTAAAACTTCTGCCAAGTGTAATTTTCTAATTGGAGAATTAAGATTGATTGATTGAAATTGATTGACCTATCTAATATAGTAATTTTTTCTATTGACCTTTGTCATCTAATTATAGAATTAATTACAATTTTATTAAGAAACAAACAGTTTGATATATATTGTCAATATTTAAATTATGTTTGATAATAATTCTATTTATTATTGAATGTAAATCAATTACCTTTAATCACGAATATTATGTTTCATATCAAATTATGTGAATTTCCTTAATCTTATATTCTTATTTGTACCTATATTGACAGAAAAACTTGAAAACGAAATAAAGTAAAAATCATTTACATGACATACATAAATTTTTAATTAGAAATTAAGGAAAAATATAATAATAGCATCTTTTAATGAAATTCTTACACAGAAACTTAAAAACAAAATAAAATAAAAATCTTTTATGTAGGATATTTAGAAGTTTATATTAGTATAAGAAATTAGGGAACAACATATTTATACCATCTTTTAATTTGATTTGATATTTGATTCAGCCCATTAAGCTGCTAAAAGACGATTGCTTTCCATTCATCCCATTTTGATATTGAAATACACTATAATATTATATACCCGCCATTTGCTAACCTACAATGCATATTTGTTTTCTAAATTTACTAATCTCTCTTTTTACTCAGTTTATTTTTTAGCAAATAATTAATTCAGTTAATAATTGTAATATTATTATTATACTGATAACTATATTATTTGAATGAAAATATTTGAATAAGATAATGATAATACATAGGTTGAATCATTAATAAAAACTAGAATTTTTATATTAATATATTAAAAAAAAACGTGCATTGCACGGGATTTTATACTAGTGTATTATAATTATAATTATCCATAATACACTAGTTTAGATGAGTCAATCTTTGATTATTATTCTCTCTCTAAAAGTGTGATCCACACTAATCCCTTTCTTCTTCTTTCTCCAACCCCTCTTTGAAAACCATTGTAAATCTCCATAAAAGCTTTAAGAAGCTTGATATATACATCAATGAAAACACCTAGGCTAGGGAGGATGTAGCCCACATTGGGTGAACCTCGTTAATTGTGTGTTGTTTATTTTTGATGTTTGATTCTTGCAAATTACTCATTTCAGAATATTAGTTTTCAAATCTTGTTTTTCCCCAAATTAATTGGGAATCTAATCATTGATTCTAGGTGCATTAATATGTATTCTAATTAAGTTAGGTCACTTAGTTTCGTCATCGTACATTACACGTAATTAGTATGAAGATATATTTAGCTATAGTTTTAAGAGAATAAAAAATTACTTCATCTATATGGTAAACCTTGTTTTTGCCTTTTATTTTAGTATAATACTAGATAGTGCCCATGCAATGCACGGTTTTATTAAACTTTTTGATATATATTCTATTAATTACTATAAAGTATTAAAGCTATTAAGACTTTTCAAAATCAAATTTAACACAAAAATATGTAAAATTATTTTATAAAATTTTAAACGAAAAAATAGTTTTTGTCATGAAAAATATACTTGACTTACATAAAAACTGCCATAACCTGATTCATATTAAACTTAAGCATTGTATTTAAGCAACCAATTGTATAAATAACAAAAAATTATAATAAAAGTATATTATGTTTTAATAATCTCAAAATATCCAATATACTAAATAATACTCATTTTAATAAATAAAAAAATATATTTTATAAATTATAAAAAAATAATATACATGATTTTCAAATACATTAAATAATGTGACTAAAAAGCCAAAGATAAAAAGTAGTAATAAAAACAATGACATCATCATTGAGTGTTGGAGGGAAAATTTTTGTTAAGATTGTGACATGTAAGCTTCAATAGTGATGATGTCAGCCGTGTTTTGTTTTAGTAATAGTTATTATATTATAAATTGGTTGAATATTTCTTGGTTTTCGTGCATTTCCATTGTTTTGGGTTAGTTTTACGCCCTTTTATAGGGTAGTATGTTTGTTGCTTGTTTTTGTAGATTGATCACCAATTTCGGAACTTTAAAGCATGTTAAAAGGATGCCCCTAAATTTCTCGAACTCTTGGAGGAAACATGATTCAAAGCTGAGGATGAAATGAGGGCAATAGGTAAAAAAGAGTCCAACCCAAGCAAAAATGTCAAAAGTTGAGTTCGTTAGCTTCGAATCGACTGGTCACACGCCAAATTCGGAGTTATGACGACGGAGGTAGAGCGGTTCTAAAATGGCATTGCCAAAAGAGAAAGCCAACATTAAAAGATAACAGCAAAATGTTGCCAGGAAGGTTCGAACCTCAGATCTGCAGCATGTGTGCCGAGCATCAAATTAGGGACGGCAATGGGTTGTATTCGGCTCAGATTAGACATACTCCGACTTTACTCCGGTCTCTGGATAATAGTCAGACTTTTTTTTTCAGCCCACCTCCGCTCGGAGTCGAATTATGCATACTCCAAGTTTGCCACGACTTAGACTCACGGACCTTCAATGGAGTCGGATTATTATCCAACAGTATCATTGTAATATTGTATTAATGATTTTAAAGCATACAAAATTAACAAAATATATTTTTCAAATACAATTTAACAAAAAAAATGTACTTTGAAAAGTTTAACAAGAGAAATAGTCCTACAACTACAATTTAACAAAATTTTCTCGCATTTTGATTTGGCGTATTTTATTTCTCTTAATCTTATTTGTCGTATTCTGATTGGTTAATCTAAATAAATATACCAAGTAGTTTTTCAAAATCGAAAATTACAATTAATATGAGAGATAACTTGAATTAGTTACGTCTAGAGATTTAAAGGTAATAAAATATTAGTGTTAAAGTTAAATTTAAAGTCGGAGTCGGGTCGGAGTGTTGGACTAAATTTTGATAAGGTCCAACTCCGATCCGTCTCTAACTCGGACTCGAATTGTAAAGTTGGAGTCGTAGTCAGGTGACTTTTTCCTCGGACTTGAATCGAATTATTTTCCTCGGATCGAGTTGGATTTGGACTGAATTGGTTTTTTAAGTATTAAAATTGAATTTTTAAGTCTTGAAATTGTCAAATTCAATGATTTAAAATGTCAATTGTAAATCCTTGAAATTGTTCTTTTAGGTCTTCAAATTGGTCTTTTAACTCTTAAAATTGACGTTTTAGTTTGTAAAATTGGTAGAAAAATATATATAATTAGAGCAACCCAATAAGACGCGTCTCACAAGCAAGACGTCTCACCCAAGTTTTTGTGTACCCTCTAGGTTCAGTTACAACTTTGGAAGCACCAATACAACCCTTATCAGTGGTCAATACGAGTTACCAAACATTGCAATTTCATCCTATACAAAGGGTTAAAACCGTCATAAAATTTTAATCTCTATTATCCTTCTCTAGCCACCTTTCCGATAAAACAGACAAAAACTTCACCCTACTTTCTCTTTCTCTCTCCTCTCCAGTTCCTCCCTACCTCTCTCGATCTACTTCTAGCCGATATTTTCTGATTGCCGGAGTCTTTATTTTTGGTCGGCGATTTTGTGATTGGAGATTTTGTGGTTCGTATTCCTACAACAGATCGCAGCGTTTTTTTTAATGTTTTTATCCGAAAATTAGGGTTTCAGTCAACTTCCGAAATCGGAACTTTAGATTTTGTTATTTGGCTTGGGATTAGTGATTTTAATAGTTTGTGTAATGTATATGAATGCGGTTTAATTATTAGTTACATTTTATTGATTTGAAAAGGAATTAATTAGGGTTCGTACGAAGAATACTTGCAGCTAGGGTTTTGTAAAAATGCCAAGGAGTTCGCGGCATAAATCTAGCAAGCATAGCTCTAGAGATGTTAGGGATTACTCTGATTCCGAGAAAGAATCTGGCTTGAGGGAGAAGAAAGCTAGGGATGATGGTGGTGGAAGTAATAGTAATAGACATTTGAAAGAATCAATTTCAGGTGAGAAGCGAAAGATTGAATCGAAATCAATGGATGTTAGTGGGCGTGTTATTGTTGATGATTATGGTGCTTCCTCTTCGTCTTCCAAGAAGCGGAAGGAGAAGGAGGTTGATGATAGGTGGACGGGAGGCGATAGCAATAAAGAGCATGACTTATCGAAGAATGATTTGAAAAGTGATTTCAAAAGGTCAAGTCGAAGAGAGGAGAGTTTGGCTGTTGGGGAGGAGGGGAAAAGAAGTGGGAGCAAAGTGGAGTCAAAGCATCATAGGTCAGAGAGGAAGGACAGGGGTGAGAAAGAAGGGGGTTTTGAGCGTGATAGGAAGACGAGTAAAGCTGAAATACCTGACGATGGTGTTTCAGAGAATGCGGAGACTGTACGAGAGAACGAAGGAGGAAATAGGAAACAGGGAAATGGAGAGGAACGTGGAGCAAAACATGGTATTAATAATACTGGTAAGGTAACTTGTTTATGTGCTTATTACTGTGTTTATTGTTAATATTTATGGTTTCCTTTATACATTGTGATGTGATATGATTTGTGATAATCAGACCATAATATAGGACTGCCTAATTGTGGTGATATGTTATGATTTTGATTATTATTGGGTAGCTGTTGTATAGTTTAATTTGTGCTGTAATGGATGGCTTCGTTTGTCTTAATTGTCATTGCTTACTGTAGGATTGTGGAGGGGAAAGATTATTGATGACTAGTGATTTTGTAATGATTGTCTTAATCGCTTTTAACATTATTGATGACTAGTGATTTTGTCTTAATCGTCTTAATCGTTTGTCTTAATTTGTGCTGTAATGATTTTAACATTATTGATGACTAGTGATTTTGTAAGATTGTGGAGGGGAAAGATTGAAGGATCCACTTTTCATTAGTGTTTGAGAACGAAACCCATTTTTTTCCACTAATGAGATAGTATGGAGCAAAATAGCTATTATACTCCCTCATTCTCTTTCACTTCACTATCGCTTTCTTAATATGGTTTATTTAAGCAATGAATGATGTCTTGCTTTTTACCATTTGCTGATTCACATTCACATCGATAATTGAAACCATTTTATCTAGAATGTAGAGTCATTTGGGACAAAAGCAACAGTTGAACGTTCTACATAATGAAAACTTAAAGGAGTTAGAATAAATGGAACAAATGTGAAGCATTGATGTCTATCATAGATTAGGATTTTAGCAGCATGGTTTTTGTGAAATTAAATCTTCTGAAAATAATAGTGAAGTGGTCTGTTTGTTTGCTAGTTGTATTTTGATTAAGTAACTCGGGTTCCAGTGGTTCAGCTTGCTAGGTTGGCTTGAGTTGTGCATTGCTTTTTTCCAGTAGCATACATCATCTTCCATATGTATTTATGCTTCTCTATGGAACTAATCACGAATCACGAATCACGAATCACCTAGAAGTGAAAAGCCCTAATGTTTTTTCTTTGAGCTTGGTGGCTGGGGAATACATTGGGGATATGGGTGTTGGCTTCAAAATATCGATGGAGAATTATGACACCAAGGAGCATTAGGATAGTTGGAGTACCATACTGTTTGCTGTCACTGTATATTAGAATACTTGTTTTTTTGGCATGGGTTGTGATAGTAATTGTGTTGGTTGTTTGATGATAGATATTTTGGAATGTCATGTTCTATCGCATGGTGACAGCTGTAGGCTATCATGTAATGCATCTGGGGATTGGTTTTTTCTTTTCCATGTTTATAGTGATTTGGGATTGCCAAAGTGACTGCGCCAACAAAATTTTAATTTTTGAAAAGTTTTTTGGTTGATTCAGGATTATTTAATGTGATGTTGTAGTGAAATATTTAAGTAATACTGCCAGTGATAGATACTTCAACATTCCTCCCCTGGTGAATGAAAAATTTTCTTGGTTGGAAGCAAACAAATTCACGCAGCTGGTTTCATCACATTTTGTTGTGTTCTTTGATTTCTGTTTAGTTGAAGACTCGTATTTTCAGTGAATTTCTGGATTTTGAGATGATTCTAGTTTTGTATGCTTCAAACAGCTAGTCTTTGGTTCATTATATCACGCTAATCTTGTTTATTTAAATCAATTAGGTTGTAGGAATTTCAGGCAATTTTTATATTATCAATGATTAGTTATCATTACATAAATAAGTGAATTTTAATTCTCATCAAAAGAGTAAAAATAAATGATTTTCCATGCTTTTCAAAGTGAAGAAATCTAGTGGAACTAATTTCCCGTGTGCGTGACTAGTGTCATATGTCATGGTCCAGTTGATATGTCACGATTTCTTTGATGTATCGGAAGTTTGGAAACAATTGAAGAGTGAAAGGCTTGTAATGACTTTTTGTAAGTAATCAATTATTTAAAAGTAAACAGAATTTATGGTGATGAACATTCATAACTCTTGTTTGAAAACCCCATATTATTTGGAATTAATGTTTTGGCACACTGGGATCTTTACAACTTAAGGATATCTTGGTGTTCGTTGACTATTCAAAGCTATTTCTACTTTGACAGTTTTCTCTATCAGACATACGTGATTGACTTGAAACCTGATTTAGTCGGTACTAGCTGCTTAATACACATTAGTTTATGGCATTATTTATACAACAGAAACGTAAATTAGATTTTTTTATACTATCCAGAGCGAGTTTTACATCAGGAATCATTTATATTAAATACTATATATCTTTGTCATTACATAACCTGATTATTGTCTTAAAAGAGGCTTTTTATGCTGTGTTGGAAGATAGGATATGGGACATACTACTGGGTTTTGGATATAGAAATTAAGCTGAGAAATACGCATGAAGAAACTTTCATTTAAAATTAAACCTGATGCATGATTTTCTAGAAATTTACTTATTTGCAGTTATAAATAATATAACTATTTTGATTTTTAATATTTGATTTTTATTTGATATTTAATTGCCTACCTCTTGTACAGCATGTTATCAATGTTGTGTTCTCTTCATGTTTTCTTATAAGTATCTATACTGACGAGATGTCAGAGAGAATATTATGGTTGGCTTTTTGTTTCAATTGTTTTGATACTTATGTTTTGAGGAGGAATTTAATTTTTCTGTATTTTGTTTCAGACTATAATATTAAAGATGTTAAAGATGTGATCAATAATAACGAATCAGAGAGAGAACTTGATCGACGAGTTAAAAGAAAAAAAGATGGCTCAGGCGAGGGGGAGAAGCATCAAGATAGCTCTCGAGAATTGGATGACAAAAGATTGTCTTCAAAGGATGATATTGCCAGGTCAGGCAAGTATAAGGAGGATGCTCATAAGGATGAGAAAGTTCAAGATAAATACCAAGAAGATGCAGACAAGAACAATTGGCAGCAGGATGAAAAACAAAGGGATAATCGAGCTACAAGAGATTATACCAGTGGTAGGTCAGAGAATAAGCATATGAAGAATGAAAAAAAAGATTTGGATGTAATTCAGAAGAAAGCTAAGCCTCATGGTAATGAATATGACCGAGAGCCAGAACGAGAGCAAGATCGTGATCGAGATCGCAAGAGGGGTAGGGATCGTGATCGTACCCGACATGAACGCAATCGGGACCGTGATCGTGATAGAGAGCCTGATGAGCGACACCATGACTTTGATCGGGAGAAGGATCGAGACCGAGAACTTGAACGGACCCATGAGCGAGATCATGAACTTGAGCGGGAAAGGGAACGTGGTCGTGATCGTGATCGTTACCACCGTGAACGTGACAGAGAACGGATTCGTGATCGTGACAACAGCCATGATCGTGGCCGTGATCGAGACTATGAGCACGATCATGATAATGTCTCTCATGTCGATGACAAAGGGTCTAGGTACAAGGATGATAGAGGAAGGAGAAGATCTCCAGATGTGTATGATAGTTATCACAGTGATAAATCTAGAAGAGTTGAGTTAGAAGCTGATAAGGACAGATCTGTGTCGCGAAAAGCCCATGTAAATGCAACAAGTAGCAGTCGCCGTAGAGCCTCACCCAGCTCCAGGACTCATGCTAGTGCAGAAAAATACAGGTAATATGATGATTATTTAGCTATGTGTTTGCAGATTTAATTCGGTAGCCTGTTTGGTTTATTACCTGAAACTGGTTGGTGCAAGTTTTTTCGTGTTTAAGTCCCTTATCTCCATTCTTTTCTGTATGTAGAGATAATATTCAAGATGAGACTAAGTATGGAGATTCTTTGAAAGATGTCTCGACATCTGAGACACTTGATAAAGTTCCCATGTATCGATCAGGGGAGAAGCGCACCAAATTTGATGAGAATCACGTTGGAGACTTGTCAGAGAGATCTCCAAGTACTAAGGCATCACCTGGAGGTTTGAAGGAAAGATCTCCTTCAACCAGTGTTGATCGCCGTTTTCAAAATAGAACTTCCAGGAGAAGGAGCCTTGATGCTGATGAGGCTGAGAGAAGGAGTGGTTCCAATGACGTAAGAGATGCTTCTTTTATTGAGGACAGACAATGTAGAGAATTTTCCGCAAAGAAGCCTACAGTGGACGAGTATCCTCCTGCAGTATCTCCATTTCGCCACAAATCCGGTCAGGGTAATATCTCTTCTCACACTTCTGGTCCGACTGGGTTCAGAAGTGGCGCTGACAGCCCATCTTTCATGGGTTCATTGGGAGACGACACTAGAAGTCACTCAGGAAGTCGTTACAGGAGAACTGTTGATCCCAATGGAGGAAGAGGGCCTGGATCTGCTTGGAAGGGCAATCCTATCTGGCCTTCACCGCTACCTAATGGCTTCATGCCGTTCCCACCTCCTGGGCCACATCATGGAGGCTTTCCATCAATGATTTCTCAGTTTCCTCCCCTTTTTGGTGTTAGACCACCTTTGGACATGAACCATCCTGGGATGCCTTATCATATGCCTGATGGGGATCGATTTCCTGGTCATGTACGACCTATGGGTTGGCAAAATATGGTAGATGGGCCAGTTCCTCCTCATTTTCATGGATGGGATAGTAATGGTGTCGTAAGGGATGAATCTGCCATGTATGGGCCTGGGCATCTAGCCAGTGCTCAAAGGAGGGACATAAATGCAGACATGTGGAAACCAAATGGTGATGTGAATATGGATGTTATGTCTGTGTCTCAGAAAGATGGCCATATGGTTAAATCTTCTATGGATGAAGCTTCTTCTGCACAGGGTGCTTCAAGGTCTCATGTTGAAAATAGTTGCCTTGATGAGGGAACAAGTTTTAAGATGAAGACTTCAAGTGGTCCATCATCAACAAAGGAAATTGGAATGACTCCAGCTAAAGTGGTTACTGAGAAGACTCCTGAATCTTCAAGCATTGATGAAACTGGAAATTCATTGCGTGCTTACCTTGCTAAGCTTGATATTTCAATGGATATAGCTGATCCAGAATTATATAATCAGTATATAAATATTGCTGTCAAGGAACAGTCTGATTTAATTGAAGAAGTGGAAGTTGAATGTTTGGAGGTATAGAATCTTCCGTAGCTTTGTTTTGCCTTCCCGTGTATTTGACATGATATTGAAGTAAAACATGGTTCTTAAAAGGCTTTTGTCTGATGCAGGGTATGGCAGTTGCTGAACAAGAGGTTACTGATTTGACTGTGGGCTTGGCATTTTTCCCTGCTGTTAAAGATTCAATATTTCAGGTATGTCTATCCGATTTTGCAACCTGTTGTGACTCTCTGGAGTTTGGTCTGTTATCTACAAATGGAGATGGAAATTCTCATGTTTTCATCCTTTTTCTTAAGCTGCAGGTTTTGAAAACATTTTAACAAGTGTGATGTGTAGCACTAGAATAATATGAAAATTTTTGGAGTTATTGAGATTAATCAACTGCTACAATCTGTTAAAGCGTAGTTTAAGTTGGGTCCGTCAAGATTTAACAGGCTGAATGTTGATGTCATAAAAGTTGGATGCTTTGCTATGATATTATTTGCCATTTTAACTTCATATTTGGTGTGCATCTTTGGTACATTTAGATTCCTATATTCTACTTATAGTGATGCTTATGTTCTGTTCTCATACCAATTTATTTTATGTATGGCTTGTTATATTATGGAGTCACTGCGTGGAATATTGTATTTGTTGTGATCTTATGAAACATTGGACTATAAGTGCTCGAGTTTACTTGATGTTCCTTAATTTGTTATCAACTTGTTTGCAGAAAGCAATGGATTTATACAAGAAACAAAACTCTAAAAGAATATCATCTATAAAACCTAATGAGGAGCACTTGCACAGCCATTCAGCTCCTCAGGTTGAAGTTGAACAATGTTCAGATGTGAAGGAGGAAACAGACAGTCCGGTCGATTGTAGTGTTAAAAAGGAAGAGCCAACTATGTTATTTCCTGAAGGCTCTATCACACCTGTGATGGAAGGGAAAGAAGCTGCTTTCATCACCAGTGATAAAGCTCTGGATGGTGGACCTTTACAGAGTACTGAGCTGGCCCTTGGTCTCAAGGATCAAGAAATAAATCCCACTTTTAAGGCGGAGACAAAAGATGAAAATATCAACCTTGCCGAAAGCACCTTTTCCAATGCCATCAAAACAACCCTCGGAGAGGTCGGTAGTGATGGTATGTGTGGCGCTACACCTGATGAGCCGTTGAATTGTGGTGTAAGTGATGCTTTAGTTTTGTCCCATGATTCTGTTAAAGTTCGTGAGGGTTTTAATTTTGTGTCAAATGAGTCGGATTCAGTTGGTTTGAGTCGGATACATCATGCTCCTGAAAGTACACATTGAAACAATTTTTGATATTTTTCAGTTGCGCTTAATTCTTAGCTATTTTCAAGTTCATCCATCTTTTTCGTATTTCTCTTCTCTAAGGGTTTGTTATCAAGGCAATAAAACTATAAATGAATCTGTTTGTTTTGCCCCCTCAACAAGTGTTTCTCATTCTTTGCAGCTGTTTTGTCTTTTGTTTGTGCATTTCTTTTGGTGATTTCATTTTTCACAAGTATATTCTTGTCCGTTTACCAACTCATTTTGTTCATCACTCACATATTCTCTTTTCTTTCATTGTTGTTACACTTTTACTTGGGTCATTTTGATTTATGTTTATTTTAGGCTGTAGTTTTGTTTTTATCTTATTCTAAAGCTATTTTGTTCCTTTGTAGTAAGAGTATTTTTTTTTGTTTATTGTTGTATTCTTCCATCCTCTAGCTCTACACCAAAACACTTAAATAGTAAAAGTAAAATGCAGCTAAAAGTGGGTATAATATTCCAAATTTAAAGTTGATCTTATGAATGTGTTGCACGTTTTGCATATGTCGATGTGTTTAATTATTATATTGAAAAAATGTGATCTTTCACCCTTTAAATGTCTTTAATTATTGCACGTCTTACTTGTTAATGTATTGGATTGTGAAATAATTTTCTCAAGAAGGTTGAAGAGTTGGTGCAGTAATAAGTGCAACCTAATGTGAAATTAAAAGTTTAAAAAACAAATTTAAGTGTCCAGAATTTGGTATTATTAGTATTACAGTACCCTTGTTGTGATTTGATAATAAGGCTTTAGTATTATTGTTGATTTTCGATATCTTTTATCTTGTTTTGCTGGCAAGGAGTTGATGAGTTATTATACTACAGATCACAGGAATGATTTGCCTATATAGTGTTGATAATAAAAATATTTTCTACCTTGGTGTTTATTGAAAAATATTTCCCAAAGTACATGTAGGTGAGGATTGATATTAAGCTACTTTAGTTTTGGTATGGAACTTCCAAACCTCAATGTTTGGATTTTTGGAATATTTTTTTGAGGGATTGAAGAATATTTGAAGCTATTCTTCGATTTGCGATGAAAAAGTAAAAATCGCTTCTCTTTATAGCTAGCCACAAATACTTGATGCATTTGAGACTTTGATCAATCTTGGTAAACTAACAGTAAAGACTAAAGAAGAAAAATTATTGTATTATGTTGATTTATTTTTAGAGAAATTTATTAATAACAATTTTAACTCTATCTCATCAATTCAAAAAAATTCTTAGTACTGGTAAACTCAAAATTATCCTTACAATTGGTGTATCCTTCTCATAAAGTAGTTAAATTATAATTGATGTTAAAAGTGACATGAATGAACTCCACCTCTTCAAGGACCTGACCAGGGATAGGGCCAGTTGGCGGCGCCTTATTCACGTCGTAGATTACTAAACCCGTCCCTTTTACCCCTATTTCGTTAGTTTTTGTTTTTTTGTAGCTCTTTACATTTTTCTTTGATCTTACCTCTGTTTCTGTGCGTATGCTTGTTTGTTATCTATCAACTGCAGGTTCTCTCTCTGGAAGACCGTTATCGAGTCGGGGGACTCTTTGATCGCACTCTCCTCTATGGGTATGGGACTGTCATCGTTCTTCCTTCCTCAGTCCCTGATCATAATTTTCTATGAACGGGATACACTGGGTATGATGATGATGATGAATAAAGTAGATAAATAAGTGAACTGCTTAACGTCGTCCTAGATATTTCACCCATGCAATCGTAACTTTTTTTTTTCTAAATTCCTTTGACCCATTTAATTAAATGATATTTTCAAACATATTTAAAGGAGAACGCTAATTTTTAATTCTTTGTTGCGCTTTTGTATCTATATTATTGTATCATATTAATATTAATTGATTCTATGTATCACATATTATATAATGTATATACCAATTATTTTGTCGAACTAATTAAGATGTTTGAATTTTCCAAATAAATTTCAGATAAATTTGGTTAAATTTTTTTCCTCTATAAAATACTATTTTAGAAAATAAATTTTAGTAAGGACTAGATAATATATTGTTTTATTTTGTAATTCTACTTAAACCTACTATTCTTTTGGTTTACAATAAGCTTTGAAGACTACAAACCAAAATTAAAATAGCTTAGTGACATTAACACCATTTTGGGACATAGTTTTTAGTGAACACCATAGTAGGAATTTTTTTCTTTTTCAACAAATCATTGAGATCACAGTGGATAGAAGTTTAAATACTGGTGGATATTTATTTGCTGAAGTTCGGAGTTGTAGTGTTTGTTAGTCTTCCCCTATTGAAGTTCTCATAAGAAATGTTCATAAGAATTAATGAGAATTAAGAAAAATAAAATTTTTTAGGTAGTGGAGATATTATTTTATTGAATAATAAATTTAATAGACAAAAGTGGAGACTATAAATATTTAAAAAATATTTAAAAAGTTAGTTTGAAAAATATAGAGACCACATAATAAAATAATGCTTTTATGAAGTTAGTGGGATACATCATACACGTGGAAACCATAAGGAATATAAAAATGTTAAAATGAAGTTAGTAGAAAATATGTAAAGATCATAAGTATTATTAAAATATTAAAATGAGGATGCGTAAGGTTATTTTTGTTCAACATATATGACGTAAATAATATTAAATATTATTATATATTACGTAAATGGAAATATTTCTTATGAGAACAACAAATGAATCACCTTAAAATGAAAAGTGGGTACTTCTTTAACGAACATAGGTAGTATTTTTCAGTATGGATGGGCTTAAGCCGGATCTGGATTATGTCCATACTCCCGTTGGACTCAAATCTAGATCTTATTTTTAATTGGACATAGCCTCGGATCAAAATCCATAGCGTTTGGAGAATTTGGATTTAGACCTGAGTTTCGTTCTAGAATCGGTATCTAGGTCCAAAAGTATTTTTTCAGGGTTTTGTCGGTTGCTATTCATTTGGTTTGAATTCGGTTGGTTAAACATCGAATCCAATTATGATCCGATTGATGGTTGATGGTCTATATGTCGTATAAAAAAAGTGTAGTTAGTCTGATTGAAATTAACAATATGAAAAGTTTACTTAAAAGGATTTAAAACTCTAGTTTATCTTACATACAAGTTGATGCACACTTAGGGTTGATTAACACTCGTGTGTTTACTCAAAATATGAGCAATACTGTACGTCTTCATACATAAAAATTAACAAAATGAAATATGTTTACTTAAGGTTGATTAACACTCTTGTCTTAAGTTTTCAAAAAAGATAAAATAATTGCAACTAATTATAGTAAAATTTGGTTGATGAACGTATTGGTCGATTTTCATTTGAGCAAATTTTCAACGGGTTGAATCTACTTTTGGTTGATCGATATAATTTGGTTGGCATTCATGTCCAACAATCCTCATACGAGGTCTGTGTAACGGAACCAATTATTTTGGTCTTTTGGACATGCATACCAAGTCAAATTGTGAATTCTCGTACTATCATAGATACATTTACCTGAATCTTTCGTGTATAGAAAGAAGTAACAAACAAGGTGAATTTTGAACACGATCCCAGCTTATCAGAGGGCAGTAGAGTTCTTGATTCATAGCATCTGAAGACCTAAACTTTCTCATTACAACTCCTATCAGAGGTAAAATGACAGAAGACGAGAGTCCATGCTCCAAATTGAATACATGAAAACTCATCAACTAATACAATTATTGCATATAAACTCTTTGTTTTGAAGTTGTCTCTCCAAGAGACGGTCTCTCACAAGAGCGGCTCTAAATAAATTTGTCCTAGCTCATATTTTACTCTAATCACACAAAGCATTCTGAATCTTTTTCGACATACAGCTCGTAACTAATAGAAATTTTCAACATGAGAAAGACAAAAAATCCCGAAGGGTGACCAACCAATGATGAGAAGGGAGGAAAACGACGCCCTAAATGTGCTTTAATCGTGCATGTTATCACTCTGAACTGAGTTATTGCACCAGCTAGCAACCCAGTTTGTCAAATCCGACACATTATTATCCATGTCGTCAATGGAGTCACTTCTTAAAGCCACCACTATGTCTTCATGGTAACTATCTTTAGCCTCCTCAAGCAATACTTGAAATATTTCACATTCAATGTTGTTTGAAAGCTTTGAACCAGTATAGCCTCTGTAACAGAATTTCACATCACATTAAACAAAATTGACGAAAAGGTACAATGTACACGGGCAATCATATAAGCAAAAAATTTAATGAGAAAAGTAACAAATACGTGTTCCGTCCCTCTTAGTTTAACACACTTATCTCAAAAAGCTCGGACGATTTTTGAAGTATGTCAAACTCAAAGAACCAAGCAAAGTTTGTCTTAGCGATGAGGTTTGAGTCTACAACCACTTGGTTAATGGTTATGAGCCTATGGGATCAAACCTCACTCAATACCCCTTGGAGGTGGGGTTTCCCCTTCAATTCCAAGGGGCCAGCGTGTAAAAATCAGGTCGATTAGACCTGTGGTTTCTGCACATTAGGCACTTCATCTTAAAATACACTGACTGGTTTACCTCTTGCTGAGCCTGTCATACAATATAGAGTTTTCAGTTTGAAGCACCACAACACGATCAAACCACCGTTCAGGGAAAAAATCACAACCATGGTAATCCACGATAATCCCACCCTCTTCCATCATATCTTCAAGTTCGTCACATACCTGAGATGAAACATGAACCCAAGAATATTTAATTGTAATAACCAAGCCTAAAGTCCATCTAATGCTCGACTCAGTTCACATGGCCACAAGAATTATTGCATCCAGGATTTATCAGATTGAGATCCATCCAACACAAGTCCAATTACATCCGCCAGTAGAATGAAACTGAACTTCATAACATTCAACTCAAATTTATCCGATATTCAATCATATCCTATAGGTTAAATCAAATCACTTGGAAATGAACAGAACGAAAGTTGATGAAAGACCAAATAATCTTTGTAGCTTCAGTAATAACTGCATGAAATAATTTATTAGTAAGTGATCAATAGAGTTCGATAATACTAGACATCCTCTTTAAATTATCAAAAAAATAATTTTTTTTCCCTACAATATACTTGTGCAAACCCAACAACCCCTGAACATTAAACTATTAAACCATTATAACAGCCAAAATTTTACAGCTTGAATCTGTTCAGGGCTATAAACCACATATGTTGCACCAATTCTTCAGCTCAGCAACCACAATCCACCAACTTTGTAACTAGGTACTTGACAATGCCTTAGTTTGTGTATTTTACCAGTTGTATATACTAATTTTATTTATGTAATTATTTATATTGTAAAATAATTTTATTTATGTAATTATTTATATTGTAAAATATTGAATTATTAGTTAAGTATTGATGGAAAAATTCAAGCAAGAAAGAAAGGATGTGCAGGTCAATTTTCAGTCCTCCATGATCTGCGGTGTGCTGCAAAGCTTGCAGGGGTGTCAGTAGTATTGACGGCTATTCTTACCGTTCCCACTTTCGTCCTTATTTTAATTGGATACTTGGAAAGGCTTTGGTAGCGATTGACAGAAGAGAAATGATGACAAAGTCCATTTGAAATTTTCTACATAAAAGCTCTACAGACTGCAAAGGAAGCCTTAGAATTGAATCATGCTGTAAAGTGTATTTCAATTTTCTTCTACTTCATTTTTATCAGCCATGGTTATGGAGCTTGGAACTTGAATTTTTTAAGAAGAACTGATTGGAAATTTTCATTACTAAATTGTAAGAACCTCTTCTACTTGTTGTACTGTATTAAATAGTTCTTGCTTGAATTTCAGATTATTGCTAATGAATACTCATTAGTTAACTGTTGCAATGTTTCTTTATGCTAAGCCTAATCACAACATCGATTGGAATTTGGATTGTTAGAAGCACACTAGTTTTGATTGTAGAATGCAGAGCATTAATGATTAGAATTAGAAGAACTCTTCATTTTGATTGAATGCTATTGCTTAAATATTATAATCAAACCTATTGATCTATATCTCTAAAGCTTTTATTGAGTTGAGTTCTATCTCTCCCAAATCAACTTGCACTAACACCATCTTGAATCTCATTTCCTTATGAATGAACCTTAATAACCTACTACGTCTAGTTGTACTTGTAGAGTAAATAAATTTATTTTTGGCTAGATTTAAAATGACTGGAATAGAACCTACTTGTACTTTGCTACGATGACTTTCATTAACAAGGCACCATTTTTGTAATTAACTTTACGTGACAAAAAATTATATCAACCAACTATCAAGTCAAAGTTGATCCATATTAACTGTAAGGGGAAGTAAATTTGTAGCAACATATTTTGCTGATCTTCAAGGTAAAAGAAATTTTAATTACGAAAGTCCATCATAAAAGTCAAGTTGTTTCCACCATTTATTGATTTCACTTTTAATCGGTTCAATGATTTTTTTAGGTCCTTTTCGTTCTTAAAAATGTCTCAACTGTATGAAAATTATATTTCAGTAACTCATCACCACTCAAAAATCATAAAATTTAGCTATTTAAAAGCAACAATACAGGATTATGCAAGAAATTCAGATAACCAGATAATGGAACAACAATTACCATATCAATAACATAACATATGCATAAAATTGTATGCGCACATGCACAAAAGCAAGATATAATTACGGCTATTGAAAAAATGTACTAACAAAAAAAAGGAAGGTCTGACGGGAATCTGTTTGATTATTCAATAAAAGTCTAAGATGAATGACGTACCAAATCCTCATTAATAATATGACAGTCAAGCTCCTCGTCCCAACCATCATGTAAGTTCTTTTCCTTGACCAATTCTCCAATATTCACATGTCGAAGTTGGGCAGCTTCAGCAAGTGCAGAAGCTATCGTTGTTTTCCCAGTCCCAGGGGTTCCAGTTACCAATATGTTTGGCTTTGTTCTCGTCATGGTGAAGATATGTGTTATATCCAAATTTTTCCCTGGATATTTCAAGGCATGACTTAGATACGAGCATACAAGTAAAATACCTACTGCCTATATAATATGACTACTTTTATTTCATAAAATTAAACTTTTATATTGAAGTGCATCTACATTATCTACAGTCCCCAACACTAGGGGCGGATCCATAGGGGTATCCGGGTAGGCATTGGACAAAACATAATTTTTTTAAGAAAACAAATACAGAATAAGAGTTTAAGGTAGATCAGTTGGTAAAGGTCATAAAATTATAGTCTGTGCATCACAGGTTCGAATCCTCGGTGCCACATTTTACATTTCTAATTTTTATTTTGGAAAAATTATATAAAACTACCAATCTATACCCCATTTTTTAAAAAACTACCTTATATAAAAATTTTTGCAAAAAGCTACCTTATACAATACAAATCTTTGCAAAAGACTACCTTTCAATTAATTTGGTCAGTTGACTGTTAATCTTAACAGTTGACCAGCACGCCCCTTGCACGTGCATTTTTAAAACCCACTATCTCCTTCCATTGAACCTGCATTCCCAAATCAAGATTTCTTCTTCTACCATTATCACCCTTGCTCATAATTAACGTTCACAAATATTGACTTGTATGGATGTCGACACCGGAAGCGGCGCGTGAGTCCGATGACAATTGGCAGGTTTGATGAACGATCATGGCTTTTGACTTGGAGTAACTCTCAAAATACCCTTTAAGCAATTACTTGTTTTATACCCTTAATCAATTTTATCATTATCTTTCAATTCCTAATTCTTTAATTTTTGCATTAATTCTTCAATCTACAATCTGGGTCTTATAATTCTAGAACCCCTACTCTGTTTTTAGTCTATATTTATCCCAAATTTTACTAATATAATTGTTCATCTTTTTTCCCAATTGTAGTGAAATTGTGTTGAAATATGTTCAAATTTTCAATGGGGTAGTTGAGAATTTGTTGGTTTTGGGTTGGGTGAATCAAGAAAACTAAAAATGAAGGATTTTGTAGGAACACCAGGCATTCTAATTGGATTTGTTCTCAGGGTTTCTCAATTTTTGTTTGCTTCTGCTTCCATTGCTTCTATGACTACCACTTCTAGCTTCTTTAATTTCACTACTTTCTGGCATTTAATTCTTTTCAAATATGGTTTGTAATTGATTTTGCAGGAGAATCAATAAATGTTTTATAATTTTCCTCCTTTAAATGCTGTTAAATTTGATGATATTTTGATTTTTTTTTGTATGTTTGTGCGCATAGTAATATGCATATTGTGATGATCGATTTTCTCTAGCTAAAGTAATGAGTGAGTTAGAGTTTAGGGTTTTAATGGTAGAAGAAGAAGAAATCTTGATTTGGGAATGCTGGGTTCTTCTTACTGCATTTAATGGAAGAAGATGGTGGGTTTTAAAAAGGCACGTGCAAGGGGCGTGCTGGTCAACTGTTAAGGTTAACAGTCAACTAACGAAATTAATTTAAAGGTAGTCTTTTGCAAAGATTTATATTATATAAGGTAGTTTTTTGAAAAAATTTTTATATAAGGTAGTTTTTTACAAAAAGAGGTATATATTAGGTAGTTTTATATAATTTTTCCTTTTATTTTTAAATTTCGAAATGTAAAAGGAGGGCCGGAGAGGTATCCTGAATTCCTGATTCTTCCTTTCCTTTCATCAGTGTTCTGTTTTCGAAAACCCTAACCCATTTTCCTTCGCCTCTTCACTCTTCTACTGCGCCTCCTCGGCCCCTCCTCTCCTCTTCACTCTTTTGAAGCATCTGCCACCTCTGTAATCTAGCCTACTCCCGTCTTCTGCGGCGGTTCCGCAACCGCAAAGCCCCTTGGAGACTGCCACTACATTTTATAGTCTTATTCTATTCATTGTGTATCTGTACATTAATGTACAAGGTATGGAACTATGTTTCTTGTTCCTATTCACTTATTAATAATTGTTTTCTACTTTTCTATGATTCACTTATTCTAAGTTTTATAGGAGTAGTAAATCGATCTATACATTATTCACTGATTTATAATTCGTAGTTACTTGGTTTCTTGTTTTCTAGTTAATAGGCCATTATCTATTCACGGTAAATTACTGCAAATTCTATTAATCAAATAGGTTTAATCAGTCAGGGTATTCTAATTGTTTAGAGTAAAGTAGAATATAGTACTTTACTGTTGTAAATTATTTTAAATGTGATTTATTTTAAAAATTTGTAAAATGATAATTATATGCCGTTTTCAGAATATGAAAACTCGACGTGAACAATTGTGTTAATCAATGTTGTTCAATGTAATTTTTTTATGGCACTTGATTGTATTTTCTTAAAATTATATATTTACATCCCTTGTTTATTTTTCTGGTTCCGCCCCTGCCCAACACTATTCTTAAGACTCCAAAATCACAGTGATGAAAAATGTACTATATAAAGAAAGTTATCCATTTCCCATTTACTTTAACATACCCTAAATTTATAGTTCTAACTCAGAAGAAGAGAAATGCAAGGGCTAGACATATATATATTCATTCATTCCCTTTTAAAGAATACAAAATTTTAGCACCTTTATTGATAACTACAATGGAGCAATGATAAAAACAAAATTCAATCTTCAAAATTGGAATACAAAAGGCAAATAAGTGACCTTCAAAGCCATAACCAAAACAGCACAGAAATATAAAGCTGAAAAAACAAAAATGAAAAAGCAATCAAAAATCTGTAAAAGATGAAAATCAGAGAGCCGAAATAAAATAAGAAGAAATCATCCAATTCAAAAACATCATTCCTTTTACTATATCCACAACAAAACATTAATCACAAACATTTTTATCAACATCAACTAAACTCCACAACGAAAACAACAAACATTGAACAAAAAAACAAAAAACAAAAGCTTCTAATTCTCAATTCCATTCAACAAAAATCGTAAAAAAAATTATAAAAAATCCCCAAAAAACAACCTAAAAATCAAAAATCTAAACCCTAAAAATCGAAATTCCCAAACTGTAAACCCTAAAAACTAAAAATCACCTAAATGTGAACTCTAAAACTCAAAAATCCTCAAAATGTATACCAAAAAATCAAAATCCCCAAAATCGAAAATCTTGAAAAATAGAGTTATAAAATAGCTCAACCCTAACCAAACCTACAAAAACCTTAACAAATCCTACAATAATCAAGAAAAAAATAAAAGACAAGAGAGGAGTACATACCGGCGGGGGACGGTGGTCAGAGGAGCAACAAGAGTGCAACAAGGGTGCGGATATCCGGTGGTTGGGACCGGGTGAGATAGATAATGAGGGTTTAAGGGGGAAAGCTCAGATGAGCACTGACAATAAAATGAAAATGTATTTTTTTTTTAAGTTTATCGTATATATTGAGGCTAATATGTGATGAGGCTAATATGTAAGTAATAATATAGTCAAGTGAGATTCTGTTTGAATCGTCTAATTGCATAAATGTGTACAATTCGATATATAAATGAACAAAATAGTACATTGAATTGCATAAAAAAGTTAAATGTAGCAAGTATTATGGAACGGAGGAAGTATATGTTAAATAAATTAGGAAAATTTATTTAGAATAATCCAACATATTCGTTATTTTTCTACAATAATCACACCTACTGATTAACCATGAATAACCAGGCTAGTATTATTCTCATTTGTTTGGTTGCAAAAAATCTAAAATTCCTAGGATCCTAAAATCCAAGGAAACTTAATGCCTATGATACATAGAATTAGATTACCATATACCCCTTGTTATTAACAATTCCTATGTATCATTTTAAGTGAAATTATAAAAATACCCTTTAATATTTGGTGTAATCACCGTTTTCCAAGTAACTACTACATTTCCTACCTCCATCACCTTGTTAACCAAACCACTCATGAAAAATTATTTCCGAGAAAATTAAAATACCTATTGTAAAACAAACAACTTTAAGTAATTCCTAAGAAATTGACAAAGGAAGTAAATTCCAATGAATTACAACTTCCCATAGGAATTTAATTCCTATATCAACCAAACGACCTCTAAAATTGAGTAACTCGATGACTTCCTTTAGTAGGTAATTCACCAAAAAAGTTAACTGAAAATTAATTTAAAATTAGAGAAAAATTTTGAAAAATTACATAAAAAATTCTAATATTAGAAAAAATCATAATTTTTTTTGAACAATTTTTAAACATTTTTTCGACATTTTATTTTAATTTATCTTTTTTTTTAAAAAAAAAAGACTTGCTGGTCACCGGGTTTACTCTAGGAAAATATCCCTCGAAGTTGGGATTATTCATGGTTGATCAATAGGTGGATTATTGTAGGAAAATCACAAATAAGTTAGATTATTTTAGGTAAATTTTTCAATAAATTAATACAAATCAAAGAGGAAATAAGAATGTGAAATTCTTGTTTTAAGGGCGTCTCTTTGAAATGAGTAGTACACTCATACACTAGGGAATAAGGACGTAGGATGAGGAGATTAGTTTTTTTACTAGGATCCGTTAAATTAATATGGATCCAAAACTGATGTGGATCTGACAAATTTAAATGAATAGGACCCAAACCTGTCAAATGGATCTGGATTCACAAATTCAAATTCCGATCCACGGATCCAAACAGGGTCTAAGATCTATTGTCATCACTAATGAGGACTATTAAGGAAAATCGAAGAGACCTCTACCGGAAGCACCGTTGTAGTGTTTCCAAAATACTTCACTTATTGATCAATTTTGAATTTTTCCCGTGGTTGATAAAAGTTTTCTATGTGCCCGACTTTAACCTTTTAACTTTTTGTTTATAGTATATAAATGTTTAGATTTCTGTAAAATTTACATTATAATTATCCATCATAATGACTTTTTTGTTTAAAAAATGTCACGATCATCCCCTTATTGGCACATTTTCGAAAATAAATTCAAATTCCGTACTTATTTAACAAAGAAATTAACAATTTGTCTATTAAAAAGATAAAAGCTCAAAGTCATACTACAAGTTAAAATTTATCTACTATAAAATCTAAAACTCAAAATTATAACAAATTCTCATTAAACAATTACCTTAAAATACTAAAGAAACCAAACCAAAGTATGATTTCACCAACAACCCAAATGTTAAATGGAGTATAATAGAATTGACAAAAATAAAATAAAATAAAAGAGAAATGTGATAAGTATTGGGGGATCCTAAGAAATTGAATGTTATATTAGATGTTGTTGTTGTACTTGCTCCTAGATATAAATAGGAAACTGTAGAATTAGAAATTAGACAAACGTACATGAAAATAGATTGCATTCTTCTGGCCCCTCTTCCAAGGGGTACGGGTATGGTTTGTCAGTCATCTTTTTTTACTTAAACCATGTTTTCGAGTAGAATATTGGATTGATGATGATGACAAATAAGCATATATGTGGGATTTTTCAGGAAAAATTTCCCTTGATATTTTGACCTGGTGGAAAAACAATTATTTAAGGTTTCACATTCTCTCTCATGTAGTTCGTGATATGCTAGCCATTGTCGTATCCATAGTTGCATCAAAAGTGCATTAAGCACTAGAGGTCGAGTTCTTCATACATTTTGAAGTTCATTAAGTTCAAAGATGGTGAAAGCTCCGTTTTCTTGTTATTATTGGCTTCATGCTTCTCCAAATATTGAGGAGTGCTTGGAGTATATAAGACAACTAGAGAACACTATGCGATCTTTCTTATTATGACTACTGTTATGTTTATTTTATAGAATAATATTTTAAAATGTTTGTTTTTTCATTGTATATTGAATTATCGAAGATCAGTTTGGCCCATTTACTTATCGACATTCCTTAGCGCATTGTTACTTATTCATGTATGACTTTGCTATTTTCTGACTTGTGACTACTATCGAATATACTTTATGTTTTATCTTATTAAAATTTGTGATGTACTGATGTACCTTATGATTGTAATGTTTCTTTCGTTATGTATTTTGTTTATCCATGGTTGAAAGTGAAACGCTACCTAGATATTTTTTATGAATAGTGATGTACTTTCTTTTATGTTAAATGTACTTGAATGATGTTAGTTATGAAACATTATGTTTTTATGTGATTTTCATGAGTCATGACTTTCGTAGACTCAATTAAAGACTAAGAATATGGGTTACATTATCCAAGTTAAAAAAGTGCTTTAAAAAGAAATAAACCGTAGACCAGACCGTTATAGAAGGTCTAATTCGGTTTGGTCTGGTATTATGATTGGTCTTGTCCAATTTGATAAATTTCACGCCGAAATTTCTAGTGTGGTATGTTTTTGTGTCAAACCAGACCGAATTGTGTGCGCCGTTGATCACAACCTAAAAAATCAAAATGATTACTTATAATTTTAAAGTGATTATTTATAACGTTAAATGCTCATTTATAATCACAAAATGATCAATAAACACAAAGTCGTGTATGAGACCGTCGCACCATGAGACGGGCCTATACAAACAGCCCAAACTTAAATCTATTGTAGGGGCTCGATCTCTCACAACACTTGCACAAATGAGTAACTCAAATCTAGTCACCAACCCAAAGAATTAACCTTAATTACTTCAGCCGGTTTTGGCCGAAACCGTCTCAGATTGAGACGGCCCAAACATTCCAACCCATCTTCTTTTATTCAATTAAAAAAGGAAAAGATTTTAAATATATAAACTACCAAAATTAAAAACTGAAAAATTTAGGAAACCAATTTCAAAAACCGCCCGAATTCACGCGAGAAAAAAGGGAAACAAATCAAACGAGATTTTCTCTTCCAATTTTACAAAAAATCTCTGCACTTCTCTCTTTAATTTCAAGAAAATCTACATTCAAACTTCAAAAAACTTATGTCTGCAATGGAAGAACAATTATGTCATTTAAGTGTTTTGTTTCATGATTAACATGTTCAATTCTCTAAATTGAAGTTTGAATGTCTGCAATGGAAGATCAATTATGTTATTTAAGTGTTCAGTTTTTATGATTAACATGTTCAATTCTCCAAGTTGAAGTTTGAATGTCAGCAATGGAAGATCAATTATGCCATTAAAGTGTCCAGTTTCATAATTAACATGTTCAATTCTTTAAATTGAAGTTTGAATGTTTGCAATGGAAGATCAATTATGCCATTTAAGTGTTCAGTTTCATGATTAACATGTTCAATTATGCTATTTATATATATGCTGCGAAAAATATAAATTAAAGTTTTTTATTTTTCAATTATTCTTTTACTTTTATGAATTGATGCTGTTTAAATGTTTGTATTCAGTGAGATCTATTTTAGAAAAAAAAGAAGATACCAGTCGCTAACAATGAAGGATACTGATGCAAAAAGACAATGCAAGGAGATGAAAATGGATGATGAAAATAGGAAACTAAAATTTTGAGAGAGAATATGAAAAGTTTAATAGAGAAATTTATGAAAGGAAAGAGTAATAATGGTGGTATACTCAAGAATCATATCAAGAAGAGAAATATTTGAATTTCCAATTTGGAGGGAAAAGGCGCGCGTGTGTATTACACGAACCTATCATTGGGCCGGCCTAGGACCTGTCTTAGAATAGGACGGTCTCGTCCAAGTCTTCTCTCAAAGAGACGCCTCTCATGTCCAGTCCACTAAAGCTTAATACCTGCTCTTATTGTATATTTTCCATTTTCCTTTATAAATTGACCCAATTAGAGATTTGTGTTCATAAGCAGGGACCCGCTGAACTGTAGAAAGTAAAAACCCTAATTTTTACAATTTACTGTGGTATGTCTCTTTCTTCAAAATTTCAAATAATCATGGCGATTTAGTTCTCAGAAATAAGAATTGTTTTGCAATGGTAATAGCAACATATATTATATAGTAATGGAGGTTTTGGTGTTAAAGGTTCAGACTTGAAGTCAAAGAGATCAATTACTGGGTCTTTTTAATATGCTCTATGTTTTTTTAGCACGTTTTTCATCTTAAAGTTTATTTCTTTATTGCAATTCTTTTGGGTATATTGAATTATTGGTTTTTAGTTTTTGGATTACTAGAAAACTTCCAGAATTCACTGGATTTTTAGTGTTCAAATGACGAAAAATACCAAGTATGAAGAAAACCCATTAATGAGATTAACCGAAGATTTACTCCATGAAATTTTATTTCGATTACCCACAAAAACACTAGGAAAATGCAAGTTAGTCTCAAAAGAATGGAATTCTCTGATTTCAGACCCTAATTTTGCTATCTCTCATCATGATCATTCAACCAAAACCAAACTACCTCTAACATTAGCCTCACAAAAGGAAAACTACTTCTCTGTGCTTCAGTTTGAAGATTATCTTGATATTACTCAAGGTGTACTCTTAGCCTTAGTGCATACACAAATCCCTGCTAGTGATTATGAGGATTATTACTGTTTTTTAATTGGTTCTTGCCATGGGCTTGTTTGTTTGTACCTTATGTGTAAGAAAACCAGTTATGGATACATGGAAGATTTAATGTTGATATGGAATCCTGTAACAAATGAATGTGAGCAAATTCCATTGCCTAATGAAAGGGGTAAGAGTAAGATTTTTCTTCGCGAGGATTCTTGCTGGTTCGGCTACCTTAGCTCCATAAATGACTATAAGATTGTGCTGGTGTATTTTTTGGGTAAACCAGTGTTTGAGGATTGTATGTTTGTGTACTCTTTCAGGACATCTAAATGGAAGAAAATATGTCATAGGGCTGAATGGGATATGCCTTTCGAAGAGGGGTGTAATTCGGTTTTCATGGACGAAGCATTGTATTATCTTAGTTGGTATGATTGGATATGTAAATTTGATTTGGTTGCTGAAACCTTTGAAAGGTTTCCTTTCTTGATCAATGAACCTGAATTAATCGATAAATCGCGCCAGATATTGATGGGTTTCATTAGAGAAGGGAATTCTCTGTGTGTAATGTTTGTGCAGCATCCTGCAGAACAAGAACAGGGATATGCAGTTGAGATTTGGATTTTACAGGAATATAACAAGTGGGATTCTTGGAAGAAGGTATACAAACTTCGGTTTCAGCCGGGTACTGTAAGAAACTCTATCAAAGCTTTTAGATTCTTACATAATGGTATTGTGTGCATTCAAACAGGAAATGGTCTTGGGCTTTTTGATCCCAATGCTGATCCTCTTCCTTATGCCATTGTTAGGGATCCTAGTTTTGCAAAAGTTTATAAGGTGACTGATTATGTTGAGACTCTCATTTCTCCTTTTGATCTTCCATAAAGTACTAGTTTATTGCTTAGGGAGTACTATCTTGTGTTCTAGATCAATCATATTAATTACAACAATGCCACCACCATGATTTCAAAGCCTTAATGTGAATGGTAATAATTAACAAGTACTCGTTCCGTAGAGATTGCTACTGATATTAATATATTATGAGGAGAAATGTCATTATCAATAGCAATCTCAAGGGGACAGAGGAGTATTACTGATAACTATATTTTTGTACTGGAATTAAACCAAATGTTTTGTGGATTTGTGAATCAATTATACTTGTGTGGTGTTTTAATTTACTTTTTGCATTTATTATATTATTATAGGGAAGGTTAAAGAAAGTATATTTAGCTTACATATTGCCTACTTCATACTGAAAAAAATTCATAAGTTGTATGTTGGTTGCTCACACACATCTTAGTTACTTAGTTGCATGTTTTGTACTAGCAAGGTCCCAAAGATAGCCGATATGAGTACTCGAAAGCATTCAACATTTACAGTAGCTATGATTCGATAGGAGGAAGTGGAGGGAAAGAAAGGAAGGGAAAATGAAGGGATGACATTTGTATTAATTGGACAACAAATAAGAGGGATGAAAACGGAGGGGATGAAATTGAATGGATGTCTTTCACATTTGGGAAAAAAAAATCGTCACTCTTCGTTCCCTTCCCTTTCTCAATGTTAACAAACACACTCTAAAAAGAGGAAGCTAAGCCTCCCATATGGTTTCTTTATCATATGCATGATGAGGGTTTTAGGGATGACTGTTTTTTTATCCAATACAAAAACTGCACATATATGTGTGTAAGGAGTATGGATGAAGAATCAACATTACACAATCACATAAATCTGTACAAGACCAACTCACCATGTCTTTCACCGACGTTGCACTATAAACCCTAATTTTGGATTGAAATAGGTTCTTAATTCAAAAATCATGTTTCTATCTTCTTCCCCATTAAAGTCTTGGGATTCACATTATAGCAACTCTATCAAAGTCTTGGGATTCACATACAATGGCACTGTCGAGAAACTGGACTTGAGCTTGTTGATCCAAATACCGATCCTCCTTCACATGCCATCACTAGGTATCCTAATTATGCAGAGGTTTATACGGCGAGAGTCCCATTTCTCGGTTTACCTTCCTTCCTTAACGTGCTAGTATATTGCTTACGAATACTATCGTGTGTTAGATATATGTTCTCTGGATCAATTATATGTATGTTGCATCAGTACGAAGTTGTGTCCTTTACGGTAATATGTATTGCAACAACGGTAATATGTATTACCGAAAGGAATGAAATTGGAGAACATTTGGAAGGAAAATCGCCAATCTTAGTTCCCACCCCTTTCCTTCCCTTCTTTAAATGTTTTAGTAAAACACAAGCTATGCCTTCTCTATGGTTCTATATTATGCATTGATGAGGATTTTATAATGACTGATTTTTTATTCATACAAAAACTGCCAATAAAATTGTGTGCTATACTGATATACTAATAGGAGTACCCAAGTAGGCACTAAGAATCAACAATATACAACCACATAAACAATATACAACCACATAAATATGTACAAGACCAACTTGACCAATATTTCTGTGCATCTTTCAGCTTAGCTTACTTACATTTTGTTTCTCTTGTATGCTTTACGCTTAGAACAGAACAGGCCTCTTTCTCATCCTTCCATTATTTGAAATCTGATGATTAACAGAAACCATCCCAAAACTCTCATACAACCATCTTGCTTGCATTTGTAACCCAGCATCTCTGAATGCATTTAAAGCTGATTTATACAGTCTTGTATCCAATCTAATCCCCCCTGCCTTCATATCCTGCAGTAGCTTAATCAGCTCATTGATCCTATTCGTCTTCGAAAACACACCCACCATAATCCCAGCTAAAGCTAGATCAATTGCCCCTTTATTCCTCCGATAATCATCGTACAACTCTACGCATGTTTCAAACTCTCCTGATCTCGAGTAAGCTCCTATGATGCTAGTGTAGCTCACTCTATCAGGCTTCACCTTTCTCCTCTTCATTTCCTTCCATATCTTCTCAACTTGCCTCAAATTCTTCGCTCTCCCGTGTAAATCGATAAGCGAGTTGTATACCCAGACATTAGGCTCACAACCTTTCTCCTTCATCTGTGCTAAGAGCTTCATCGCCTCTCTCAATTGCCCGGACTTGCCATACATCACTATCATCGTTGAGTGGGCCACCACGCATCTGTCAAACCCGTTTTCTTGCATCTCATTGAAGACCTTCTGAGCCCGGGAAAACAATGCAAGGCGGAAATAAACATTGATTATAGATGCATAGGTCACTTGCCCTGGCTCACACCCATCAAAAACAAGTTCTTCGTAAACTCTTGCCGCGGCTTTTAGGCCCCTTTTCTTGACATAACCATTAACAATTGCACAAAAAACGCAATCGGAAATCTTCAAGTTAGCAGCTTTCATTTTCCTTGCAACATCCAGAGTCTTTTCTAACAAGCCTTCTTCAACATACATGATCACTAACTTCATGAACAATGCAGGATCCTTCAGCATCTGCTTAGACTCTGCATCTTCAACAAGTTGTTCAACAACATTGATTTCTTTCTTCTCAGCCAACAACCCGATCATCTGACTGTAAATCGACTCGTTCAGAGGAATACCCTTTTTCCCCATCAGCGCGAATTTCTCTAGAGCTTTGGCATATTGACCTGATTTCCCTAAAGCCTCTAGCCAAACTCCATAAATTTGAGATGCATTTTCAGCTTCTTCTAGCTTTTTACTAGATTCTAATTCACTAAAAATCTCTTCAACTTTCAGAAAATTACCCACTTTCTTATAAGCTTCCATGACCAAAACATACCCACCAGGATCCAAAACAAGCCCACCTGATTTCATTCTTTCATACAACTGAATTGTTATGCTATTCATATGAAGCTTATTAAATGCTCTTAATGCAGATTCATAAGCAAAAGCAGCAACTTTCTTATCAATTTCAAAGCTTTCTAAGAGCATATCAGCAGTTTTAAACTTCCTCTCTTTAATGCAAGTACTGATAATACCAGCACAAAACACTTTATCAGGCAAAACTTGGTACATCTTTATATCCCTAGAAACCACAGGAATTAAATCCCATTTCTTGGATTTTACCAAATACCTCAACACAGATTTGAGAGTTGGTTTCTGAGGTTGAAATTCCGGATTTGATTTTGCCTTTTGATAATACTCCAACCCAATATCTTCTGTGTTTGAATCCTTCAACAAATCTCTAATGAACTTATTGAGATTCCGATCCTTGTTTTTCGGAGCTTGGATTTCCGAAGTCGGAGCTCCATAGATGAATTCAACAGGGGAAGGAACAGGGGTTTGTTGTTCTTCTAAAACAGGGGAAGGATAAGGAGAGAAATTAACTATGATGAACTTCGAATGCCTCCATGGAGGAGATATGAAGCTTGGGAAAGCTTTGAATTTGCCGAATTTAGTTGAATTATGAAGTGGGTTGAAGAAATTTGCAGGTGAAATGCCTGAAGAATTTGGAATTGCCATTGAAGATCAAGTGTTACTTTTTTTCAGTTCATATAATTAGTTTTGAAGTTTTTTTAATGGTGATGATTTATTGAATTAATATTATAGTATTAGGGAATTACATGAACCAGTGATTGGCTTCCACGTGTATCCTGATTTTGATTTATGAGGTTAGGCAAGTTCCAACTCAGTTGGAATATATGAAAATGTTGTCCTGTTAAGATATTTGTAATTTGTGGTTATACTCAACTCAACTCAACTCAACTCAACTCAAGTGTTTATAGAGGATATGTGAGGACCTGAACCATTTAAAAATTTTGGGATGTTGCCAAAATCTCACTCCTTACTCATGGTATACTTAGTGAGCAAAAAGAGTAAACATTAGTAGTACAAAAGTATTATTTCTTCCAAGAAAAATGTTTTAAATGATATTTTTTTTTAAGAAATGAGGGTGGTACTTTGAGTTGAGACTTGTATACGTTATAAAAAAGACATTTTTGCCATTAATAAAAGTAAAGAAAAGTACAAAGTATAAGGACAACTTTATAAATGTAATCATTTTTATCTAATTTCTTATCTATTTAGTTGACAAACAGAATATGAGATAATTATTTTTAAAGTCTTAATTCAAGTCTCATCTGAAAGTCTTATCCCAAGTTTCAACTATAGTCTCTTAGATCCCATTTCCACATGCCAAAAACCCCTTAAAGCAAATTTAATACTTCCTCCTATTCATCCTAAATGTGTGTTTCATTTAGTTTTTCACTCTTGCCGAGACAACATTTTAACCCTTAATATCTCAAATTATTCTTAATTAAAATTATAAAAATTTGATATTAATAATCCTTGTATTGAGACGAATTAAACAAGATCCCACATGACTATGTTTTAACTTATAGATTAAGAGTAAAATACAAATTAAGAGTGATAAGTGAATAGTGTCAAAAAAAATATGTGACATTTAAGCTGATAGGAGGTACTAGATAAAAAGAGTTAATTTTGTGATCCAATCCATGCATAGATTGGTAAAAGAAAACGAAGGTACCGATTAAGTCAAAAGCATAGAAATGCAAGCATTATAAACACAGTCAACTCTCTCATTCCTTTTGTTGCCGGCAACATCACGTCGAGTTCCGGTAAACCCACCCATCACACATGATCCGATCAATGGAAAGGTACAGAAAAAGGAAGAAACGAAGGTTGAAGAAAGACAACAATGATCACCAAAACGACGAGGTTCAATCATCCAAAAACCATCCTCTATCCCTTGTAGAATTACCTGAAGAGCTCATCTTTTCTGAAATCCTCACAAGATTACCAGTAAATTCCTTAACCCGTTTCAAATCTGTGTCAAAAACATGGAATTCTATAATTTCAACCCCTTATTTCATCAAATCTCATATAAAATGCACTAATTCAAACCCATTTTTGCCCACAAAATGTGTATTTATTAAATCTGATTATTACTTTTATATTCTGAATTATGCTACATATGATAAATACCCAGATGAAAATCACGGAGAAAAGGGTTTAACATTGATAAAAAGTCTCCATTTTTATGATAATGGTGTTAATACTTTTTTGATTGGTTCATGTCATGGGTTGATATGTTTTGGGCGTGGTAATGAATTTAATGGTTTTGATTATTATTTTCATGTTTATAATCCAACTATGGGTAAATCTCTACATGTATTTGATCCTTTAGGGAATTTTCAAGGGAAATTGATATATGGGTTTGGGTTTGTTTCTATTAAGGATGATTATGTGTTGTTTGTTGGGGGTCTTCAAAGGGGGAGTTTAAAGACTTTTGTGTATGTTTATTCATTAAAATCCAATTTATGGAAGAAAATTGGTGCATTTGATGAAAATGAGCTTTCAATTTTGATGGGTGGTAAGGGAGTTTTGGTGAATGAGACATTGCATTGGAATATGACCCGAATTCGAACATCGAATGCTAGGTTTATAACCGGATTTGATTTAGTGAATGAGACCTTCAAGGATGTGAAGATGCCTAAAGAGTTTTTGGGTAATGCCGATGTTTTGGAATTTGGATTGAATGAAATGGGTGGGAATTTGTGTGTCTGGGATGAAGATATCTATGGAAGGGTTGAAATTTGGATGTTAATGCAATATGGGGTGTGGGATTCTTGGACTAAACTCTTCAAAATCGACACGATTCCGGGTTTGCTAAACTTCTATGGATGTATAGAGAATGGGAAAGTTTTGGTGCAGACAAATGATGGTAATCTCTTGTTTATTGATCTGGATCAAGATCTGTCAAAATCTATCTCATTAGTGAAAAATTTGGGTGATATTGAGGTAGTGAGCTACATTAGAACTCTTGTTTCACCTTTCCTTTGAATGATTGTATGTTTAGGAAACGAGACTTGTACGAAGATCAGGGGCCGAGGTATCGTCAATGCTGTCAATTGGCATTTAACTAATGTGTATAACCGTTTATCTGAGATGCTAATATAAATATGTGTTGGTTACGATGGCATGAGCTTTGATATGTGATAATATTGATTCGCCACTGCATGAGACTTGTATTTTTATAATTTCTCTGCAGATTTTTGGTACAAAATTATGGATTACTTCTGGTAAATTTACTTTGTTAAACATCTTGCAAGTAGTAAAACATCAGAACATGCCTGGATGATCATCCTCAAAAACTAGAGGGAAGAATGGAAACACAAAAAGAAGAAAATGCAAAAATGAAAAGCTTGTTTGATTTTTGGTACAAAATATATGGGCAAATGCTTTTGTACTATATTTTTTATTACTCTATTTTATATTCAATTTTATTTTGAGTTGCACGCTTGGTGATCCATTGAAGATTGTTGTGAAACATTATTATTCAGTTGGTTCCCAAGGTGTATTTGACAATTATATGTTAGCTTGTTTGACCAGTTAATAGTATTATTTTTTATACAGTTAAGTTGTAAGGATCACAACTTTTTAGTTTGGCTTAATAAAAACCTTTTAGTGATTTAAAAATTATATATCAAATTTTTTAAATGATTAACCAACCGATAGCAAAAAATACAACAAAAAGAAGGTGGGGAAAATATCAAATTATGGATTTAAAAATTTTGATTGAGACCTTTATCATCTACCATGTATTCTTTGTAGCTGAGTTTGTTAGAGCAAAAACTCAAATTTGAGGATTAAAACAACGTTAAGTAAAAAATAAAACCAAAATGCAAGAACAAAAGAGAAAAGAACAATTCGATTCTGAAGGTGGGGAACATCTCAAGATCAAACTGATGTTGGACTATAAAACCTCATCGAAGAACAATTAGTAAGCAAATCCTTGATTTTATTAATAAATTCTTTAAATCACACACCATAAGTTTCAAATCCTTCAACACCTACAATTTTCTCAAAGTAAGCAAATACTGCTTAACATCGAGTGACCACAATTAGGATTGTTACATTTACTATTCAGACATTTTGAGGCTAACACCTCTTTGCTTGTTAAGAACACCATGCTCACAAGACCAAGCCCGTTCTTAAACTTTCGGTGGCCTAGGGCGAAATTGAAAATAGGGGGCCTTATATAGAAGATATAAAATAGGGGGCCTTTATGTAGAACATTAAAAACCCACCATTTGAATTTAAAGCTTTAGGTAGAAAAGAACGAGGAAAAAAACTTGAAGCTCTAGAATGCTTCAATTCATCAGTTTGAAATATTTTTCAAATTCCTTTGTTATCTAAATATATTTGAAAAGTTCCCTCTTTTTTTCTTGAAATTGTAAAGAGTATTTGAAGAGTTTTGCATTTTTTCTTGAAACTATCATAGAAATTAGGAAATGCAAAAGTTTTCATTTAAAATTTGGAAGAAGAGCCCTGTAAATCTTCCTGATTGATTGCATTTATTAGATATTTATTATCTTTGCCATTAATATCTCATTCCCACTATGACATTCTTATTTTAAATTTCTTTTTAATGTTTTAATTTAGAGACTTAAAGCTACATAATTTTTAAAATATGGGGCCCTGGGCCTTTGCCTACTCGCCCTAGGCCAGATACGGCCCTGCACAAGACCTAGAGATGCCAATTCAAGCTAAATCTTCCCCTGCCGACTCGATTCGAGGAATTTAATTTGGTTCAAGCCCGAGAAAAATAGTATTTAACTCCGAATCCGATTAACTAGTAATCTACATAAATAAAAAGCTATAAGGTAGCAAGAATATTCATTAAAAAGCTAGGAGTCCCAACTTCCACAAGTGCTATTTATTAAGAAGTTATATTATGGTCAAGAGTCTCAATTTAATCATTAAAAAGCAAAAAAAAAAAAATGGAAATTAGGGTCCAAGGATATAGTTGATTTGGGTGGGCTAGGGCCTAAATTAGCATTTTTGTGGAGTATTTTCGGAATCGTGTAGAATCGGTGTAATCGTACGATTCTAGTCACAAATCTACGATTCTATTCTATTCTTACGATTCTAGAATTTGCACAACATATTTTCTTTATTTCGTCGTATTTGAAAGGCTACTCTATTAGTTTTAATGCTATTAAAGTATTAGTATAATATCGATAAGAATGAAGATTGATACTAATCCGAACTCCGTCTGTGGTCCGAGAGTTCTAGTCGGAGCAAAGTTGGAGTATGCATAATCCGACTCCGAGCGAAAGTGGAGTGAAAAACATAATCCGAGTTTAATTCAGAGCAAAGTTGGAGGGTGGATAATCTGTACTGAGTCTGACCCATTATCATCCCTAACAAGACCCAACGGAATCATACATGATATGTCTCTCACCAAATAGACCCCTCTTAGATAGTACCACCAAGCCTCTCACTCATATAAGAAGCTTCAAATGCCACAAACTTGTATGATGCTTGTTGGACAACAATTAACCCATTGACCAAGGCACTCCATCTACCGTCCAACCAACTCATAGCGTAACCCCTTCAATCTATCCTTGTCTAGAATGCACTTACAACCAACTAAAGCACCTAATGATATCAACCTCTATTTCATATCCAAAACATGATGACCATTTCTAACCAACCCAATACCCACAAAATTGCATAGCACATTTTGTAACACCACAGCCCAACGGATCACCTTTGACTACTCATGGAGACTGTAGACTGGCCCCATAGGCCAACACAAGTCTTTCCAGCGCACTTTGACCTCACTCGTGCGCACCAAGCACGCTTAACTGCGGAGTTCTTAGCAAATGGGCTCCCATGAAAAGAAGATGCACCTTGTTGATATGAGTAGTCTATCACACATTTTGCCTATTAGTATCACTCCACCTTAATAAAGTCATATATATAAAGAACTGATGCTTATTAGGTGTTATATGCAAAGAGCTATTCGAATCAAGTATCCATTGTTCTTTGGATCTACCACTTGACCCAACCACAAAAAGCGAAAAACATCACTATTGTTATGAACAATTTTCGTACTCTCCATAAGAACACCCTTCTTACACTTGTGACCCACTTTTGGCAATAATGACAAACAAACCAAGGCTTATTGCAAATTCTTTCAGACATTGAAGGTTTCCCGGACTTACCCAACAATGCTTTTTCTAACCCATTAATTGAACTAAGATTGCTCTTATTTTTTTGTAATAAGAATCAATTCAGGTTGTGTTTGGGCAAAAGTTGTTCATTTAAATTATATGTTTCAACTATAAAATCATAAACGCATAATTTGAAAACGACAAAGTTTAAAAATTATTTTCAAATTTCATATTAAAAGCGCTTTTAAAAATATTGGTAGAATTCACTTAAACCCAAATTTGATCTTTAAAGATTTGTTGAACATTAAATTCGAGTCAATTCTAAAATCAAAGGAATAATGAAAACATTTAATTTTTTTCTCACCAAACCTAATTTTTGTGGCAAGGGAGATGCTCAACCTTGACGACCTACTCGAGCAAATCAGCTCGATCTTGGGGGTACGTCTTTTTGCCATACATGCTCATGCCAAGGTACGCTATTTACAAGCTTTTCCATGTGGTAGACAAAATATTGAGTTTTTGATTAAATTAAGTATTTATTTCAACTGAATTTAGAAATATATGTTCACGACGTTAAAAGCTCATTATGTTGGGTAAATATAGTGTAAAGTTAACAAAGTTCTTCTCTTTTGTCAACTACGTGGAAACATTGTAAGATCCAGATTACTGCTGAAAATCTTGGAGCGCTTGCGAAAGTTTAATGGACCCAATTTTAAAGAAATATTGAACTTTATTCATTAGAAAATTTAGATGATGATATTGTTACAAGGGGAAGATACATATGACACATGATACGCAAGGTTCCATAAGGAACATGGATATGGTGGTAAGTACATCTATGACTCCACACTACAAATCAAGACTCTCTCACATATTTATAGAGGTACATACCTTAATCTAGAACATTCTACAATTTATACATTGCCTTATGTTAGATCATTCTAAAACTAATATTTTCTTAGGACTTTTTAGATATTAATTCACTAGATTGTTCTAGACTATGTTCTAGATTTACATAAGATATTTCTATAGATTTTTCTAGATTAGCTTTTTCTAACAATCACAACATGGATTAAAAAAAATTTGTCTACCATGTAGAAAAGCCGAAAATAATTACAACATCGCATTTTTTTTTATTGTTTCTTATTAACACCAATCCAAATCGCCTTTGAACTCTCTCAATCCGATAGTGATTCCTCATGGAAGGTGGAACCAAATTTTGAGACTAATTTGAATGAGCTTTTACTGATGGAACCGAAATCGATCCACATCGGCCCGTGGCCATTATTGTGTATGTAAAATATTAACTATGAGTAATTATGATAAATGATCATCTTGAAAGGTTAAATTAATACTAATTTTGGGAGGAATTATCAAGATTAGGTAGCCATTCGACAATTTTTATCTGGAAAGGTCAAAATCATGACATTCTACGTATGCAGTAAATATTAGTCTATGGGAAGCTCACGTGTAGTTAGAAGACACTTGTCCATTACAAAGGGGCATTATGAGTGGAACACGTGTTAGAAGGAGAAGTTAAGAGTGCCATAAAAAATAAAGGAAAATTCATTAATGCCATGTTTGGGAACAATGATTTCATTTGAAAAATTGGAATTGGCTCAAATTTATTATTTGACAAATTAAAAATTTTCAAAATTGAATTTGAATCAAATTTCACCATTGTTTATAAAGTAGTTAAAGTTGAGAATTTGCTAATGACTATCCAAACATCGTCATTATCAAATTCTTCATTTATGATTTCTTGAAATCCACAATTTGAAATGAAATATTTGTTCCCAAACACTACATAAAGTAATTAAGGGATTGACACGTCCAAGACAAGCACAGTGACATGCAAAGAATTTTGGGGATTAGTAAAGTATCAGAGGAATGTTTTGCACTCACAATCATGAGCTATAAATACACATTAACGAGCACATAAATGAGGTAACTAATTTCTATTATTAAGATGTACAAAGAATTCAAAGTGATTTATTGTTAAGCGTTATTACAACTGAATTTCAAGGACCCACGTTGATTTTCAGAAGAGCATTAACAGCATAATCATAAGACTAAAGAGAATATTTAAACTTATTATTAGCATTAATTACAAAGACCTCACGTCTAAGACTCTAAATAAGTCCTAAGTAGTAATCCACTTGGTAGTCAAAGTGCTCCTTGAAGGACCTATTAGGCACCTTGTCTCAAACTGACACTGACTTGGGCGATTGAGTGGGTCCCCGGAATAACATTCCGGGCCCTGCTAACCAATTATTGCTTTTTGTAGGAACAATCATCTTCTCAAGTGATCTAGTGATCTTATTACATAACTTGGCAAGGTAGCAAAGACAGAGTTCCACCAACACTTAACTCTTAATCAATCACTAATCAGAAGATTAAGTTCTTGATTAATTGTTTAACAAAACTTGACAGGAACAATTAGTATCTATAAGAAACTATTAGGAGTGTAAATCTATTTAGTTTATTTTGGGCCCATGTTATTATAGCCCACTTTGTGTTAACCTACTGTATAGTTGTATATATAGTCTTTGTCTTTTAATGAAAAGCAAGGGAAATTAAACCCCAACATGGTATCAGGCTATTGCGGCACCGTCTTGCCTTCTTCTTGACATCAACATCTTGTTTACAGTGTCGGCCATTGCAAGGAGTTGACTACTGCAATTTTTTTTTCAATCTCTTTCTTTGATTGTGGGTAAAGAGGTACTAATTCTTTCTTAAACTTTATAATATGGCTGCCGAAAAATCAGACCCTAAACTACCATTTGATCCCTCAAATCCTTATTTTATTAGTTCTCATGATGGACCCGGTAACATTATAACTCCGGTCATATTTCGAGGAGATAACTATGAAGAGTGGTACCGTTCAATGCGTCTTTCTCTCATGGCACGCCGTAAGTTTGAATTTGTTGAAGGGACTATTACTAAGCCCACCGATAACCAGGGACTTCGTGATTGGCGTTGTTTGCACGCTTTACTGGTACAATGGATTTTAAACACCATTGATCCTTCTGTAAAGAAAACACTACCATACTTTGAAGAAGCCAAGCCATTGTGGGATGTTTTACGGCTTCGGTTTAACGTCGGAAATGGCGCTCGTAAACAACAATTAAAAACTGCCCTAACTAATTGTATTCAACTAAAGAACATGTCCATTACTGAGTATTTTGGTAAACTTCAACCTTTATGGGATGAACTTGCTACATACAATCCAATACCGAATTGTAAGTGCGGGGGTTGTACTTGCGATATTGGGACTTTACTTCACACTCGTTTGGAAGAAGATCGTTTACATGATTTTCTATTTGGTATAAATGCTGAGTTGTATGGCCATATACGATCACAAATTCTTTCACACGATCCATTACCTTCTCTTGATCGTATATATCAAATGTTCCTTCAAGAGGAGAGGCTTCAAATG
Source organism: Amaranthus cruentus (assembly GCA_019425755.1). Lineage (NCBI taxonomy): Eukaryota > Viridiplantae > Streptophyta > Magnoliopsida > Caryophyllales > Amaranthaceae > Amaranthus > Amaranthus cruentus. The sequence continues at coordinate 11,011,498 of CM033463.1, read as the reverse complement.
ACATCGGCCGAACAGACAAAATATGAAGATATTCGAGCCATGGTAGTACAATCTAAGCCCTCTTCTGCAGGTTCAAGATTGGATGTAGATAAGTCCCGCTTACTTTGTACCTACTGTGAACGTCGTGGCCATGATGTGGACAATTGTTGGTCAAAACATGGGTATCCTGAATGGTGGGAACACATAAATTCTCGTGGTGGTGGTAGATTTTCGAGCCGCGGTGGTCGTGGGTCTCGTTCTTCCTCTCATAGTCGAGACAATCATACTCAAGTGCAACGCAACAAACCTGTTCATACCTCTTTTGTGGCTGCTGTTTCTCGTGTACAAAAAGAGGATAATCTTGTGGGGTCAAGTACTTCGGCTGCTATTCCTGGTATCACAACCCAACAATGGCAGCGTCTCCTTGATTTACTTGGTAATTCTACATCACCAATTGCTAATGAACGCTTGAGTGGTGAGTCCTCTAACTCTCATTGGCTTATTGGCTCTGATACCATGTTAGGGTTTAATTTCCCTTGCTTTTCATTAAAAGACAAAGACTATATATACAACTATACATTAGGTTAACACAAAGTGGGCTATAATAACATGGGCCCAAAATAAACTAAATAAATGTCTGCTAGTTGAGAATTAGTAGGAACATAAGAGGGACTTATGATACCATCCTGAATGGCATCACGCACAAAATGACAATCAATTTCAATATGCTTTGTGCGTTCATGGAAAACTGGGTTCTGAGCAAGATACAAAGCAGATTGACTATCACAATGTAGTTTCATTGCTTTCGGATGATGAATCCCCAAACTAAGAAGGAGACCTTTTAACCACTTAAGTTCACAAGTGACTGCAGCCATAGAACGATACTCAGCTTCAGCAGAGGATCTAGACACTGTGACTTGCTTCTTCGTCTTCCATGAGATAGGAGAATGACCAAGAAAAACTAACCACCCCGTTAAAGATCGACGAGTAAGAGGACATGTCGCCCAATCAGAATCACACCAACCACTCAAAGATAAATCACCGTCAGTTCGAAGAAGAATCCCTTGGCCAGGGCTTCCTTTAAGATACCGAACGACACGAATAGCCGCATCCCAATGATCACGACGAGGAGCATTAATAAACTGTGATAAGATGTGCACTGAGTAAGCCAAATCGGGTCGAGTGAAAGATAGATAAATAAGATGTCCAACTAAACGCCGATATCGTTCAACATTTTCAAGAAGGGGACTAACAGACTTAGCGAGCTTATGGTTCGGTTCCATGGGAAATTGAATAGGTTTGGAACCAAGATTACCTGTTTCAGCAATAATATCAAGAGTGTATTTTCTCTAGCACAAGTATATTCCTTCTGGATTTCTAGCAACTTCAACACCCAAAAAATATTTGAGAGCACCAAGATCTTTCATGTAAAAACAGGAACACAAGTATTGCTTAAAAGTAGAAATAGCAGCGAAATCGTTCCCAGAAATAATTAAATCATCCACATAAATAAGGATACTCAATTGAATTGTACCCTTATGATAAGTGAAGAGAGAATAGTCCAAATATGACTGGTGAAATCCATATTGACGAAGAGAATACGCCAACTTGGAAAACCAACAACGAGGAGCTTGCTTTAAACCATAAAGGGATTTCTGCAAGCGACAAACTTTACCAGATTCAACACCTTGAAAACCAGGTGGCATCTTCATATAAACTTCCTCAGACAACTCCCCATGAAAGAAGGCATTGTGTACATCCTTTTGGTGCAACTCCCAGTTCTTAGCGGCAGCCATAGATAAGAAAACCCTTACCGTAGTCATCTTAGCAACAGGAGCAAAGGTGTCTGTATAATCAATTCCTTCAACCTGATGATTACCAAACACCACCAAACGGGCTTTAAAACGTTCAATACTACCATCCGAGTTGTACTTTATTTTGTATACCCATCGACTACCAAGAGCTTTCTTCCCGGGAGGAAGAGTGGTGACACTCCAAGTGCCATTGTCCTCTAATGCTCGAATCTCCTTTTGCATCGCAGCCTGCCACCCTGGGTCTTTCATGGCTTCTTTGAAGGACCGAGGTTCCTTATCCACAGATATAGCTGCAAGAAAGTTTCTATGTCTCGTTGAAAAACGATTACAATTAACAAAGTGTGCTATAGGATAGGACATACCTGAGGTCTGAATTGAAGCAGATAACAGAGAAGAAGACGGACTAACTTTCTGGATAGTATTAGTGACAAATCCACGAAGCTTTGTGGAAGGATACCGAATGCGCTTACCTTTCCCTCTTTCAACATCATCAACAATAGTAGGAGTGGACACAACCTCCTCCCTCACAGTGCAATCTGAATGAGTCGTGGGGACAACAGTGCTACTAGGAGCATCTCCCTCTATCATACGGCCTACATCTCTTCTCCCATCATCATGCGTAGGCTCATGTTCAACACTTTCTATAGTAGTCCCTGAGCTAGATTCATACGCTACACGTGTTTCAGTCCTTAAACTCTCATCCACCTCACTTCTACTTCCAAGAGCATCATCCTTATTGCTATCACGATCATATAGAAAGGCATCACCAAGATAATCAAAAGGAAGAGAATGATCGCAAAGAGGAGATGGAGTCGATTGGTGGTGAGCAAAAGGAAACTCATTTTCATAAAATTTCACATCTCGAGAAACAAAGTAATCTCCTGTTTCAATATCATAAAGCTTCCATCCTTTCTTACCCTGAGGATACCCAACAAAAATGCATTTTCGACTCTTACTTAAAAATTTATCGCGTTTAGATCTATGATCGTGAGCAAAACATAAACAACCAAAAGTTCTCAAGTCGGCAAATGAGGGAGCTTTCCCAAATAAGACTTCATAAGGTGTTTTGTATGCAAGCAATGATGAGGGTGTTCTACTAATGATATAACTAGCAGCTAAGACACAATCACCCCAAAAAGCTAAAGGTAAATTAGCTTGAAAAAGCAAAGCACGAGCAACGTTCAAAATATGGCGATGCTTACGCTCAACCCTCCCATTTTGTTGAGGCGTATCTACACGGGCGGTTTGAAACAAAATACCTTTGTGAACAAAATATTCGCGCATACAATGGAATTCAGTACCATTATCACTACGCACCACTTTAACTTTAGCGTCAAATTGCCGCTCAATCATGGATAAAAAAGATCCAAACATTTTAAAAACCTCAGTTTTATCAAAAAGGAGATACACCCACACAGCTCTAGAAAAATCATCAACCAAAGTTAGAAAATAAGTAGCACCACATGAGGAGGGAGTATGATATTTCCCCCATAAATCACAGTGTATAATTTCAAAACGAGAGGAAGCCCTACTGTCACTTGTGAACTTAAGTGGTTAAAAGGTCTCCTTCTTAGTTTGGGGATTCATCATCCGAAAGCAATGAAACTACATTGTGATAGTCAATCTGCTTTGTATGTTGCTCAGAACCCAGTTTTCCATGAACGCACAAAGCATATTGAAATTGATTGTCATTTTGTGCGTGATGCCATTCAGGATGGTATCATAAGTCCCTCTTATGTTCCTACTAATTCTCAACTAGCAGACATTTTTACTAAGGCTTTAGGCCAGAGTCAGTTTATGTTTTTTCTCCGCAAGTTGGGCATCTGTGATCTTCACGCTCCAACTTGAGGGGGGTGTTAGGAGTATAAATCTATTTAGTTTATTTTGGGCCCATGTTATTATAGCCCACTTTGTGTTAACCTAATGTATAATTGTATATATAGTCTTTGTCTTTTAATGAAAAGCAAGGAAAATTAAACCCCAACAGAAACTCTCATATATGACTTGATTGTATGTTAGAATGATAAAAAGTAAAGACACAGAAAAAGGGTGTGAAAAAATGAGCAGCATAATTTGGGAATACACAATGCCCATTACAATTTTACAAACTAGAAACTTGTCGAACTCAGTTAGTGATAAATAAAATATGTTTGTGGAAAAGTAATATCAATATCAATAAGATAAAAAAATATTACGCAACTAACTAAAGCTAAACCAAAAGGGAGAATCTTGACTAACTAGTTTTAGTGTTTACAGAAAGTAAATTATAAAGTCACGAGCAATGATTTTAATCATGACCTGAAAACTTAAGTATATCAACTTGAAATCCTCACCTTAGGCCATTTCTATATTGTTTATTTCATTGAATTATTTTTCTTACTTTTCTTACTTATATACCGATTTACAAAATTGATTATGATATTATGGGTTTTAGAGTTGTACATAAAAATTAACTTGAGAATCTAATTTTAAAATTAGAAGATAAATAATCATCATCATTATATCCTGTATATCACGCCAATAAAAAACTATAGCCAGGGTCTGGGAGGGAAGGACGACGGCAACTCATACCCATAAAGGAGAGTACTTTGAAAATAGTTAATATTTTATATAATTATTTTTACTTCCCAAGAAAGAATAAATGCTAAAGTAATAAAGTATAATTAAAAATTATATTTTACATTAATAAAATGCAATATTCTATCTTATATAGACTTTTATATATCATTTTCCTTCAAAATTAATAAAATAATTCTACTCTTCCACCTAAAACATAAAGGATAGACAAAGTATTTGAGAACATTCTAGGAAAGAGAAATAAGATAATTTTGTAGGTATAAACAATAAAGTTTAATGCACTAATTACTATTCCTTTTATTCGATTAAAATCGTAATATTTTTTTCATTTTATTATATTATGAAAATATGCAATTAGACAAATTAAACAAAATTTCACTTGATTATATTTTTACTCGCATATTAACCGTAATATATAAAATAAGCTTGAACGATAGAGTAATGCACATAACCAAAATGTAGTAAGTATTTCAGAGCGGATAAAATATTTGTTTACAAAAATTTTCATATAAATTTAATTAATATAATATAATTATAATGGAACAAAGGAATATATTTATTTTTAGAGTAAACCTCATTAACTTAAAAAAGTTAACTTTCTCTATAATCCATTTAACTTCCATTCATTTGCTATAAAATAATGCAAATTTAGAAGAATGGAGTAGTACTCATTACTCTAGACCCAGTTAAGAAAAAGTTTACTGCTTCTTCTGTTCCATTATACTTGCTATATTTGACTTTTTACGCAGTCCAATGCGTTATTTTGATCATTTATATATTGAGTTATACTTGTCTAAAAATTATAAAAAATTAATATTATGAAAGAAAACGATTAGACGATTCAAACAAAATCTCACTTGACTATATATTTTCTTACACATTAACCTCAATATGTAAAATAAGCTTGAACAATGAACAGTGTCGATAACGAAAATATAGCTAGTATTTCAAAACGGTGGAAATACTAAACTAAACTGCAAGGTGTCTAATCATTACTGGTACTCGTAAATCTCACGATGATTTGAAATTGCTATTGATTAATTAGCAGAATAATTGGCGAAGTGTAAAGTTGGTTTTAGGTTTGAGGTTACTTATTTAGTTGGATCTTCAAATGGGTTAGTTGTTTAGCTCATAATATTAGGAATCATATACGTATTATAATCCAGGAAAATATAATCCAGGAAAATTTGTGCCACATGACAATCATATACAACACAATTTGCCATCCACATTAATATAATTGTTATTTTTCTTTTGTTTTTTTTGCATTGAAACTCTTAAATATCAATTAAAACTTAATCATATTGAAACTCTTAGTGTTCTCCAATTTAATTCATCAATTTAAATAAACTCTTTGTGATCTAAATTTTAATTATATTGAAGATGAAAATACAAAACTTTAAGATTTTTTAAGTGCCACATACATAGCTTGTCTTATTTATATGATTGAATTTCAAAGTTGCATCCCACCTACTTAAGAAAGCGTAGATTGAGAGTTGAGTTTATTGATTATTTCAATTAGTGTGAAAATTGAGATAAAATTGGAGAAAGATATGAGTTTTTGTTTCATTGCTATGTAAATATGCAATTTTATTTTAGAAATTGTATGGGTGTAAATGTGGGATGAAACAAGGCTTATAAATTGTTGAGATCAAGTTTTGCAAAGTTGATTGGAGATGAAATGGAAACAAAGAGAAAGAAGATATTGATGAAGATGATATTCAATTTATTTTCATATTGACATGTTGTATAGTTATGGATGTCATAATAATCAAATATATGTTATTATGATGATAATCAAGTTTAGTAAGCATATGAGTAGTTTTTATTTTAACTATCACTCCTTTTTAAGGGTTAGTAAATATTTTTGATTAAAAATATCAATATTAGGTTATTTGATAATCTTAACATAAATTGAAGATGTTTTGTATTATAATTAGTTGATATTTTTGTGTTAAGTTAAAATTGTATAGATATGATTGTTCAAAATAATATTTGTATTAATTTAAACAATGTTTGGATTAATATTATGTATTTTTTTATAAAATAGTTTTATAATAACGTGCATAGTACGGGTAAATACCTAGTATGTTAGAAAAAATGAAATGAATATTCATTTTATAGACCCTACTAGAGGTGTTCATTCGGGTGATCGGGTCGGTTTCGGACGAGTGTCTTTCGGTTCGGTTGTATTCCGGATCGACTATTTTTCGGTTGCATGTTACGACGGGTCGCACTCGGGTCGGGTCGGTTAGTCGCGGTTCGGTTGAAGATCGGTTATTCGAGCTATCGGGTTAGCATCGGTTCGGTGTCTGTTGAAGTTCGTGTCGAGTGTTAATCGGTGTCGGGTTGTCATCGGTTAATAATTGGTTCGGTTTTGTCGAGTACAGATCGGGTTCGGGTTTTAATTACTATCGGCTAGGTACCACTAATTACTATCGATCGAGTCAATATTAAATTAAGTTGTTAGTCATTTTTTAATTGATGACAAGATTTCCTTTACTTAAAGCAAAAATAGTTAAAATGTAAATCAACTAGTGATCATTATTACTTTGTTACTTTTACTTGTTTAACCGAAAATTAGAATTATAAAGTTCTATCAATTTTCGGGTCGGTTTAATTTCGGTTTCAGGTCGGATTTTCGGGTCGGGTCACTTTTGAACAGCTCTAGACCCTACTATTAAAGAGTAGATTTACTCTCTGATTAGGGTTTTAATATGTTTAATTGTATTGAATCAATGATAATTACAGTTTAGGCAACTATATATAGTTACACTATTGCTATATTTACATATATTCTGAATCCTTAATTATCTCCTAAAATTATTCTAATGAAACTATCAAAGGTAAAATATATACACAGAATATTTTGTGATTATTCTGTGAATTATTCTGTTCTTCATTCCCCCTCAAGTTGGGTTGTGGGATCCCGAACACCCAACTTGCATAAAGTGTCTTGAAATTGTTCTGCTCCGACAGCCTTTGTTAGAATATCTGCAAGTTGCTCCTTTGAACGAACAAAAGGAATATGAATGATTTCTGCTTCGAGTTTCTCCTTTATGAAAGATCGATCAACTTCAACATGTTTGGTTCTGTCATGTTGAACTGGATTCTCTGAGATGCTTATTGCTGCCTTGTTATCACAATATAGTTCACTACTCTGTCTCTGTGGGAACCCGATCTCTTCTAACAACTTTCGAATCCAAAGAACCTCTGTGATTCCTTTTGCTATACCTCGAAATTCTGCTTCAACGCTTGATAGGGCAACTACCTTCTGTTTTTTACTCTTCCATGTCACAAGATTTCCTCCAACTAGGGTAAAGTAACCTGATGTCTATTTCCGACTATCTCTGTCTCCAGCCCAATCTGCATCTGTGAAAGCATGTATATCAAGATGTCTATGTCGACCAAACATGATTCCCTTCCCTGGTGTTCCCTTAAGTATCTCAGGACTCTCAAGGCTGCTTCCATGTGCTGAGTTTGTGGTTGATGCATGAAACGACTTATTACCCCTACGGCATAAGCAATGTCAGGTCGAGTGTGCGATAGGTAGATCAATTTCCCTACTAGTTTCTGGTACTGTTCTCGATCAGCAGCTTTCTCTCCTTCGACTGTCTGCAGGCCATGATTAACAACTATCGGTGTATCTGCTGGTTTACACCCCAACATTCCAGTTTCTGCTAGAAGGTCTAGGATGTACTTCTTCTGGCATATGAATATTCCCTTGCTCGATCTCAATACTTCGATTCCAAGGAAATACTTCAACTGTCCAAGATCCTTCATCTCGAATTCCCCAAACAGTTTTTCCTTCAGATTCTGAATCTCTTCTTTGTCACTGCCTGTAATGATCATGTCATCAACATAAATAATCAAACAAGTTATCAGGGTTCCTTTCCTCTTGAGGAATAAAGTATGATCGGAGTTACTCTGATGGTATCCGAATCTTCTCATTGCGAGGGTAAACCTTCCAAACCAAGCTCTGGGTGATTGTTTCAGGCCATATAGTGCTTTTCGTAACCTGCATCCTTCATTCTCCCTGAAGTTTCCTTTGAACCCTGGTGGTGCTTCCATGAATATCTCCTCCCTTATTTCTCCATGTAAGAAGGCGTTCTTAACATCAAACTGGTGTAAGGGCCAGTCCTTATTTGCAGCTATAAAGAATATAACTCTGATTGTGTTGATCTTTGCTACTGGAGAGAAGGTTTCTGAGTAGTCAATCCCGTAAGTCTGTGCATATCCCTTCGCAACCAACCTTGCTTTATACCTCTCAATTGTGCCATCACTCCTGTATTTAATGGTGAATACCCATTTGCATCCTATCACCTTCTTTCCTTTAGGAATTGTGCATTTTTCCCATGTGTCGTTTTTGAGCAGTGCGTCGACCTCTGTTTGCATGGCTGCTCTCCATTCTTTGTTTCTGAGGGCTTCATCCACTGTTCTAGGGATCTTATTTGAGTAAAGGGCCGTGTTAAAAGCAATAGCTGACTTTGACATAGCTCCTGAATTATCAACATTAACCGGGTATCTCGACCTTTGATCCTCATACTCTGGGTCGTACCTCTTCGGAGGAATCCCTCTGGTTCTCCTGGGGGGCAACGCATATTCAGCTGGTTCTTCTCTTATCTCACGACTCCCCCTATCTTCTTCCTGCGACACCTCAGAAACAGGGATAGTGGAACAATCAACAAATTCACAATGTCTAGTAGGAGTAGTTACCTCATTAGTAGGATCGGAAGACAGAGATGGTTGTGGTTGAGGAGATGTTTGCACGATTGCTTCAGAGGTAGTCTCATCGGAATAGCCAACTTGCTCATTTTGACCCGTAGAAGATATGAGCCAGCTTAGATCGTCCTTAATAGTGTTGCTCTCCCCCTGACATCGAAGCTGGTGGTAGTAATAAGAGTCCTCATGAAAGTCACAGTCCATAGTCACATACATGTGTTTGGTAAGAGGGTCATAACATCGGTATCCCTTCTGGTGAGTCCCATACCCTAGGAAAACACACTTGACAGCCCGGGGTTCAAGTTTGGTACGGTTTTGTTGAGGTAAGTGGACAAAGGCTATGCATCCAAAGATTTTGGGTGGAAGAGAATGAAGAGATAGGTTGGTAATGTGTAAGGAGAGGGTGTCGAAGGGGGTTTTGTGTTTGAGGCTTTTTGTGGGTAATCGGTTTGTAACATAATTAGCAGTGGCAATAGCTTCAGGCCAGAATTTGAGAGGGACAGAGGATTCAATCATGATAGATCTAGCCATGTTCAGAAGGGTTCTATTTTTCCTTTCAGCAATCCCATTCTGTTGGGGTGTATGAGCACAAGAGGTCTGATGTATGATGCCATTAGTAGAACAAAACAATTTCATTTTAGTGTTGATATATTCCCCACCATTGTCAGATCGAAGGATGCGAATTTGTTTTTGAAATTGAGTGAGGATTAATTTATGGAATTTTACAAACACATCATACACCTCAGATTTATGTTTAAGAAAATACACCCAACTCATTCTTGTGCAATCATCAATAAACAAAACATAGTATGAAAAAACAGAAGTGCCACCATCAGGAGCAGGGCCCCAAACATCAGAATGTATAAGCAAAAAAGGTTCACTGGACTGACTCGAACTAGGATAGTACGAATGTTTATGACTCTTAGCCAAAATACAGGACTCACAATTAAATCTAAGCTTAGACCCACGAAGAGAAGGAAATAAATGCTCTAAATACTCTAGTGATGGATGTCCAAGTCGACGGTGCCATCGCCAAAGTTGTTGTTCTACGGAGTCACGAGCAAGCGCTGCACAACCTTTTTGAGACACCTCCTCCACATAGTACAGTCCATCTTCCTCAGTACCACGCCCAATATTGGTCCCTGTCTGCAGATCCTGTATAACACAACCACGAGATTCCATTAGAACACTACAGCTTAACTGTTTAGTCAGTTGACTAACAGAAAGGAGTTTATGAGATAACTTAGGTACGAAAAGACAATTTTTTAACTGAATATTCGGAAGAATATTAATTGTTCCTGCACCCTCAACTTTTATAAATTCCCCACTAGCCGTTTGAATAAACCGTTTATGTGTCACACCAATTGAAATAAAATCGTTACGGTCATACGTCATCGTATCAGTCGCCCCGCAGTCAAGAACCCATTTCGATTTATTTAAGTACATACGGTTTTCAATGCACGTTAGGAAAAAATTAAAAATTGGCGTGTCATGTGACATGCCATCATTACCAATATTTGTCTTTAAAGAAGGGTGAGGAAGGGAAGACTCATTTCCCACAAAGCATGCGTATGACATGCCATCATTACCATTATTTGCCTTTAAAAAAGAGTGAGGAAGGGAAGAGTCATTTCCCACAAATTGTGCGTGACCTGTGCCGTCACTCATACCTTCCGCTTCTACCTTTCGTCCTTTACCTTCCATAGGAGCATCTCCATTTTTCTGTGACATTGGATCTATACTCATATAAGCATGGAATCCGGTTGCCTTTTTTCGATCATCAAATCTCCGGTGCTCATTTCTTCCTTCTCTTTTCCGGCGTGCGTGGTGTTCTTCCCACCAATCCGGGAAGCCAACCAGCTTGAAACAATTTTCTTTTGTGTGTTTGTTGCCTCCACAGTAAGAACAATGAAGATTTGATTTATCTTCATCCTCCCTTTTAATCGGCCCCCTGTGATTTTTGAATTTTTCGATGAAACCGCCCCCAACTCCTGAGGGTTTATTGAACTCCGATGATGGCTTTGTCTCCTTTGATTGTTCAGTGATGAGACCACTCCCGATCCCTGAGGGTTCATAACCCAATGATGTTTTCCCGGTAAGTATCTCTCTCCTTGAGATCTCCCTCCTGATTTGGGCGTATGCCTCTTCTACTGATGGTAATGGGTTCTTGTTGAGTATGTCCCTTCGGTCCTTGTCAAAAGTTTCGTTGATTCCGGTGAGAAACTGATATAATTTCTGCCTCTGTCCAATTTCATTGTATATGGTTATGTCCTCCGGATGTTTCATAGGGTTTGGAACCCGTCGATCGATCTCCTTCCAGATCGCAATCATTTTCCCATAAAAGACTTCAACGGAGTCTTTGTTCTGTTTTATGGAATTTGCTTTGACCGTTAGATCATAAATTTGCAGACCATCCTGTCCACTACTGTAGATGGACTTGATTCCTAACCACAATTCTCTTGCAGTAGGATAATCGAGAAATTGATTGACCAAATTGATCTTAATATTCTCAATGATCCATGATATCACAGTTGCATCTTGTTGAGTCCACTTGATATATTCTGGCTCGTCTGGTGTTGGTGGAGGAGCGATGATGTGATTGAGCTTGTTTCGCCCACTGAGAGCCAGATACATCATTTTGAACCACATTGTGTAATTGTGGTGGTTAAGTTTCTCTGTGAGGTTGATGGTTTGGTTCGATCCCCCATCTTGGTTGGATCTGGGTGTGTTCATCTGTTTAAGAATGGCTAAGAGTTGGTTTAGGGTTACTGGTTGTTCAGTAACGTCTGTGATGGATTTGTTTTCGCCGTTTTCCGACATGTTTTCAGGTAAGGTATGGGTAAATGATGAGGCCAAAAAACGGTGTCTGCCTTTAGATCGCCGTTGGCTCTGATACCATAAAGAGTAGATTTACTCTCTGATTAGGGTTTTAATGTGTTTAATTGTATTGAATCAATGATAATTACAGAAGAGGCAGCTATATATAGTTACACTATTGCTATATTTACATATATTCTAAATCCTTAATTATCTCCTAAAATTATTCTAATGAAACTATAAAAGGTAAAATATTTACACAGAATATTTTGTGATTATTCTGTGAATTATTCTGTTCTTCAACTATTACCAAACATGGATACGTTATCCTCCATGGAGGGGACACGTGTATGATTTATCCGCTAGTGGCGAAACCAGTTGAATATCGGACATGCACCGGACAATACTTAATTTTATAAAACAGAAAATTAATTAAGAACTAGAATACCTTATTAGAGAAGTTGGTCCAGAATAAACCATGTCAACCTGAGATCCCAATTATGCTTGTGGAAGCTTGTTTTTAGTCCTTTGCCCAACTATACAGTAAGATCACTTAAGAGGATGCTTTACTCCTACAAAACACACCAAGGGGTTAGTAGGGCTCAAAATGTTTTTCCGAGTACTCACTCCAACGCCCAAGTTAGTATCAATCAGGGATGAGTTGCCTAATAGGTCCTTCAAGGTGCACAGTGGCAGCTAAGTGGATTACTACTTAGGACTTATTAAAACGTGAGGTCTTTGTAATTAATTATCACAATAAAGGAAAATAATTTAAGTTTTATGATTGTACTTTGAACGTTGCTCTGAAAATCAATGTGGGTATTTGAAATTTAGTTGAAATAGTTCTTTGTAATTAATCTCTTAAATTCTTTATATTTCTCTTTCTATAGTAGAAATTAGTTACCTCATTTATAGTTGTTTGATGAGTATTTATAGCTAATGATTGTGGAGCAAACATTCGTTTCTCTAATCCCTAAATCATTCTCTGCATGTCCAACCTTTCTTTTTAGACGTGTCAATCTCTTAATCACTTTAAGGCATTTTTCTTTGTCTTTTGTGGCGCTTCTATCTTCCTTTCTCAACACGTGTCCCACTCATTATAGTGGTGCTTAATGAAGAACATGTGTCGTCACATTGCACATGAGTTTCCCATGCATAACTGTATACGTTCATTGCCATGATGACTGTTCCAGATTCAATCTCCCAAATGACTACTGATTAATGATAATTCTTCTCAGATTTTGACTAATTTGACCTTTTGACTGCCCATTATCATAATTACCTTTGGTTAATATTTTACACACATTAACCCATTCACTGCATGCAATAGAAAGTGCTGCTCGAACGAACCCTAAGGGGTGAACAAACGAGTAGCCCTCCTGCACACTTATTGTTTGATGTATCTTTTTTCGTTGAAGGCAATCTAGCTCCCCTCATGCCTTGCCTCGTTTAAAGCATAGTCCATCACCTTAATTATCAGGACCTCTTCATGCCTTTATAGATCTAAGCCTCCCTTACTTTGCCCAAAGCACCTTATTTGTTCCAATGAGCAAGACATTCCATGTTTGACTATATGATCAAAATCATCTCTATGACTAGTAGATTTGACACTTGCTTCAACAAGATTGGCCACCATACAAAAATTGTTCCAAATTGGCCACCAAAATACAATGGTTTGCCTAACAAAATTTATCAAAATAAAAAGTTGGTGTTTTCAAATGTGAAAATGTAATTCACCAAAGTCTCATTATATGTCATTTCTCATTTTAGTACGTTATAAGAATTTGACTCATTTTTATTTTTGAATATAAATATATCACTTTTAATCTTTGTATCATCTCACTTACTTTAAAAAACCTGACTACTTTAATTTACAATACTTACTTATCTCTTAATCTACATACGAAAAGTCAATAAAGCTAAAAAGCTAAAACAATAGAGTAACTATAATTAAAAATTGATAGGTACGCATGAACGAATTAATTTGAAGATAAGAAGAGATCAGTTATGTTTGGGGATTGTTGTAGCAATCTAAAAGGCTAAAAATGATGAGGTCACAGGTCATTTAGTTATTTAGAAATGTAGTTACTGAGTTGCAGAATTAATTTACTACCCGACGTACTTTTGAGTTAATCTTTTAAATATTTTCCGGATAGGGATATGCTCAAATTTAACACCTTATTTATGTCAGCTTTCCTATTAATTCTCAAGTTTATGATTACATGTTTGAGACTTCACTAAAATTTTGTTAAGAGTGTCACACGGTAAGACCATTTATATTATTGGGTTAAACTAAAGTATAATTGTTTTTTAAAAAAAATAATTTGCGAATACTGTCTTAAGATTTAACACTTTTGTGAATTACAATTTAAATGTTTATTTTTTGCGAATTACAACCATTAAAATATTAAAGTTTACAAGTTTAGGCCAAACATACAGAACCCCACTCCTTAACTTATAATTTCGACTATAGAGTTTCATAGCATTAGTGCTTACAAAGCTAGCTATTGTTTGATTCCTCATTCATTGTCGGTTCTTTCACTACAACATAATTTGTTTTTAGTGGGATATATTTAGCGACATTTAAATGTCGCTATTTCAAATTTTTTATAGTGTATGTAGAGGATTTAGTGACATTTATTAGACTCTTTAGTGACATATTAAAAAATTATACTAAAGTTTTTAGCAACATAGGATGTAGTGACATTTCTCACAAATGTCACAATAGACTATAGTGACAATTACATATGCCACTACAGACCAAATTAAGTGTCACTAAATCACTTTATGGTGAAACTTAAAATAAAAACCAATAATTATTACACTAAAAATATGAATCAGTGGTATTACTTTAATGCCACTAAATTCAATGTCGCAACAGGCTAAATTTGTTGTAGTGTTTGTTCAACGATCAAGGTCCATCGATATTTTGGTCACGATTATATGTTATAAATTAGATTGCAACCAAGAGATGAATTAATGTTAACTAAATCTCTTGTATAATATTGTTGTGGATATGACTATGGTGGCCTTACGTTTACGGTGACATCTTCTTTTGACCTAAAGAAATGGCATGCTGATTTGAAGCAAAGAGAATAAATGGATAATAATCAAACTAAGATGAGTGTTGACCAACAGCCGTCATGGTGTAACAGAATGCGTTGAAATTTAACGTCAATTAAAGGTCTAATAAATACATATTCTTTTATATAAGTCGTGATCATAACTATATTCTATGTATTCAAATATATGATCAGGTCTGGAGAAGGGAAGGAAGATGACAACTCATCACCAAAAATGAGAGCGCAGCAAAGAGTCCCTCGAATTCATTCATATTAGTATATACTAGTTTAGAAGTCCGTCCAATTGATGCACGGAGTTTAGTATAGAAACATATAAAAATTAAATTTTTAAGAATATTGCAAGGCATGAGAAGTTGTGATTTGCTATTTTCCAGCTATTTTTATTAATACTATTTTAGAAACTCGTGCATTGCACGTATGGTTGTTAAAATCGCGATTCTAATCTACGACTTTACGATTTTACGATTCAAAAACAAGCGAGCGATTTGAATCGCAGGTAGAATCTTAAAGTTGTAGAATCTTACGATTCTAGTTGGAATGAAATTTTGAGAGGTAGAATCATAACACGATTCTACGATTTAACGATCCGATTCTAATAATATAGTATGAATTATTTTTAATTTTTCTTATGTACCATATTTTACTAATCTCTTTCACATGTACACATAAATTTCAAATTTTCCATCATGAAAACTTTTAAAAAATAATTTCTTAATCCGTATGAAGATTTAAACTATTTATTGACAAATTTTCGTTATATTCTTAGAAATAAAGTCAAAGAAACTTTAATTCATAAATTTAAACTTTTGAATTGGATAATAATGATAAGAAACTAGATATTTTTAATATTTTTAAGTTTATTTGTAGAATCATACGATTCTATGATTCAATTCTACCGATTCGATTCTACCTCTCTAAACGTTTCTAAGTAGAATCATGATTTTAACAACTTTGATTGCACGATTTTTTTAGCACATGCATATATAAACATATGATATTAAAAATATAAAGTAAGAAATATTATGTAGTATAAACACTCAATTTTGACAATTATATGTATAAATTAACTCTGTAAATTTGAAAATCGACAATAATATATGAAAGAGAAGGTTTAGGACCCAACAATGGTAGAAAACAAGATGTGAAAGATGATTAAAAATAGAGCAATAATCAAGAGACACAACAAAAAACAAACAAAGTGTTTATGAGGTATCAAAGGATAGCTCCCCTCAAATAAAAGTATCTTATCATTGATGGAATCAACATTACACTCAATGACTCAACTTCCAATAGTTAAGAGCACACTCTTAACCGATAAAGGTTTCACCTTTAATGGTGAAACTCCACAAATGGCACTAATACAAGAAGAAGATTCTAATGGCCAATGCCCTAGTTTGTTTAGTGCATTTGCCTCACCCACTCCTTCTAATGAATTTCTAAGGACTCTTATATAGTCCTAAGACTAATTAGAATGACCTTGCACAAAAGGGCTTAAAGCCCGTAACTTTCGGCATACAAAACAGAAACCGCAGATTTGCCCGCTGTCAAGCCTCTCGACCGAGCAGGCATGGCTCGACAGGGTCGAGCACTTCTACTGACCTCTCTGATCTGCTTCTAGATGGCAGCTCGACACCCTTGCTCGAGTACTGGTTCCAAGTTGCTCGACTGGTCGAGCACTTCATCAGTGTTGCTGTCAACTTGTTGCTGCTGCTTCGAGCTTGTTCCTTGATCATGCAACTTTCTTCTCAAGCATGGCCATGATCAAGAGACTCTATCCCTTGCACCATACTCATGTTCTTCGTCGTACCCTCATCACGACACTCCGAAGACCCTCCACGTGGTGGAGATTTGGGTCTTGCTCTAACAATATATTATGCAGTATATCATATTTTCAAATATACTCAATTTAACTATAAGTAAATGCTAGTCAAAGATTCTTTAGCCAATAAATGAGTTTCATTTGGCAACTCTATTTAGTTGTGACACTTGGAATTTTCCAAGTCTTTTAGTATAATGTATTCAAATATACTCAATTTAACTATAAGTAAATGCTAGTCAAAGATTCTTTAGCCAATAAATGAGTTTCATTTGGCAACTCTATTTAGCTGTGACACTTGGAATTTTCTAAGTCTTTTAGTATAATGTATGATATTCCTATCACCTTAAGTGCCTCATTTTCTTATTAGGTCAAGTTACCCTAAATGTTTTATTTTTATTTAAAGTACGTTAATTTTACAAATTTACCCTTATTAAACTTAAACTTTTCATACTTTATACGCTTATGAACCCCACTTTACCCCTATTCAAATTTTAGAAAACTATAAAATTTCTCTATCATATGTTTTCTCATTTGACCACCTTAAAATTATCGAAAAGTCAAATATGACACATTAGATAAATAGAAGAGAGTATTAATTAATATTTGGAGTAATTTTTTTTAATCAGTTGTGGCGCACCCTAAAATACCCTTTCTATTTTGTCGTTCTTGTTTAACCGATAATGTTTAGGTTCAGCCATTTGAACTCATACACATTTGGAAAGTTTAGTTTGACAAAGAGGGCAACTTACAAGTTATAATTATTTCAAAAATCACGGCTGATGGTTAGTAGCTGATATCTGATTAGTGTGACTAATTTGAGTAGCTGATTTTATAAACTGGTTTGAGCAGCTAACTTTGAATCCACTACTATAAGCAGCTTGTTCAAAAACAACTTATTCATTTTAATAAATTGTTTCAAGTATAGCTAGTTCACCAAACATTATCATTAGCTAATTTGACCATTCCATCCTTCATTTACATCAAAATAAGCTAAAATTGCTTGATAAACTAATTTGCCAAACACTTTTAAAATCATCGGAATGTCATCAAGTTATTAAATGTTATTGCAACTCCTATTCATTAAATTTCTTATAAAAAATATGTACAATCTTTCCACTTGCTAAGAATGGTGCACAAAACCAAAAACTTGTATACTTCCTTAGGGTAAAATCACCACAAGTTTGGAAGGCTTTAGAAGAAACTAGGGTGGGGCACGATGGGGGAAATGGCGAAGGATGGATGATTTTATTTTTTAAAAAATAATTTTCTTTCTAAGTGACATGTTTAGTAGGATTTGGGTGATTGTTACTACTTGACGTATTATATGTAGGGGTGAACACGGTCCGGTTTGGTCTGGTTTGACATTAAAATCAGACCAAATCAGAAATTTCGGTTTGAAAATTTTCCAGATCGGACCGGACCAAAACGTTTTAGAACAGTCCGGTCTGGTCTGGTCTACGGTTTTTATTTTACTCCAAATTAACACATGTATTTATGCAAATATTTGACACCTACAATTAATAAATATAATAATTTATAATTAGTTGATAACATCAACATCATTCAAGTATATATTGCTGTATAAAAATAACTACATCTTAAAATATCTACGTAGCAACTTAATTTTTTAAATGCAAAATTATAATTTTCGACCATATTACGGTTTGCGGTCCGGTCTGGTCTGAAAACTAAAAAACCAAGACCAGACCGTAAACCGTAATTTAATTTGAAAAAAAAACAGACCAGACCATTTAAACCGTATTCCAGACCAAATACTAAAATTCCGATTTGGTCCAATTTAATTTACAATTTCGACCAAACTTTGTTCGGCCCTACTTATATGTTTTACATTATAACATTGGCCATCTTATTTATTTTACATTTTTCTAAGAACTGCTTATATGTAAACCACACCAATTTTACGACATATTATTTTTTTTCTATCATCAAAATCGTTTTTTTGTAGTGATATAGTCATATAGAGGTACTGATCTATTTATTTACGTATCAACTTAGATTTGAGTCGGAAAATAGGCTAGGTTAAAAATTAAGTCTAGCTAAGAATATTACTCCCTCCAAATCAGTTTAGATGTTCCATTTTTTTATCTGGCAAAACCATATTAATTGTCTCATTTCCTTTTTTGGCTATCCTTTTTTTACCTAAATACCCCCACTTTTCCAATTTCCAATACCCAACTACCACCTTTACAATTAATTTAATCAATTAAAATACCCAACTACCACCTTTATAATGGACTCCACTCAACCCTTAAAATCCGTGAAATCCCAAATGAGACATCTAAACTGATTCGGAGGGAGTACTATTACTATATAATCATGAAATCAAATACTTAGATTTGGTTTAAAAGATCAAATTATAGTTAAATTGAAATAAATCATGTGATTCTACTTGCAAAAAGTTAGTTTTTCTTTTTGGTTATAGAATAGGATCGGAATGGGAACGTTGTGTTCGAATGATCAAGGTTTAGACTTGGCAAGTTTGTTTTGATTTGCTAAAATTGGCAAATCAATTCGAAAATAGCCACTAATAATTGGGATGTTGATGGAAATGATAATGCATTATTTTATATTAACCACCAAGCCTTAATTCGGTAATTGAGGTATGAATTGCATGTGCGTATGCCTTCATTATCTAAACTCGTAAATACGTAAGAGTATGACCCTTCTCTTCTTTGGTCTTGTTGCATCTATAAAAATTTACTTTTTTAATATATTTTGATTTTAGAATCTTAAAATTGAGGTATTCAAATTATAAAAAAAGCATTCAGTATATATGTCAAGAAATCAATTCATCTAAAGTTTAATATAATTAATAGTTAAAAGCCTTATAACATCGTCCCATCTGTATTGCATCCACCCACGTAAAAACCCCTAGGGCTGATAGCTTGAATGTTAATATATTTTTCTCATATATGGACTTAAATATTCCACTCTAACAAAATTTAGAAAATGGGTCATTAACCTTTTGTGCCACCATTAAGCCCATGATTTCGCATTCATTAGCCTACTCTAATAATTGGTAACAGAGCCAAAGGTTTGGTTGATGATTATTATGGTGTTCTTTTGGTGTTTTGGGTTGTGTTCAAAGGTTTTGTGCCAGGTGGATTACTGTTTAGGGTTTGTTTAGAGGTGAGGTTTTTGTAATTAATTATGACAATAAATGACAATAATATTAAGTCTTTATATTTTTTTCGTTGCTCTGAAAATCAATGTGGGTATTTGAAATTCAGTTAAGATTGTTTGTATTTAATGTCTTAAATTCTTTATACTTCTTTTTCAATAGTAGAAAATTAGTTACATCATTTATATATGGCTCTTTGATGAGTATTTATAGCTAATGATTGTGGAGCAAACATTCCTTCTTTAATCCCCAAAACATTCTCAACATGTCCCACTCTTCTAAGACATGTCAATCCCTTAATCACTCTAGAATAATTGCTTTGTCTTTTGTAGCGTTTCTAACTTCTCCTTTCAACACGTGTCCCACTTCATCATAGTAATGTTTAATGAAAGATAAGTGTCCTCACATTGCATGTGAGCTTCCCATGCTCTAATATTCAAATCAGGTATGTAAAATCCTTCAATAACTCTGCCAGAATTTAGTTTTCTAGATAACCGCTGATTAACACTAATTCTTCCCAAATTCTGGCTAATATTCCTTCCTTTGACTGTCTTTTACCATAATAACCTTTGATTAATATCTTACTCACACAACTCTAAACTTTAAAAGATTTACTCATAATTACACTGTAACACCCCACCTAATATCTACCTGATTAAGCTAAGGTGCTACTATATGTATTCCAAATTTACACTTTAATAAATCTTTAATATGTACTATATATATGAAACTCAACTTGAATAAATAATTTAATGTGAACTCAAAATCCAACATAAATAAACTCAAAAGTACCTACAACCTCATTAAAGAATAGGTCTCGAATACTAAACTAATTGGTCAACTATTAATAAAATTCAATACTAAACTAAAGCTACTATGAATTGATAAAATAAATACTATGATATATTACGTCACTCCGCGATATCCCCACTTATCAATCGTCAGCTCCTGTAATCTACCTGCAATCTAAAAATCAAAACGAAAAGATGTCAACCACGGAAGGTTGAGCGAGTAGACACACCTCATGTAAAACATTTTTATATTTTCATTAAAACATGCTTCACAAACAGGGAGAAAAGAATAACACAAATATTAAAACAAAAATCCTAGACCTTCGTGCGCACTAAGTATCTAGTTGAGAGGATACTCCATAGCTCTAGGGCTATGTCTCTCTCGGGTGAAGCTAGCCAATTTCTCAATAACAATTCGCCTCAAAATATAGTAGAGACCCAAATGTCTCCTGCTCACAATATCATATCAAGGAGGATAGACCCATGGTCTTTTAAGTATCACTCCACATATCAAATCAACAATATCAAATATATAATTTTCGTGTAAAAATTCAAGTATTAATTATATTGCACATAATTAGAAAAACTAGACTGGCCAGTCTCTTTTTGAAAGAGAGGCCCTATCTACTCACCTGTAACTCAGTTGTCGGGTGCCGGTCACCAACAGCTACTAAGATTAACAAAAGGGTTCCTCTACGAAGTCGTCTACTGAACCAGACAATAATATCAGTTACTAAAAGTAACTGGATCGATATACACTATGTCATATAAAACTTAGACTCAATTAAATTTATCCTATTGCATCTCCCCTTAATAATAAACTCATTATAGCCTGATACGACCAATACTAAAACTATAACTTAAAACTAAAACTATAACTTAAAACACCAATTTTCAGTCACTCGATCTAACATAAAAAAAATCTATTTAATTAATTTAATTATACGACTAGAATTGTAGACTAAATTAGACAATACCCAATAATAAAAGAAATAAGGTAAGATTAGTTGTAGGAATTTAAGAGTACAATACTACTAATCACCATTAAATCCAAGGATGTAAAAAAATAAGAAGAAGAAAACAACAAGAGAAAAAAAAATAAAATAAATGAACAATTAAATAAATAAACAATTAGATAAATAAAACGAAGTAAAAGAATGAGAAAGAATTTTCAAGACTTACTGTGATGATGGCGTGAAAGCAAGGAGGCCATGATCACAACTTGATCTTGGTTCCCAAGAAAAGAGATATCTTTTAGGTTGCTTGGGAACGTGTATTTCATTTTGAATTGTAGATTTTAATTATGGATTTATTAATTAAGAATTTGAGAATGACAAGGTTTGAGAAGTCATTCTCAAATTCTCATTTTTAACTACTTTTATAGCCACAGTGGATTTAATTCAAATCCAAATTTTAAAATTTTTGATTTTCCAAATAATAAATTTGAGCCGATTCCAAATTTTCAATTGAAATGCTTGTTTTCAAACATGGCATTATAGAATTTGGGTTGTAAAATTTGTTTTCTTTTTTTTTTTCTGCTTTGTGAGATAACCGTCAACGAAAGAGCCGAGCAAAATGAATAGGAGGATGAAGAATATGGGTAGAGATCCAATAAGAAGGGGTGTGAAAATAGGAAGGATAGGAAGGAGTAGCTACCGTTGATTGATTAAGATCTAACGGTCGAAAATAAATTTGTCATAGCAGAAGATTTAGTAACACATGTTTATGAAGAAAGCATCACACATTAATTTAGAAAACATCACACTTTCAAGGGACACATGTTTATACGGAAAGTATCACATATTAATTAAGAAAGCATCACAATTTTTTTCTGTTCTTAAACAAGTGCAAGATGAACCATTGATATAAGATCTAATGGATAAAATTCCTTCCTATCCTTCTTATTTTCAAATCCCTTCCTATTAGATCCTAAATATATATATATATATATATATATATATATATATATATATATATATATATATATATATATATATATATATATATATATATATATATATATATATATATATATATATAGGGAGGATCCAATAAGAAGGTGTGAAAATAGGAAGGATAGGAAGGAGTAACTACCGTGATTGATTAAGATCTAACGTCTAAAAACATTTGTCAACGCAGCTAGATCCAAGTAAACATATTTATGAAGAAAGCATCACACATTAATTTAAAAGCATCACACTTTCAAGTATCACATGTTTATACAGAAGTATCACATAATAATTAAGAAGCATCACACCCTATCCTTCCTGTTTCAAGCGCTAGCAAGATGGACCATTGATCTAAGATCTAATGGATGAAATTCCTTCCTATCCTTCCTATTTTCACACCCTTCTTATTTGATCTTAAACCTATATATATATATATATATATATATATATATATATATATATATATATATATATATATATATATATATATATATATATATATATATATATATATATATATATATTATTAGGGTTACTTATTTTTGGTAATTAGGGTTAGGGTTTAATTTTTATCTTAGTGGGCTTCAAAAAAATAGCAAATTAGTTAGCTCCTAAAAATTAGTTTTACCAACTAAACCCAATAATATGATTCTTATAATATTTAATCCAATCAATTATTATTATAATTTTTTATTATTATTATTATTATTATTATTATTATTATTATTATTATTATCCAAGTTATATATCTTAAAATAATTTGTTCCCAAAATTTAGTAATGTTACATACACATAATAAAAAGACTTGATGAGTTGAGTTCTTTAGCTAATATAAAGTTACAATTTTACAAACAATGTTCTATGTCTTATGTGATAATACTGCTCATTTAAGGTGTTAAACCCCTTTGACATGTGATAATACTGCTCATTTAAGGTATTAAACCCCTTTCTACCTTTGGGCTAGGGATAATTATGGTTCAAGACTTTATTAAATCCACCCTTATTTTTGGGGTTTGAGTCCAAGTTTTTTGAGACGATCTAGCGGATCCGAGGGTTTCAGGTTAAAAAAACGGTTTGGGTCTAGGATCTTTAGATTCAAATCTAACCCAGACCCTCTCTAGACCCCAACACATCTTAGACTCGTTTTAGACCCAACCTATTACACAATTCAAAATCAATTTAAAGCTTGTTCTGAGTTAAATCTATATTTTTTTTTCGACTCAAGTAGCCTTAATACGACACATAACTCATTTCAGTACTAATGAAACTTTTAAATTGTAAAAGAGTTTATGTATGAATAATTAAATCAAAATTCACTTAAAACCCTAGACTCATTAAACCTAAATAGTCTGTGTCTAAATTGGGGTCTAAATTTTCAGCTAAGAACCTGATTCTACTAAAATTAATGAATCTAAGTCCGATTAAATCCTATAACCTAAAGTGGGAAACCGGCCTAGATCAACCCTTGACAATAGAAATTAATAAAAAGTAGAATTAAAAATTTTCCAAAAGTTTGTATTGTTGAACAAGTAGGATTATATTTTATCCAAAAACTAAAGAATGAAATCATAATCTTCATTGGCATTATATAGAACCTGCATTACCAAAATATATTTCAAACTTGTACAACCTAAATATTATCCAATAAAACCCATCAAAATTTAACATAAGATAAAGAGAATAAGTCGAGCCCATGTATATCCTGCATCATTTATTTCTGTCTTATCCAATTTCTTTTATAAAATTAGTCTATGATGACATAACATAGCCCAGATTCCACACTTTGCAGTCTACAGCAAATCACAAATAAGAGAGACAGCAACTAGATCACTGTTACTTTTCAATCACCGCATACAATCCACTGTATGCTTTACAAATTGTTATATGAGACGGTCTTATTAAGAGATGCATGTTTTATATATGAGTTAAATACCTCATTTAATATATAATATAAATATAAGAATATAGGAGAGGTCGTGTTACCGAAAAACAATATTTTACAAAAATATCTCTTTATTTTTATTTACACGATGTAGGCCACTTCGACAATATGTAGGTTTTAGCAGTTTTGCTGAGTAAAATTTCATATCCACCACTTGTTTATGTTTGATAGCAATTATGACTCACTACAACAAATTTAGCTTTTTGCGATATTAAATTTAGTGACATTAAAAAAATGCAACTGATTCATATTTTTAGTGTAATAATTATTGGTTTTTATTTTAAGTTCCACCATAATGTGATTTAGCGACACTTAATTTGGTCTTTAATGACATATGTAATTGTCACTATAGTCGTCTATAGTGGCATTTGTGAGAAATGTCACTAAATCCTATGTCGCTAAAAGCTTGAGTGTGACTTTTTAATACTGCTAAAGACTCTGATAAATGTTATTAAATTCTCTATATACACTATAAGAAATTTGAAATAGCGACATTTAAATTAAATGTCGCTAAATATATCCCACTAAAAAAAATTATATTGTAGTGACTTTTTATATTCATGTCTATTTTCTATCCACCAAATTAAACTCATATAGTCATATCCACTCTAATTAGAGTGGATGTAATTTAAATCAAGTTCGTGAAATTATATCCGCTTTGCCATCTCTAGATTCAAAGAGCTTTATAAGTTGTTAAATTAGTTAGTAAATTAATTGTTAAGGGATTTATTTGGAAAAATAAATTGTTGGATATTAGGGGTTTGTTAGCGTTAAAAGAACCAACAACTTAAGAGTAAATGAAAAATATTGCTTTAATCATTTATTTTATTTTGGCTTAAAACTTATCTATCAAATCAATATTTTTAATTATTTGACTAATTAATAAGCTAAAAATTTAAATGCAACCAAAAAGCTCACCAAAATGTTATTTCTCGAATAAGATTTAGTGGCGAAGCCAGGATTTACAATTACGAGGGCCGAATTGTCAATATACTAGCAAGTTATTTATTATATAAAAACTAGTTAAACTATGAAATTTTGAATCATATAGACTGAATTAGCTTAAATTATAGCAAAAATTATATTTGACAAATAGAGTTGAAACTTTTTTATAATTACCCTTTTGAAATTTGTGACTTCATATATTTGTCTTTTTAGTCTCCAGAAAAAGTACTACTATTAAAATTAAGATAATAAAAATAGATAGATAATAAAAGTATAAAGACACACACTAAAAAAAATACTACTATTAAAATTATGAAAGATAGATAGTAATGACTTTTATAGTATAAATTAAATCTGCCCATCTTATATGAGACCGTCTCACCATGAGACGAGTCTGTACAAGTAAGCCCATTTGTCTAAGTGATCACTTTAAGGTTAATTATAAGTGTAACTTTAAGACTAAAAAGTCATCACTTTAAAAATAAATGTA
The DNA here is from genome assembly GCA_019425755.1 of Amaranthus cruentus. Lineage (NCBI taxonomy): Eukaryota > Viridiplantae > Streptophyta > Magnoliopsida > Caryophyllales > Amaranthaceae > Amaranthus > Amaranthus cruentus. Next base: position 10,985,428 of record CM033463.1, on the reverse strand, counting down.
CATTGGGCCAATGCAATTAAAATGGTCTTACCGTGAGGCCGTCTCATATGAGAATTTGTGTAAATTAAATTAGTCTACTAAAAAATAATAGTTCAAATTTGAGTTTGATCCTTTACCTTAAATTACAAATATGTTACCTCTGTAGGAAAGAATAATATTAGTAGAATATTAGTAGAATATTTTATTTTATATTTTATATTATTTTGATTTAGTTGTCAATATTTTAATATTCTGTAATATTTTGTTTCCTTAATTTAGTTCTAATCTCTTGTATAAATAGAGGTAATACCTCTCATTATTATTTAATACACATCCAGTATTCACCAGATTAAACCCAAACCGAATTCCGACTTATGATTTTCTACATGGTATCAGCGCCATAAGGTTTTCCTGGACGGAAAAACTCTATCGGTATTTTATCATTTATCATAATCGGACAAAATCAATCCAAACAAAAACCAATTCAAAACAAAACCAATCAAACCAAACAAAATCAAAACCAAAACCAAACCAAGACCATGATTTCTATGGCACAAATGGAACAAATGTTCCAACTTTTTCAAAAAATGATTCAAAAACTTGAACAACAAATCTAGATTGAAAAATTAAACCACAAAAATTACACCACGTGGAGTAAAGAAATGAAAGTTGAACTTGGTGATCGGGGGATGCTCAATCATATCACCGTCATTCCCCCGACGACCGTAACTCCACAATGGAAACAAAATGATGCCAGGGTTATGTCATGGATTCTTGCATGTATTAACTCCGACATTATCGACCTCGTTATTTCATTCACTACCACTGCCCATGAATTATGGACTTGGATTCATACTCTATATGGGCCAATTTTGCTACCTCCCGAGAATGACACCATCGAGCGTGAGGTCGCGAGGGGGAGTAATGTAGAAGAATTGAATATGCAAGTTAAGGGCGAGAGGGAGAGTAAAGAAAAAGATAAAATTCAAATTCGAAAACAAGAAGAGACAAACAAACTAGAAGCAAAAACAACCGAACTCCAATCCGAAAAACATTTAGAAAAAGGTTCTCTAAAGGAAGAAGTATGCAAGGATAATCAAATACGCAAACTAACACACAAACCCATATCTTTTACCCATCTAACCTTTGAACAAAATCAACCCAGTGTTATCTTTGAATCCCAATTAATCCAAAAACTCAAAATCCAAATTGTTGACCCAAATCAAAAATTAAACCAACTTAATCTATTTTATTACCATTTATCTAAACTCCAAACATTGAAAATTAATTATGACAAATTTGGCGAAAAGATTATCAATGCTTCCTTTTCAAAATCAAAAGATCAACTAGCGGATTTTCTTATCAAGGCAATTGGCTCAAAAGCATTGAAAAATATTTTTTGGCAAGTTCGGTCTCGGTGATACCAAGACCAAACTTGAGGGGGAGTGTAGGAAAGAATAATATTAGTAGAATATTAGTAGAATATTTTATTTTATATTTTATATTGTTTTGATTTAGTTGCCAATATTTTAATATTCTGTAATATTTTGTTTCCTTAATTTAGTTCTAATCTCTTGTATAAATAGATGTAGTACCTCTCATTATTATTTAATACAAATCCAGTATTCACCAGATTAAATCCAAACCGAATTCCGCATTATGATTTTCTACAACCTTAACCATTGACCTATAGTAATTTCTATTACAATTATGCATTCTTTAAATTATATAATATATTAGTAAGGGGGACCGAAACTAAAATTACAAAGAATTACATTTTCAGCAAGGGAGGCCGGGCCTCGGCCAGCCCCCGGTGTGGCTTCGCCCCCGATAAGATTAATAGGTGTTTGAATAGCTCTTAGCCATATGAGTAAACGGTGATCGTGAAATAATAGTTATTACTCCCTCCGTTCTTCTTTTATCTTTCTATTTGGAATCTGGGAAGAAATCAAGATAAACTATAATTACAAAATAGATATTATGAGAGTTGAGTAAAATAATATAAAAAATAAAAATTCTATTGATTAAAGTGTAGGTATAATAATATCATTAAATTTCATTGGGTGTATGTAAAGTAAATGCATTGGGAATTAACATGTAAATTAATTTCTATAGATTAGAGTGTAAGTGTAATAGTTTCCTTGAATTAGAAAGATTTTAAATGGGAAGAACTTTTAAAAATTTCCAAATGGGAAAAGTGAGAAGAACATGTGAAAACGAAGGGAGTACTTCTTTTGTTACTATATGAAATTGTAACAATAGGGCTTGACATAGAGATTAAAGAATAATAGGTACATTAAAATTTTGTGTATGCAATGAAATAATTGGAAAGCATTAAAGAAATATCGCCAAATAAAAAGAAAAATTGTCTTCAGGGCATGTTTGGACATTCGTGTATGATATAACATATCTTGGCCCTCAATCATAAACGTAAGATAATTATATACTATAACATGATAGATTTAAGATAGTTGTTAGTTGTTAATTGTTTAATTAATTATGTTACTTAATTGTTCGGTAAAAATAGCGGGTTTGAAAGTTGTTAAAATATATTAACAAAAATGTAAAAAAAAGATCTTAAATGCTACTTTTAATTATAGAACGATACAAAGATGTGTTTTGAAAACAATTACATTCGCCACAAACTACTACTTAAACCGCTATTTTCAAACAGTAACATTTTATCTTGATTAAGCAACTAACAATCTACTGAAACTGTTAGGTGTAACAATCAAATTACACAACTTGTTAGAATAAGGGATTAGTAACTAGTAAGTGTTTAAGACTCTACTTGGACCTAATCGACCCTACCCTATTTAAGGGTTCAATTTTTATTTTTTATTTTTTATTTTTTATTTTGACGTAAGAATTCAACCCCTTTTGTATGAGACTGTCTAATTGTGAAACAAGTCCATACAAATAGCTCATCAAGTTAAAAATTATGTCTGCCTTATTTTGCACCCTTTTTATTTTTGTTTGTACACTTATTTTGTGCCCTTTTTTATATTTGACACAACTCCAACTTTTTCTTTGAATCTTATTCACAAATTTATTATATCTTTCCATCTAAACAACGCATTTTATCATCTAGTTATTTTTTTTATCTTCCTTTCCGTAAATTTTATGTAAAGTATTTTAAATACATTCTCATGGGACAAAGAGAGTATACAACCAGCTAGTCCCTTGAGAGACCGTTTCTTTGAAAGACTTATCTTAAGTCCGGCCTAAAAAAAATTAATACCTACTTACCATATTCTTAGTGTCTACTTAATTATCTTTAATGTTTACTTATCGTATTTTTAATATCTGCTTTCATTATCTTAAATGTTTATTTACAATATTGTCAATGCTTACTTACAAAAGTTACAATATCTTAAAAGATACTCCCTTCGAATAATTTTAAATGTCTCATTTGGGTTTTCAGGTTTATTAAGGGTGGTGTGGGGTCCATTAAAAGGTGGTATTGATTAAATTAATTGTAAATGTGGTAGTCGGGTATTGGAAATTGAAAAAGTGGGGGTATTTAGGTAAAGAAAGATAGAAAAAAAGAAAATGAGACAATTGATATAATTTTGCTAAATAAAAAAATAGAACATCTAAAATAATTCGGAGGGAGTATATAATAAAAGCGATCCAATTTGTGGTTTACAAATGTGACATTTTGTTAGTGATAGAGTAGAAATGTTAATGTAGAATATTAAGTGACCAAACGGTTATTGCGGCAGTACGCTAGAAAGCAAGGCCGGCTATTAGGGGAGCACCATGAGCTCTCGCTCAGGGCCCCGATTTATAAAGGGCAGCATATTTTTGCTATATGGTTAAAATTAAAATGAGGATTTTTTGTGTATTGTGTAACAAAATTAAATAGATAGGGAAATTATTAAAATTATATATGTTCGCATTCAATTTATTTTTAAAAGATAATTATATAAATTGGCTAATAAATTTGCATTAATCAGCTTGTATCAAATGATTACAATATACGAGTATAAATTATTCTAGTTGAGCAATATAGTCTCTCTTGATAATTTTTAATTTACTACTTTTATATTATTAGTTCAATTAACAAAATGATAATAGTGGTTTAAACTTTAAACTTAAAAGGAATGACTATATAAAATTTGAATTTATGATTGATAGTTGTTGGTTCCGTGAAATTAAAAAATTTAACAATGTTTTAATATATTGTTAAAAAATAATTGTACTAATTAAAGTATTGATAAATAAATTTACAATTACCAAAATGTAATAAAACGTAATTTTAGATTTTAGGGGCCCATAATTTATATTTCGCTCAGGACCTTTAAAATGTCGAAGACGGCCCTGCTAGAAAGTAGAAACGCAGTTAAAATTGAAAACATTTTTTTTTTGGGTTTTTTAAAGGACGAAAACCGCATTAGAATTCTTTTTTTTAGTCATTTTCAATCTTCTCTGTTTCTCTATATAAACACCATTTGCGTTGCTTAACTCCCATACGCCTACTACTTTCTCTCTCTCTCTACTGCCATTTTTCTCTCTCCCATAATTCCAAGAAAGTGAATTGTATTTTGAGTTGTTTTCTTCATACTATTAAGCAAAACAACACAATACTCTGTTTTACCTGTGTTTTATAGTGTACAATCTTTTCTAATCAGAAACTGTAAAATTTTTACAAAGAAGATGAATATTGCTCATTTTATCTTCGGAGTTTTTGGTGGGTTCTTTTTATTTTTTGTTTTTAAATAATTTTTCTTATGTTTGAACCTATTTTTGACTTGGTATGTTTCCATTTCTTTACTGGGTTCTTGTAGGAAATGCTACTGCTCTGTTCCTGTTCTTGGCACCTGTGTAAGTTTTTCTTTACTAGAGTACTTCCACCGTTCTGTTATACTATAATTTAATAATTTATATACTGAATTGTGCATAACAAAAAATTATAAAATTTTAATATATAAAAGTATATAAATTAAATGATTCAAGTAGTGACAATAATCATCATCATGCCTAATATTCCGCCCACGAACAAAGTCGGTGTGAGAAAAGGCGATAGACAATTCATATCAATACTCCCACCATGGAGGAGTATTAGAGAAAAGGATCTGTTTTAAAAGAAATAACTATGCAATTTTTTTTCGTAAATTAAATATATTTAATTATAGGAAAAAAATTGCATAGTTATTTCTTTTACCATTTTATCCTGTTATCCAATAATTTCTTGAAAGTTCTTGACTTTCTTACTTTGTATTTCTTATTCAAATTGGTGATTAAAGTAAATACTTGTTATGATTTTCGGCAATCTCTTGCATTGTTGGGTCTTTTTTCTACTTTCACGTGATTTCTCGGCAAAATTTGGCCTTTTCTTCAAAAAAAATAGACAGATTTTGGGACTACTTTTAATGATAAAATGAAATTATCTTTCCTTTTTTGGAAAAATGGTTTGAAATTTAACATTGTGTAGTTCATTTAATTTAGTAGTGATAATATAGTGTTGGGTAGAATTGAATTGATTTTGGTTTTGATATCAAATATGTATAAATGACAGTGTGACATTTAAGAGGATCATAAAGAACAAATCAACTGAGCAATTCTCTGGAATTCCCTATGTGATGACCTTGCTCAACAACCTACTTTCTGCTTGGTAAATCATTTTTCCCTTTATTTTTTCTATTTTTTTTTTATTTATTTTTTATGGAGTTTTCTAGGTAGTTCTTGTCATGAAAATGTCTTCCACTCAAACCTTAAGCGTAAGGATACACACATGTCATGCACATATGTCAAATGCTTTTGTTAATCTCTAATTAAATTACAGAAAGTTAATTATTTTGAGATTTTGATTAACTCCCATGAAAAATAAGATCACGCCAAATTGTGTTTTAATTTGTAAATTAACTACAATACTATGTTTGGATAACAAATTAGGAGAGGAAGAAAAGAAAAGAAAGGGGAAGGAAATGAAGGGAAATAACTCCCTTGTTTGTATAGGAAGGAAGGGAAGGAGAAAGAAAGAAATTTCATTTTCCTTCCAAATCTTTTATCTTACGGAGAGATTTGAATGTTAACAAAATAAAGAGACTTAATTCCTCCGAATTCCTTCCCTCCCTTTTTGCTATCCAAACAAGAGATTCTTCATCCCTCTAAATATTTTCTTTTCTTTTTCCCCATTTCCCTCAATCCAAACAAGGCCTAAAGTATTATAATACTCCTTTCTATTAACTACAAGTGTCCCATTTGCTTTATGGATAGTATTCATCTTTACTCTTAATTTATATTTGATTATTAATCTATAAGTTAAAACATAGTTAAATGTGATCTTGTTTGATTCGTTTCAATGCAAGAATTATTCATATCAACATTCCATAATTTCTAATTATGCACAATGAGAGATATTAAAAATTGAATAAGGACATTGGATAAAGTGCATAAAGCAAATGAAACAGTGACTAGGAGAGAATAGTACATATTGACTGGTGCCAAAAGCAAATGGGTAGATGATATATTAATTAATTGTTAGAAAACTAAGATAATGATTTGTGAATTGGCTGATAATTAAAAGAAAGAATAATATATATATATATATATATATATATATATATATATATATATATATATATATATATATATATATATATATATATATATATATATATATATATATATATATATATATATATATATATATATATATATATATATATATATTAAATAAGAAATGATGATTGTTAGGACCATTTCTATAGAAAGAAAGGAAGAAACTAAGTGGCAAATACAAAAATAGAAAGGTACCAAACTCGAGGGACAATGGAGTAGAGAGTCTATCATCTCATTCATGTGAGAGGTCTTAAGGGCTAAGTTAGGGTGTAACATAAGATCTTCCTTGTATACTTTCATATTGTTAAATATTTAACTTAAAATAAATTAGATAATAGGACCCAAATTACCTCACTATTGGCTTTTTGATTGAGGTTCTCTTAATGAATTGTTTAATTATCATTGAAATTAAACTATGTGAGAATTAATAATTGATGGAAGATTATTTTCTTTTCGTAATTTTCTAATGTGTATAATTCGACATATAAATGCACAAAATAGCGCATTAGATTGCGTAAAAAGGTTAAATGTAACAAGTATTATGGAACAGAGGAAGTATGTGACTTATGGTTGTCAATTCCCATGAAAATTATTGGAAATTGACACCGTAAATGATAGAATGATTATAACATAATATATTTATCTTCATGTGTTTGATCAATACTATTGCAAGAAGAGTGTTTGAGGTGTAGGCAATGAACTAAATAAAAATGCCAAATTACCATTGCATTCTTCTCTATCTTTTATACCGTATAAACAAAATTAATTAACTTAATTAAGTTTCAGTTACTTATAAATTGCATACTCCCTCGAACCAATTTTGTTGTCCCATTTGCTTGGGCACACTTGTCGATGTAACATTTTGACTGTTAATATCTCTAATTTTGCTTAAATAAAAATTATGAAAAGTTGATAAGAGTAATCCTTGCATTGAGACGAATCAAACAAGATCTCACATGACTATGTTTTAACTTATGAATTAAAAATAAAATACAAATTAAACGGGATTGATAAATAGTGTAAAAAAACAAATGTGACAACTAAATTGGGTAGGAGGGAGTATTTTTAAGTGTGTATTTACATTAATTAATATTTTTTAATTTTAGATCCTTTCTAACTCTAGGCCCTAGACAAATGCATATCTTGCCTATAATCAGGAACGATCATGTTAAGTCTTAGCACGTGATAAGCTTAACTTATTTGAATATATTATTTGTTTCACCGTTGGAATTTATAATGACACGAAAACTATATTTTTTTATAAAAAATAGATGGTTATCGAATTTATGCATTTAATAGGAATTTCCAATTCCTTGTAATTGTTAAGTTCTATGTTTATAAAATATTTTGTCAAACAAACGCAAACCCATTAGGTTATTTCGTAGAAATCTGTAATTCCAATGAAGATAGCTTTCAAACGAATAGTGTAAATTTACATTAATTTTGAAAGAAAATAAGTTGTTTCAAAATATTAGGCATGTTTATGAATTTGTGTCTGGGTCAATAGTTTTCTATAAATAGAAATCATATACCATCTTTGAATACCCATAACATTTAATATTTGTCCTTGGGTAACTCAAACAAAAGGAGAATTAATTCACTATCAAGCTTAAAAAGAGGTTTACTACTAAAACAAATTAGTCGATGTTGGAGTTACTCTTAAATTTAACATATTCATTTATTTTTCACCGATATAAGATAACTTACATGTGGGTGAAGGGTGATAATAGAACCTCTAATTAACAAATGCCCTTCCTCTACTTTTGGCAAATTTATTGAATCTCTGAATAAAACCCTGAATTTCTATCGGGCCCTCATTTTGAGTTCTTATTTGGTCCACTTTTAAAAGGGCTTGTAAGGGTCGGACCAACAATGGGCTGGGTCAAAAACGGGCTATACTACAATTAAAATAAAACGGGCTATTAAAGGGGTCAATAAGGGCCTATTTACGTAAATTGATCTTTGTAAATAACATAATTAATATCTAATTTAGATATTATAAATGACAATGTCAATGAAATTATTAATATTTTTTTCAATCTAATTATAATTATTATAAATGATAATTTAATTGTTATAAATTGATAAATGAAAATTTAAATAATTTTTTGTAGTAAAAATGGGGCCATTTAAAGTCCATATTAATTTTAAAGGGCCCTTATCTGACCCGGCCCGTATTTATGTAAGTCCGGTCCGGTTCGGTCCTTATCCGGCCATTAAACACCCCTAGGCATACATATCCACACAAATGAGAGATTATGTATAAATTTACCTCTATTGTTGTAAGTTTAGGTTGGTAGTTAATTTACATGGAGGAATATTGAGACTGATTTATTGGTTTGACTTAATTATATATTGTGGTGTCTACGTGACTTAAAAATGATAGGTATGGACTTCCATTTGTGTCTCCAAACAACATACTAGTTACAACAATCAACGGAACAGGTGCTGTGATTGAAAGTGTATATGTGTTGATATTCCTTCTATTGGCTCCTAAGAAGGAGAAGCTCAAGATTGGAGGTCTCCTTGCTCTTGTTCTCTCCATTTTCGCAGCCGTTGCGCTTGTTTCTGTTCTTGCTCTTCATGCTAATAGCAGGAAGATTTTCTGTGGTGTTGCTGCTAGTGTTTTCTCTATCATCATGTATGGCTCTCCTCTCTCTATTATGGTAAGTTTACATCCTACAATTTATTACAACAATGTTATGTAATGATTGCATACATTCGACTTTGAATCCTATCTATGAGAAGGGCAATGTGTGAGAGAACTTATTAGAGAATATAATGGGTGTGTTTGGTTTTTTTTTTAGTTTTTTTTGCTTGACTTTTGACTTTTGGATTGTTGGTTGGTCAAATAGCTAAAAAATATGTTTGGTAAATGACTTTTAAAAGCCCAAATAAAAAAATGCTCCAGCTAGTTTCTTTTAGTAGGCTTGTGGTTTGTTGTCCCACTTTTTCTCAACAGTCAATACTCAAATTTTCCAAATATTTCCACAAAAGCTACATTTTTCAGCTAACTTAAAAGTCAATAAAAACAGTCAAAAATTTCAGCTAGTCGATTAAGCCCACTAAAAAATAACGGCCAATAGCCAATTTCCAAACACCTTCACTCTATTTTGTGGTCTCAACTAGAGGTGTTTAACAGGGCGGGTCGACCCAACGGGTCAAGGGTCGGATCACATTTTAACGGCATTAGTGGGTCGGGTCAATAACGGGGCGGGTAATTAGCGGGCCTTGGTGTAAAGGGCCGGGTCGGGTCGGATATTTATAAGAATTAATTGCGAAAAAAAATTTGCCACAGTTTTTTTTTTAAACGATATTATTATAAACATTAGTGGATCTACCTAACAGGTCATAAAATATAATAAAAAAAATATTTTTATTAACTTTTAAAAATGGGTCAAAGTGGATCGGATTTAAACGTGCTTGATCCGTCCTGCCCCGTTTAACATCTAACACGACTCGGTCCATTTAAATTTTGACCCATCCCGTTGAACATCTCTAGTCTTAACTATCAGCTTAAATTTTTTGTTGAGTTTGTTCCTTGATGCTTTGAACTTGTGTTGTAACTAAACATCAATGTAACAACGATAGTGTATTTTTGTGTTGTTCTCGAATTACGCCTTCTTAGTTACTTCTAAATTTTAACAATGGTAAAGCTGGGTAGATTTGATTACTATTTTGTCTAAATAAGAATTAATTTAATGACACTGAATAATTTAATATATTAAATTATGAATTATTTAGTAGGATTTCATAAAGTGTGAACTCTAAATGATTATCACTATGTATGCTAGATGTATTGTTACATAGGAGTCTATAGTGTTGAAATGATTATCAATTGGCAACAACCGAACTAATTATAGACTGAGGTTGCTGATGCGTAATATGTTGATAATTAATGAGAAGTAAATATTTAAACAGAGATTGGTGATAACGACAAAGAGTGTGGAGTATATGCCCTTCTTACTATCACTCTTCTGCTTCTTGTGTGGTACCTCCTGGTTTATTTTCGGACTCATCGGCCGTGATCCCTTTGTTGCTGTAAGTATTTCCTATATTTATTTTCATCATTTAAATTATTAGTCATTAATTGCGCATGAAAATTATCACTAGTCGAGTTCATCATTTTAAAGGTATAAAGTCTAGTTGTTAGGATGCTTTGTTCCACGTTGATGAATTAATGATGGCGTACACACTTTATAAGTTATTGGAGTTTTTTTTCCATTGCTATATGGGTATCTCGTGTTTTTCGATTATATGTTGGTGTTGATGATTAGTCTAAGCTTAACTTAACATTAGTTGAGTTCATCATTTCATTTTCAAGCATTGCATAATTTTCATTAAGAATCTCAACCTACTTTAGAATTGCTACCGGTCGTTCCTGCGGGTAGTTTTAAGGTGCAACTACCAAGGGCCTAGCTTATAAAGGAGTCTAAATTAAGTTAATTCTTATTATTAAAAATTAGTTTGTGCATAAGAACCTTATCATTAAATGATCTTAAATATGTACATTATTAGACAATGTGATGAAAAGTTAGAGAAGAAATCCAAAACTTTACTCAAATGATTCATTTTCTTATGTTTCGCCTAAGCCTAAAAATTGTCAAGAACGGCACTGATTGTTACCTTTGAAATTGTTTTGGGCAGGTACCCAATGGATTTGGATCAGCATTGGGAGCAATGCAACTGATTCTTTACTTCATTTACTATGACAAGAACCCTGAAAATAAGAAGACCATAACTGATAATAATGTTGAATTGGGCCTGAATGGGAATATTAAGAACCACAATGGAGCCCAAGATGTAAAGCCCAACTCTCAGCCCACTTTAAATGGACATGCTTAAAATCCCTCCTACGTGTCACAATCAGTTTGCCACGTCATATTTTGTCGGAAATCTGATGGTAGCTCGTGCATTTTTTTTTTATTTTTTGTTTTTTGTTAGTCCTCCCTCAAGGGCAAGTGTAACCAAGTTGTGGGCTTGTAATCTTCTTCTCAACAAATGAATATAAATGCGATTCCTAGTTTTTAATAGATACTAATTTTGTACTTTTCAAGATATGTCAACTTGAAGAACTTGCCGAGTGATTAATCAGAGTAAAAATTTTAGTGTGTATCAACTTAAAAGCTTTCAAGTTAACCACCGAAATTCAATCTCTCATTTAAATATTATCACATCACATATCACAATTGTCATATATACTCCAAATGATGTACACAATATAACCCATATCATATGTGCACACAAAATAAGGACCAAGAATGCTATCTAGTACTAGTCAGTCCACTTGCTAATTTTGAGCCTTCAACATTTAGATTTTACTTTTTTTTTTCTTCTTATTTGGCCGTAACAATTCATCATATAATCCCCGTGTGGACACGGGACACTCATGCGCTCGAACCCACAAACTCATGGGGATGAGAGTTGACTGGCACATATACTTAGTGAGGTTCATTATTTTCCAAAATCATATGGTAGTAGAAGGATTAGCTTCACAATACACTATCATGTGAAGTATTTTCAACACTTTTCATTTACTTTGTTCTGCTTTCAAAGTAAAATTTGAGGTTTAAAATATCTAAATACACATCATGAAAAATTATTAAAAAACCATAATAAGAAAGTGTATATTAAGAAAAATCTAACGAGATCTCTTAAGGATATATTTTATCAACAATATATATCTAAAAAAATTTAAAATTTGTTTTTAAAAAGAATATTCTAAATAGGTAGAACATTAGGAAACATAGAGTAATATTTAAGTGGTTAAAAAGGATTGAAATCTAATGTCAATTGTGCATAAATATTAACCAAATCAGTTTAAGATTAAAGGATTTAAAACTTAATGATTATTAAAAACTGAAATAACTACCAGGATCGATACGATGCGATATAAATTGATGAACGGTAACAATTTCAATGACTTAACAAAAACGATTGAACGAAAAATAAATTGCAAAATGACATAAGGATTTAAGGAGGTTCTGTATTATATTATATGAGTAAAAGACTCTGAAAAATTACAATGATGTAAGAGATTAAAATAATAGGCTACGTGTTTGACTTAGAGGTTGTGTTTAATGTGTTTAACAAGCTAATGATCTTTACTATTTATAGAGCTCAAACTTCAAAGTATTAATGAATAACACAAAATAAATGCCATGAATTAATCATATCATGAAACTTCTGTTGGAGTGTGAAACGTTCAAGAATCGAATCCAAGGTGCAGGCCAACAGGCTGCTCGTTCGAGCTCTAGCATGGCTCGTTTGAGCACATCACAGGGGCAGCTTATGATTTCTTCATAGTGCACTGCTCGTTCGAGCATCAAGCTGCTCGTTCGAGCATGACAAAGTCTGAACATTCTGCCTGCTTCTGATGTAAGTGCTCGTTCAAGGCATTGAAGCTTTGTGAAGTGTCTTGTTCGAGCATAGTAAATAGATTCTCGACCTTTGAACTTCATAACTCATCAACATTCCTCATTAAACCCATGTTTAAGTGTCTCATTCAATAAACCCAATAACTCAAGCATTAATCTATATACATAACTCATCATAAACATTCTCATTCAACACACATTAACACACTAACTTTAAGTCATATACTTAAATCACTCATTCAAGCATTTTCATAGGATTCCAACCCAAAAACTTCCATATGAATGCACACATCAATATGCACTCAAGTCACCTATTCATAACAAAAACGATTAAAAAACATAGTATACTATACAAAAATTTTGAAATTAAAGGCTTATCTTACGAATATACTTTTTTAGTTAATTATTTTATGGTAAAAGGACGTTATTTTATAACTCATGATACAAAAGATCATCACTATTTACTTTTTACATCTTTAACAACTCACCTTGATTTTCTCTTTTGTACTATGTATAATTCTTATTGCATCTCTTATATAGTATTTTTTATAAAGACAAAATTTGAGCAAAATAAAATAAAGGTCTCGCACTTAATGGAGATCACCCTTAAATAACTTCCCTATCTTCTCTAATATGATTTGAACCTTTATATAACACTATATATTATAGAAATCATAGGACAAGTTACTACTTGTTCCCCCAAGCAAAGCACACAAAACAAAAAAAATATTAAATTGCCACTTGATAGGCCGCTCGAATATTTATTCAAAGACATGACCCAATATTCGAGCCTTGTTGCTACTTAGTGACATGATATTAAAACCAGCGTGATAAGAGGTCACGGGTTCGAATCTCTACCACCCCTCATTTATAGTGGAATATTTAGTGACAGATATGAGGTGGGCCTGTGTTGCATCAACAGTTTAAGCTTTTCGTTGTAATATACTCTAACACTATATATTTATGTGGTGTATCAAAATGCTATATCAATTCCCAAAATCAGATTGTGTAGTGCTTTGATTATCAATTAGGAACCTATTTCTAATTAAATTTTGCGATCATTGATAATTTAAAACTAGAAGAAATATATATGATTTTGGTTGAATGTACATTGCTTTGATGGCACTATCAAACCTGTTGATTCCCCGTTGCAAATGCTACTATTGAATAGAATTCAAATGATGATGATGTTATTTAGCTAATTTTAGAGTAAATTGAAAGTTTATCTTCACCATAAAGAATCAAGAGTAAGGAAGTGGAGTTGTAGAATAATAATCAATTGGCCTCAATAAACATTTCCCTAACGGCCCGTTTGGTAGGTGGTATTAAATGGTGAAAATGAGAATGAAAACTAGTGTAATTTTGATTGAAAAACCTTGTTAGATTGTGTATCTCATAATCTCAATGTGTAGCTTGATGTTTTGTGTTGAGTATGGATGAACATGTGAGCAATATAAGGAGCACAAGTCAGAATGATACACGAGCTGTTCGTGGAGTTGGCTCGACCTGCTGGTTCATGGCTCGACCACTCGAGCTGTTACGCTCGACCTCCTGTAGGTTGCTCGAGTCGAGCAAATTGGCTCGACCCAGTCGAGCGGTGTCTAGCCCTAGCACGCGCGACATTCTGTTTTGAAGGTGCTATTGTTGGCAGCCTTCATTTGTCTTAGCCTTATAAATACTCCAAGTAAACATCATTTGAAGAAGATAACATTGAGAGAGAAACACATTTAAACACATATAATCCTCTAGTTTGTGAGAATTAATTTAGATAGAGAGGGAACCAATATTAGGGTTCATAAGTGGGAAATTTGGGGTTTTCAATTTCTCTTTGTTCTCTCTATAATTCTTCATTCTCCATTGATAAGTGTGGATTGGTGTATGTAATCAAGATCTCAATTCAATAAATTGTCTTCATCTTTTGTTCTTGGTGTGTTTGATTAATTTCTTTACATTTTGCATTCTTTATCATTCTTTGTAAATTAGAATCTTCATAAGTAGAGCATTTGTTCTAATAATTGGTATCAAGAGCTTGAGTTGAATTCCTTGGGAAAGATTGAGTTCCATTGATTTGGGGTTTGTTTGGAGATTCTTGATTTTTTGGTTCTTAGTAGCCATGGGTGTTACAAAGTTTGAGATGGAGTTGTTTGATAGGAATGTTCATTTTGGGTTATGAAAACTTAAGAAGGCTATCTTGGTGCAAAATGGGTATGAGAAAGCTTTGCTGAGGAAGTCCAAGAAACCTCCAAGAATGTCCATGGAAGATTTTGAAGAGATGGATTTGAAGGCACTTTCCATGATACATTTGTTTCTTTCAAATAGTGTACTTAGAGAGGTTGCAAAGGAAGAGACAACGACGAGTCTTTGGTTGAAGCTAGAGTCATTGTACATGACAAAGTTGGTGGCAAATCGCTTGTTATTGAGGAGTAAGCTTCATGATCTTCATCTTGAGGAAGGTAGTTCTCTTAAATCTCATATAGATGAATTTGAGTCAATTGTGATGGATTTGTCTAATCTTGATGTGAATCTTGATGATGAAGACCTTGCGATAAAATTGTTGTGCTCTCTACCTAAGGAGTACAAGCATTTTAGGGAGACAATTTTGTATGGAAAGGATGTGTTGACTCTTGAGGATGTAAAGGGGGCTTTACTATAAAGGGAGTTGATTGAAAATCAATTGACTAAGAGTGACAAATACTCACATGATGGTGAGGGCCTTGTAGTAAAGGGTAGACCTAATAGGAAGGGTAGTTCTAAGTCTTGGGGTAAGGATGTCATATGCTATAATTGTCAAAAGAAGGGCCATGTGAAGAGGGATTGCCCATTGAAGGGTAAGAACAAAGGTAAGGAGCGCGATTGTACTTCTTATGAGGATTCGACGGCCATTGTTCATAGTGATTGTTATGATGATTTTGTTCTTGTTGTTGAGTCAAGTGATAGGTCTTGTGATAGATGGATTCTTGATTCGGGTAGTTCATTTCATGTCACACCTCATAGACATTGGTTCTCCACATACGTTAGTGTTCAAGGTGGAATGGTACACATGGGCAACAATGCGGTGTGCAATGTTGTGGGTGTAGGGTCGGTGAGGATAAGGATGTTTGATGGCACGATTTATACTTTGTTGAATGTTCATCATGTTCCGGATATGAAAAAGAACTTGATATCACTAGGTGCCTTGGTTAGTGATGGTAGTAGATGCATTCTTGGTAAAGATGGATTGGTTATTACTAAGGGGTCTCAAGTAGTGATGAAGGGCAAGAAGAAAGGGTCACTTTATGAGCTAGTTGGGTCGATGGATGATGGGTTGGCAAGGTCAAAGGGTTCTTTGTTGTCTGACGAGCATCATATTTCTTTGTGGCATTTGAGACATGGGCATATGAGAGAAAGAGACTTGGGGGTTCTATCCAAGATTGGTCTAGTTGGTGAGAGATGTTTGGGTTCTATTGGATCTTGTGAGCTTGGTATTCTTTACAAGCAAAGATGGGTTAGCTTCAAGATGGTTGTGAATAGAACGTGTTCTCTCGGTTATAGTCACTCGGTGATGTGGAGTCTTTTCTTGGTTCCATCACATGGTATCTACCGGTGTTTGCTTACTTTGAGAGAAGTGTGGGTTTATTTCTTGGAGCATAGTGATGAGATTTTTGGGGGATTCAAGGGTTGGAAGATTATGTTGAAGAAAGAAATCGGGAAGCAAAGGGGTTTAGGTGGATGGATGATATGTGGATGGATGGTAAGAATGGTTATGGCTCTACATGGTTTGGCTCATTATTCGTTGTGGTTACAAGTGGGATTAAGCGAGATGTTGGATGCCAAAGTGGTGAAGTTGGCGCTTCAAAAATACTCCAGAGTATGGTTCTTTGGTGACATGACTTATGCTTGTATGGGAAACGATCTTGAGTTACGAGTCAAGAAGGGTGTCTTCTAGGGAAACTCGGGGAGGATCAAGAGGTACTTGTGGGATCCTTGCACGTCAGCATTCATGTTTTTGTTTACCTTTGTAGAGTGTGCTAATCTCCGAGCTTGTGGTTCTTCTAGCGCCAAGAAGAAAGTGGAGATCGATAGCGGTGTTACTCTAGCTAAGGAGGATGAGGCTGATGATGTGTGTACACCTAGGTTAGGTGGAGACATTCCTTTGTGTACCTTGAAGGAATGGGTATCACATTCATGTAGTAATATGATGGTTGATGATAGCATGACAATGATGGGTAGCAAAGTGTTAGATCGGAGATGTGTCGACTTGTTTGATAAGCGAGCATTGGTGGAATGTGGTCTTATGTGTAGACATGAGATGGTTTGCATTGATAGGAGGTTGTGGCTTTTTCAAGACTTTGTAGCTTGGGGCTCGGTTGTCTTGGGTAGAGTGCTTGGTCCTATGGTTCCAATGGGCTTATGGTTGGATTTGTGGTGGTCTTTGATCGGGGTTGTGTTTGAGCTTGGCTCAAACTCATTTGCTTAATTTTATGTGTCATGGGTTTACTCCCTTGGAGGGAGGGGCACCTCGTTGAGGTGGAGTTCATCTTTTGATTGGTTGTTTTTGGAAGATGATTAATTGAGTTGTGTTTGACGGGATTGAGATTATTTCGTCAAGGTGGAGATTTGTTAGATTGTGTGTCTCATAATTTCAATGTGTAGCTTGATGTTTTGTGTTGAGTATGGATGAACATGTGAGGAATATAAGGAGCACAAGTCAGAATGATACACGAGCTGTTCGTGGAGTTGGCTCGACCTGCTGGTTCATGGCTCGACCACTCGAGCTGTTACGCTCGACCCCCTGTAGGTTGCTCGAGTCGAGCAGATTGGCTCGTCCCAGTCGAGCGGTGTCTAGCCCTAGCACGCGCGACATTCTGTTTTGAAGGTGTTATTGTTGGTAGCCTTCATTTGTCTTAGCCTTATAAATACTCCAAGTAAACATCATTTGAAGAAGATAACATTGAGAGAGAAACACATTTAAATATATATAATCCTCTAGTTTGTGAGAATTAATCTAGATAGAGAGGGAACCAATATTAGGGTTCATAAGTGGGAAATTTGGGGTTTTCAATTTCTCTTTGTTCTCTCCATAATTCTTCATTCTCCATTGATAAGTGTGGATTGGTGTATGTAATCAAGATCTCAATTCAATAAATTGTCATCTTTTGTTCTTGGTGTGTTTGATTAATTTCTTTACATTTTGCATTCTTTATCATTCTTTGTAAATTAGAATCTTCATAAGTAGAGCATTTGTTCTAACAAACCTCTTGCTACCTTGATAGTCATGCTTGTCAAACTTCAATCGTCTCATTTTTTTCATAAATTTCATTATAATGCATTACCGTTATGAGATGTGGTAATTGAAATTTGTACACAAAAAAACTTTTTTATGATTTCTTTACCATGGGAATGATATTAAAACTTTGATGAAATTTTCACTATATATCATTATCATTTTCATTACCACCATCTAGTACCATTAATCAAATGGAACGTAAATAGAATCAAACCCTCTTCATATTTTCATTTCTATTTATTTTTTATTCTTAGTTTGACTGAACGATTCAATTAGAATATTTGATTAACAATCTTAACTATTAGAATATCGTCAAATACTCTTTACACTAAATTCGTTACAAGTACCTTTGATTTCACATTTTCTACCCTTAGTTTTATCCACCTATTCGTTCTTTATCCTAAGCTCATTCCCCAATAATTTATTTCTCTCCTCCACTTATTTTACGCTTATCTATAAATAAATAAACCATTTATTTCTTGGGAGTAGGCCTAACAAAAGTTGAACCACCGCTAATCCGACTTAGACCTAATCTGAAGTAAATGGATTTTGATTGAGATTTTTGACCCAATTAATAAATAGGTCGACCTGAACTGATTAATGAATAGGTTAGATAAAGTCAAAATTTAAAATCTGAAAAAAAACCTGTATAACTCATTTAGGTCTACGAGATAATTTCAAGTTATATCAGTAACTATAACAGGAACTTAATTTATTTAATATTTTCTTAATTTTTATAGTAAATTCAATATAAACAAGTTATGAGCAAAAAGTTTAAAATTTTAAGGCCTAAAAATTATTTACGATCAACGTAAAAAGCCTAAAAGGTTTAAGTAAATCGAGATCGACTTAATATATATTAACTAAACGGATTAGGTTTGAAACAAGACATGTCTAACCTTTTTATATATTACCTAAATTCAAACCCGACCCTGAAATTATTCAAGCAACAAGAGCTGCAAGTAGTTTGCAGCAGTTAGTGGCTCAAAATGTGTGCTCAAGCCTCAAGGTCTGTTTCTGTCACATTCAGCATATACCAAGAACAAAACCAAAGTTATCTCTTTCTGTTTTTTTTTTTTTTAATTTTTTTTTTGTTTTTTTGGAAATATCTCTCTCTGATTTTTAACCAATGCTATATTTAACAGTTTGTAATTTACATTTAATTTCTGAAATAGTCCCATCATTCACCAATAATTCTTAACAAACAAACACCAAGTGGCCCACTTGATTTGTCTTAAGCAAATGTAAATTTTGTCAGCTCTATTTGTATAGAGAGTATTTACCGGGGCAAATATTGATTGACATTTAGATTCCAAATTTTTCATCAATATTGACTTGTTCATTCCCAACAAGACATGCTGCTGTCAATTCTTTTGATAGCAAACATACCTTCCTTCTCAAATCTTCTATGAAAAGAAGCATGTTGTTGAATTAGGCCGTACTTATTGTGAACGCCAGAATATTATAGGGGAAACACGAGGTGCACACACTTCATAAGCAATACCATTCGATGACTTATAAAGCATGTACACCATCTTTAACTTATCAATGTGGGAAAAAGCATACTAATACATGTCAGCATGGTGTGCATGATCACATAATCAAAAATATATGTTCCGACCTTTCGGTCATCAACTACTAGCTCGAATAGAACCAATCAACACACAACAGCAATAAAAAAGAATGGGCGCACACGTTTTACGGTAACAGCAGACATTTTCATTTCACTGCGTACATGCTGATAGTAGCACGGTAGTAGCATCGTAAACCTTATTTCACTCTATGTACAGTTCTACGAAAAGCAACTAATTATACTAAACCTAGAAAGGAATTCATTACAACAAAGAAGAGATTACCTATTACTTCTTTTATCTTTAAAGATTAGCGGCCGCATCACACTTATTAGGCTACAATATATATTCAGGAAAATCTGATATATGAGGGCGTCATGTACGACACACTACTTCCAAAAGTTTATGTATGTTCTTCGTTGTTTTGCTTGTAGGATTGGTTGTCGATTTACTTATTGCTTCTTGCAACTATCAGCGTCTTCGGTCTTTGCAAATCTTCCACGGATCCTTGGCTGACTGTCGGCTAGAGCCTTCCTGCATGCATACTGAAGCAGATATTCCATGTAAGAAAAACTCTCATTGCATCCTCCACCGTGTACATAGATATTACGCTTGCAGCATATAATTGGAATAAAGATCAATACATATCTAACTCGAGCTCTTTATTCCTTCTCAAAAACCCATGTTTATCCCTAACATTTCAAATGGTTTAGGACACGCCACACCTTATTTTGTACCGAAACATGGGAAAATGTCATTAAGATTGGACTCTGTCATTTGCAACACACACCAAGATTTGCACGTGTACGATATATGCTAATATGTTTTCGATAACGATAATATTTACCTTGATTTTCCGTCCAAAGTTCCTCCTTGATTTCTTGATTCTGTATCTGGAAAGCTGCTGCATGCGTTCTTCAGAAGGGCAATGGCCAATCAGTGGTGGCTGCTGGAGAGGAGAATGGATCAGGCTTCTATTACCATTAACGAGAGTCTGTCATAAAAACCGAGAATCAATGACCTAGCCCCATCCTGTGGAAATCGTGAGAACCATCTAAACATTTCTCAGTTTCTAAACTAACTGAAATTCAGCAAATGAAATTCACCAAGCCGAATCGTCCTTGCACTAACTCAGCTGGGATTTCAATATAATGAAAGGATATTCAGAGAAATCATGCTAAAACAGATAACTAAAAAGTACTTGAAATATATGCAGTTCACATATGATTCAACAGATCTATATACTATTATCCGAGTAAAACACTGCTGCCATCATCTTTACCGACATTGTCTATTTGTCACTCTATTATAAAAAAAATTCCCTCCAAAATGCTAAATTAATGTCATAGTCAATATCACATTTTGCATCTTTATTAAATATCCTTCTAGTATAATTTTAAATGAGTTTACTTTATCTATGTTCATAATTCTATTGAGTTGAAAAACTTTTTGATAATCAATGTGCAATTTATGTAATGCTAACGATTTTTGAAATGATTTTTCATCACCTAAGTTCTAACAAAATAACAATCGCTCATTATTTATTCAAAGAAATTAAATTGCTACAACTTCTATCATCTATACTTCGCCTTATAAGCTATAATAATTTATATCACCAAAAACAAATTATTTTGCGAGTTTAACTACAATATATAGTGTAATTAGTATTTTTTTGAAGTAACAAATGGCATAGTTATTAATTTATTAATTTTCAAAATTATTGTAAAAAATTGCGGTAATAATCTGGTCGTTTTACGAGAGTAACACCACTACACGAGATCACAGGGAAATCAAAACAGGAGGATGATTATAAGACATCTAATCCTAACCTTGATGTCTCCTTCACTGAACGCCCTCCTCATCCCATAAGCAGCTCCAAAATCCATTTCAGGAAAATCTAAGAAATTCGGCCTCACTGTGGCACTACTTACCCATTCCATCGCGCTTAAGGAGCCCGAGCTATCACTTTTTGAAATCGGAAACTCAGGAACTGGTTTGGTTTCGTCGGTCTGAAGCTCATTCGTCAGCATGAGAGGAAATTTGATGTCTACAGCTTCAGAGAAAGCTGTCCCTACAGATGTTTTCTCCAACAATTCGTGCTGGCATCCGTCAAAAACATCGCAAAAGAGCTGTTCGTTTTGAAGTGATTCCATGTCACCAACTTTGAGGCCCGAAGTTGGTATGACGTTATCTACACATGACATCATCGCGATTGCGGCTTGCAAGGGATCGACGACACTCCCAATGGGTTCTTCAATAATGGGCTCGGGTGCTTTGAAGAGATCCCCTTCCCCTCCCAAGTCATAGTCTGAGATGGTTGAGGTGGTGATGATGCTGTCCTGCATTAGTAATAAATAGAAATTGAGCATCAGTAACAGTGTAACATAATTAGCTAGTTAATTCGCATTTTGAATTCACAATTCCCTTAAAATGACCCTAAAATAGCCCATAATTCACAAGGAGATTAGTGAATCGCGTGACAGAGATCAGAAACATCAAAAGTTGCACAATCTCCGGAATTATTCTACTTTTTTTCTTCAATTCATAAATCAACACAACATATAACCCAAAAAAATCAGACAGACACAATTATGGTGATATTAATAGGCAAGTTTTCATTTCAAAAAGATCTCAAAAACACAGTTTCACATAAGTTGGAACATAAGTCATCATCAATGGAAAATTTGCAAGGTTTCAACATCCGTATATCAATATAAAGTAGGTCGCTAATAAGTCGTATCCCATTTCTTAGACTTGTTAGTTTTAATTTTACTTCAAGTACATGTGTCGGGTTGAATCTAAGCCAATTAGTTGCTCTACAAAATCAACTATCTAAATCATGTTTGTAATCTAAAGTAGCTATGCTAAGCTAGATCAACAAGTTTTTAGGCAGCAGTAGTGTATTGCCACAAAATCAAGTGATTGACATAATTTAAACGACCTAATTGCGCGCCATTCAGCACCATTATGCTATTAACTTACCATGGCACGCATAGCGCAACTCTCGGCTTCACACATCAGATATATGAATTATGATGGTAGATAAATTAAGACATAAAGTTTTAAAGTAGCATGGTCATGAGCATGGTAGATAAATTGAGCTATTTAATCATTTATATGAATTGCAAATTGGACTTAGCTCAAAATAATTGTCTACCTATTCAATTTAAAAGATTAGTACTTGAGAGCTTTTAGCTCTAGCCTATGGTACTCGAATTCTTCATTTTGCTACATGTACCCGTGTCCGATCCTTGATGCTCGGACATTGGTATGATACTTAGACACTTCATTTTAGACATAAACTTAAATATTTAGACATATCCAACATTTAGACGACACATACCATTATCCGACATCATTACCGGAGTCCAACTAACATAGAGCTCCCTTTTTGTCAAAGTTTTCTACTAGTACATTTTACCAATTCACTTATTTGTAAAGTTACCATAAATAACAACCCAATTCAACAACATATTAACCCCAAAATGGCATAAATACAAATCCACGTACACAAATAAAGAATGATACTTGAACCAAAAAACACAACTTTTCTAGTTTTTACTCAAGTACAAAGATTAATCCAACTTTAAAAAAGGGTTGCTTAGCTAAAATTCACTTTTCCCAAATTTAGATAGCTCACAAAACCAAAGTTCATATGCAAATTAAAGAAGTATCACACTTATCATCTTCAATGTTTCTTTAGAAAGTCCTATTGAGTCTTGTCTTTGTTATAGTGGGGTGGAAAAAGAATTCTCAAGAAAACCCTTTAATGGAAAAGGGAATAAAGCACACGCTGGCTGTGACTGTGAAATCACTATATACCTCTCCTCATATTAATTTTTACTGCATCTTAAAACCTCCATTAAATCCATGTTTAACATATTAGAATAAGCTATCAAATCATATTATATCAAGCATAATAAAAATTTAAAACACCAAAACATCTAATTAAACACCATTCATCAATAAATTGAAAAAATATCCCAACTATAGAATCAAATAACCAAAGATAAGAATTACTCCACTTTCCACACAATTTGCCACATTCCAAATTTGAAGTATTTAAAATAATTAAAATAATTGGTGAGGAAGCAAAGTTGAAGTAAGCCATGGAAGCTAGAATTACCCAGTTAAAAATTTTCAAAAAGAAAAAAAAAAACTTGTGAAATAAAATTACTAATTTGATTACTTAAACTTAAACCCACAAACCCATTTCACCATTATATGCCAAAGTATAAATAGATTAAAATTTTATTCAGTTTTGGAAGAAAATGACACAATTAAGGACTACCCAATACAAAAAACAGAAAAAAGATTGAATTTTTAAGGAAAATTAGAGTTAATTATACCAATGAAGAAGTGGGTTCTTGAGAGTAAGAACAAAGCTCCTCTAGCTCTAATGGATGAACTTCTTGAGAAAAATTCTGGAAATATGAATAGAATAGGCCATTATCTGCATACATTTTTGTACTTTTTATTTCTTTTTTTCTATTTTTGCTTAGTTATAATCCCCACAAAAATGATAATTTTGGTGAAGAAATGAAGACAAAGAAAATCAGAGAAAAAGGAATGGCAGGGTAATAAGAGCAGCCTTAAAGAGAATCAGAAATGGGATGGTTCCTTCTTGTGTAGGGGAGGTGAGCTAATGCCTAATAGTGTGGGGGTAGAGAGGGAGTGAGAATTTATACAAATAAATTACTCCAAAAATTGTAAGTGGGTTTTAATAAAAAAATAAGAGAAAGTTGAGAAAATTTGCCATCAATAATGAACAGTAAACAATAAGGACAAAGGTATAAGGGACAATATAATATCATCAATATTGTGCACTGTCGAACATGTCCCCTTATTTTTTTATATTTTATTACTACAACATTTTTGGGTTTTGCTATTCATATTTTATCATTTCTGAATTGATTATTAACATTTGCCCCAGTAATTGGGAATTTCTCTTTTTTTTTTTTTGATAGTTTATTTTTATTGGAGTTCTTTGGTTACAGGTAAAATAGTTATTTATTTAGGGCTTAGAGTTAGGAAAATGTTTAATATTTTAAAATTTTGATTGAGGAAGTAAACACTTAAAATAATTCATAATTTATGGTTAGTTTTTTTATTATTTAAAAAGTATTTTGTTTATCATTTAAGAAGTATATATGACAAGTAGAAAAGAACTTGCTTTTTCATACAATAGTTAAAAACCAGAATCGACCCTTTATAGATAGAGCCTATTTCTTACCCTTTGCCTAAGGGCAACTAGCTAGGGCTCATGAAATATCAAGAATCATTGACTTATGTACTTCTACTTTAATTTTTTTGTAACCAAATACTCCATAATTTTACATAAACTCATATTATAGTTTTAATTTCTCTCATTTCTTATTACATGTTTGTTCATTTAATAATTTAACTTTTGATATGATTTTTTTATTATTTACGATAAGAAGAATCAGATAAAATTTTACTTAATATATTTAAAAATAGATAAAAAATAAAATAAAAATTAAGAAAGAATAATAATTAGTGCGAAATAATATTTGAGACAAATGAAAAGAATAGGACAATGTAGTAAAGAAAATAAAATTAATTCTAAAGATCTAACCTATATGTGTTTATCTCTCAAAAAATATAAAATGTAATATTTAAAAAGAAAAACCAAATAAATAAGTTAAAAAATATATTTTTAGAAGGAGAAAAATATTTCATGAAAATATAAAACCAAGAAATAAATGTTGTAATTTAGAATATATAGTGGTCATCGGAAAGGTTAATTAATTAAAATAAATAGTTAAATTTAATTAAATTAATTAAGATATATGCAAAGAAAGAACAAACGAAGTCAGAAATAGGTGCGCGACTCGTGGTGTTCTCCGCGGCTCGCGAACGGGATCATCAACAGGCGCGCGGCACGCAACCTATTACGCGGCACGTGAAGTCTGCTCTGTCTTGTGACTTGCTTCTTGCGATGTAGTTTGTTCTTTTGATGGTTATAATAATAACATCCAACAGTTATTATGGTTATTTTTAGCCATGTTCTTTGGGATAAACGGGTTGGGTGAAAGGCGACTTTGGTTCGTGAATCAACCATGTATTTCATGTAGTGATACTTTGCATCGTGAAGTAGTGTGAGCTATTCTATAAATATAGAATGCTTGTGTGTTGTTTGAAATATAATTTTTCTGATTCTCTTATCTTCTCGAGCACTTCACATCGAGAACTTGCAATCCTTGATTGTGATTTTCTATATTTTCTTCCATTTAAGTTTTTCTTGTGTCATTCTAATTTCCATGTGCTAGGAAATTAGGGTGGTTCTTTGTATCTCAGAACGTATTTTCGGTTTGTTCCCGAGCACCGTGGTAGGGAGGAAATAATGTTTTAGGAAAGAGCATCTCGCCTAGAATATATATCAAGTTCCAATCAAAATCTTCTTGTTATTTGGTTCGTGTTGAAGATCGGTATATCGGAGTTCTCAGTGTTGTACGTAAGCATTGTTCTTTATTGTAATATGTAATTTGGTTTTCTATCATAAATTTGTAACTTTAATTTATTGTTTATTTATAGATTAAAGTACATTTTCTAACAATAAATAAAAAAGAAAATAGAAAAATAAATGAATTGGGGTAAATGACTCGACAATCCCTTTCTCTGTGCTCTTGCCAGTAAGGGTATTCAAAATCAAATACCGAATTGATTCAGATCCAAAATCTAAATATTCAGCTTTTTAAATAAAAAAAACCATAACCCGGTATTGATCCAAATAATCGAATATCTGGAATTTGGGTTATCATTTTAATATGGACAAGTATTTTATATTCGGTCTTTAAATTCTTTTTTTGTACACATATTATTGAAGCCCACTTCACTTTCTTTGTTTGATCAAGATTATTTTATAGTTAAAAAAATCATTTCGAAAATATAGTTGGATTTTTAAAAGTCTAAATTAATCAACTCTTATAGTACTTGAATCTAAATAATATTATAAACAAATAAAACATTTACAAATTTATAAGGAAAGAAATAACAATTTTTTTTTTATTTCTTGTATAAAGTGTATAAGAAAATAGTGTGTAAATAAATGAATTTGTTCATTGTCTTAATTCCCATTACATGCCTTTATTTTTTGACATAATACATATATTCATCCCTTTCATACATGTATAAAATCTATCGTACAAATGTACAATTGCATATAAAAAGAACATGCGTTTTCAAAAACAAAGTATTGCATCATGTAAAGACATGCGTGCATGTCACAACACCTAAATTAACTCATAAAAGCATTTACCGTCTATCTTCACTCCCCAAATCTAATTATAATTGTTTAAGAACGGAATATATTGGATATGGTGATGATGAAGCTTCTGCCATGCAAAACGACCTAGCTCTCAAACAAGCACCAATGTGCTCTCGTTCAAGCGGTCTAGTGCAGTGTTGCTATTTTAATATGATTATATATATATATATATATATATATATATATATATATTATATATATATATATATATATATATATATATATATATATATATATATATATATATATAAATCTTTTTTTATATAAATATTTAGTTTGTAAAGATAGTAAATTTAAGGTGTGTGAACATACATTTAAAAAAATGTATGAAAAAACTCAAATCAATAATTTATCTAATATAACTCAATCTTAACCAGAATAATTCAATTTATTCAGCTTTCCAAAAGGGTAAATTACTCAATCTAGTTAATTCAATAATTGATTTTATTTTCATCAACCAATTAAATTATTCTATCTAACGGGATTACATGAGGCTGACACGTGAAATTTTTCAGTTCTTTTATTAAATTGTATGATAGTAACCATTGCACTCATATTTTATAGATCTCTAGAAATCTCTATATATCTTCAAATCTTCTAATTAGAACATAAGTCATTAATATCAAATTCGAAATCGAATATTTTTTTGGTTTATAGACATGATATTTTTTTTCGTAACAGAAACAAGTCGTTTTTAATTCAGATGGAAATTCTAGTATTAATTAAGCCTAAATCAAAAAGTTACAAAAAATAACTTTATCGTACTTTTACCTTTTTAACTTAATTTTTTGTATTAAATATTCAACAAATTAAATATAATTAAATTAAAACAACTGATTTAGCAACTAATAATAACTCTGATGTTACATTTTGTTATGCTAGATCTTCTCCAAAAACAGCCTAAATCATAAAATGTAATTCCTCCGTCCCTATAAGATAGTAGCAAAAAGAAAAATGGTAAAAATTAAGAAAGTGGTAATAAATAAAGAGAGAGAATAAATTGTGTAGATGAAATTAAAAGAGAGTTAAAATGTATGGATGAGATTAAAAGAAAATGGTGGGCCATAGTCCAAAAATAAAAATGCTGCAATTTAAGTGGGACGGACGAAAATAGAAAATGCTCAAATTACAGGCCACGGAGGGAGTAAATGCTAAGTTTATGTGATAGGAGTGTTTACAACTGCGTTAGTGCTGTAATTACGTTAATATGAATTTAATATCCAATTGCATAGGTTGAGGATTTATTTGTATTTATGCTAATTGCAAATTGGTAATACTATGTGGTGGGCTACTAAAAACCATATTAGCCTAAAGTTCATCTCACGTGATAAAAACGGCGTGTAGGCCACTAAGACTAGCTTCAAATGAATTTGGACCTTTTTTTGACTCTCCAATTTTGACTTTTTGTTGACTTTTCCCATTCTTTTTACCCTTTCGGTTTACTAAAATATTCTCATTCAGTGTAATTTTTAAGAATTTGGTACAAATAAAAAGAGAAAATAAATTGAGTGGTTAAAATTAAAAAAGAGTTAAAATGTAAGGATAAAATTAATAACGAGAGAAAATAAATTGTGTAGTTAAAATTAAAAAAGAGTTAAAATGTAAGGATAAAATTAATAAATATACTTCTCTAAGTTAGAGTTAATACTATTGTGAAATGAGAATATATCAAATACTCCCTCCGTTCTTTTAAGTTCTTCCACCTTATTATAACGGTTAGTTTCAAAAGTTCTTCCACTTTAGAATACTTTCTATTTTTGCAAAGTTTTCATCCCACTTTTACCCCTCAAAACCTCATTTTCCTTACTTCACACTACTATTTAATTATTATTTTCTCGCATACTTCCAATACAATCATTACTTCATACTACTATTTAATTATTTTTTCTCTCATACTTTCAATCCAATCATTACTCACTACAACAAATTTAGTTTTTTGCAACATTGGATTTAGTAGCATTACAAAAATGTCACTGATTCATATTTTTAGTGTAATAATTATTAGTTTTTATTTAAGGTTCCACCATAAAGTGATTTAGCGACACTTAATTTGATCTTTAGTGGCATATGTAATTGTCACTATAGTCTATAGTGACATTTGTGAGAAATGTCACTAGATCCTATGTCGCTAAAAGCTTTAGTGTGACTTTTTAATATGCCGCTAAAGGCTCTAATAAATGTCACTAAATCCTCTATATACATTATAAGAAATTTGAAATAGCGACATTTAAATTAAATGTCGCTAAATATATCCCACTAAAAGCAAATTATGTTGTAGTGATTTCACACTACTATTTAATTAAAATAATATCACTACAACCCAAAGATTCTATCTACCTTAATATTTGTGAAAAACCCAAAGTGGAAGAACAAATAAGATCGGAGGGAGTACCTAATAAGTGTAGGAAAGTTAACATTTTTAGATTATTCTTTGATATGTAATTATTCTGTCATTATTAGGTTGCTATTTGTAGCTCATATGTTCATGTATATATTCTGGCCATGGCCATTGATAATGTCAATACAAAATACGTATTCAAACCCTAATTCTCTGATTTATAGTTAATTGTTTCATGGTATCAGAGCCGAAAGGTGATTTCCAGGCCGTCGAACACCTTTTTTAGGCTTCATCATTTACCAGCTTTTATTTCTTACCTTTTTTTCCTTAATGGCTCACTCTGAAATCTCAGAAAACCAAACTCTAACTATGGCACAAATGGTGCATGTGCTTCGTTTGTTCCAACAAATGAACAAACCCACAAAAATTGAACCAGAACCTAAACCATCGGTACCGGATCTCAAGGTGTCCGAAAAATTAACCTACCATAATTATACTAAATGGTGCAAGTTAATGCACATAGCTTTGGACAGCAGGGGGCGGGTCAAACATATCACCACCGCCCCTCCAGAATCTACAGATCCGACATACCCACAGTGGAGAAAACGGGATCCGATAGTCCTTTCATGGATTATCACAAATATTGAGTCAGACTTGGTGAATCAATTTTTGGACTATAATACCGCATGGGATTTGTGGAAGGGTATTGAGACCCTTCTTGGTAGTGGATGGGACGAGTTACAAATCTTCGATCTCAGTACGAAAGCAAGTGCAATCAAGCAAAACAGTGATACAATCGAGATCTACTTTAGTAAACTCAACACAATTTGGAAAGAAATGGACCGACGCATGCCGAATCCAATGAAGTATGATGAAGATATCACGATATTCAATAAATACATTCAAACATAGCGTCTTTACCAGTTCTTGGCCGGTTTAGATGAGTCTCTCGACAAAGAGAGGCGGGATCTGTTAAATCAAATACCTCTTCCTACCATAGACATGGCATATGCGGCTGTTCGGAGAGAGATCTCGAGGCGTGGGATCATGCTCCACACTTCATCATTGGGGACAAACCCCTCAGAAATTGGTTGTGGCCTCATCGTCCATCACCGGTCGGAAAAATCCTCACTCCGGCGAAAGGATAAAACAAACTTGAAGTGTTGTCACTGTGGCGGGTCGAGACACACCAAGGACAATTGTTTCAAGCTCGTAGGCTATCCGGATTGGTGGGAAGATCTACAAAAAAGAAAAGCTGCCACCAAGGCATCGGTACACCGGGCCGGCGGCAAAGCTCTCCTCAGTGCAGCAGAGGTCACCGGCGAAGAGGAGGTCAACCATGGAGGTTTGTATGGGGTGGCAGTAATGGAGGATACTAATGAAAAACCCAGAAATGAGGAAGAAGAGAGAGAACCACAACCAGGAGAGAAAAACCCCAAACCGGCCACAAGGAAAGGGGAGGGAGAAAACTTGCCATTATTAGCCTTATATAGTGAAACCCACACAAACCCTAAACCTAATTCCCATAATTCCCATCTCCTTTTAAAGGAGTTCCAAACCGGCCCACTTCCACAAAAAACCAAAAAATTACTTCACCTTTTTCTATTTCCCAAAACCGGCCCAAATCCTATATACAAGCCCACAAAAATTCCTTTGACCCACATAGCTCCATAATTAAAAATTCACCCTGGATTTTTGATTGTGGAGCAACCGACACTATGACCTTTGATCCACATGATCTTCTTAATCATAAACCCCTAACTCGGTCTCATATTAAAACTGCAAATGGCGAGTGTATTCAAGTCCAAAGTGCTGGTTCTATTCATGTGTCTCCTTCCATGCATCTTAAAAATTGTTTATTAGTTCCGAGTTTATCTCATAAATTACTTTCAGTAAGTCAGCTTACTCGTGAACTTGATTGTACTATTCTTATGTCTTCCACTGGTTGTGTCGTGCAGGATGCTCAGACCGGGACAATCATTGGACGTGATACTGAACGAGGAGGCCTCTACTATGTTGATGAGACGACTTCAAACGGTCAAGCTTTGCTTTCTCGTGGTTCCCCTGATCAACATTTCTGGTTATGGCATTGATATCTTGGTCATCCATCTTTAGCATATTTAAAGTTTTTGCTTCCCTCAGTTAAGAATAATATGTTGACTCTTGATTGTGAGACTTGTGTTTTGGCTAAAAGACATAGACATTCTTATTTACCGAGTGTTTCTCGTACTAGTAGTCCTTTTTCTTTGATACATTCTGATATATGGGGACCAGCCCCAGTTTTTAGTACTAGTACTTATTCTTATTATGTTTTGTTTATGGATGATTGTACTCGTATGTGCTGGGTTTATTTTTTAAAATACAAGTCTAAGGTTTTCTCTGTTTTCGTAACCTTCTATAATATGCTCCGTACTCAATTTCAAGCAGCCCCAAAAATTCTTCGGTCTGACAATGGGGGGGAATTTGTAAATTCTTCTATGCAACAATTCTTTTCTGAACATGGTATGATACACCAGACCTCGTGTCCTTATACCCCACAACAAAATGGAGTAGCCGAACGGAAAAATCGTACCCTCCTTGAGATCACTCGAGCCCTACTCCTTGAATCCAATTGTCCTGCCTTTTTTTGGCCTGAAGCTGTTGCTACCGCTGCCTATCTCACCAATCGTTTACCCTCTAAACCTCTTCACTATCAAACTCCTCTTGCTACTTTAGCTTCCTATGTTCCTATTCCCTCCTCTCACTCCCTCCAACCTTGGGTCTTTGGGTGTGTGGCATATGTTCATCTTCCTAAACACAATCGTACCAAACTTGAACCTCGAGCTCTTAAATGTGTGTTTGTGGGATATGGGGTGCATCAGAAGGGGTATCGGTGTTATGATCCTATACACAATCGTATGTACACCACTATGGATTGTGATTTCTTTGAGCAGTCCTATTATTATACCCAGCCTCGTCCTCAGGGGGAGACTACTAGTGATGACTTAAGCTGGTTAATATGTCCAGTTGTGCTTGATCGGGAACCAAAAGAGAAAGTAGGTGAGACCACCGAAGATGTCATTGAAAACATAGTTCTTCCTCTTCAGACCGATGTTCAGACAGATCCTATTCCACCCACTGAGCATCTAGAGGAGTCACATGAGGTAAATTCTAATGTCCCTGAAATTTTTGAGAACATTCCTAATGATAATATTGGAGCTGTAGAAATGCCAAACAGGTATGAATTGCCACCCAGGAGTACAAGAGGTGTCCCTCCAAAAAGATATGATCCAGAGTTCGAAGCACAAAGATCCAGATATCCTCTTAACAGAGAAAACAATGATAATCTGAATCTTTCTGCCATTGCCTTCAACACTGCTCTTTACTCAAATGATATACCGAGAAATGTTGAGGAGACTCTCAAGGATCCGAAGTGGAAGAAAGCAATGGAAGAAGAGATCTCTGCTCTTGATAAGAATGAAACTTGGGAAAAGTGTGAATTGCCAGATGGGTGTATTCCATTAAGTATCGAGCTGATGGTACGAGAGAAAGGTTTAAAGCCAGACTGGTAGCACAGGAATACACTTAGACTTATAGAGTTGACTACTCAGACACTTTTTCTCCGGTAGCTAAACTTGATACTATCCGTGTTCTTTTTTCTGTTGCTGCAAACAAAGATTGGCCTCTACACCAGTTTGATGTAACGAACGCTTTCCTCCATGGAAGAATAGAAGAAGAAGTGTACATGAAAGCTCCTCCAGGGTTCTCAAATGGGTACAAACCAGCAGAAGGGTGTAAACTGAAGAAGGCTCTCTATGGTTTGAAACAATCTCCAAGAGCATGGTTCGGAAGGTTCATAGTAGCCATGAAGAAGTTTGGGTATAAATAGAGTAACTCGAATCATACTTTGTTTCTTAAGAAGCAGCGGGGAAGGATTACATGTTTAATTATTTATGTAGATGATATGATTATCACTGGTGATGATAGGGACGAGATTAATACTTTGAAGAAGCAACTTTTTGCTGAGTTTGAGATGAAGGATTTGGGACAATTGAAGTACTTTCTAGGCATTGAAGTTCTGAGGTCAGAAGGGGGTATCTTTATAAGTCAAAGGAAGTATATCCTGGATCTTCTTACAGAGACCGGAATGATAAATTGCAAGCCGGCAGAAACCCCTATTGTTACTCATCACGGATTACAAATGATTGAAGGAGAGAAACTTGCAGATAGAGGACAGTATCAGAGGTTGGTTGGGAAGCTTATTTACCTCGCTCATAATAGACCAGACATTGCATATGCAGTTAGTGTGGTTAGCAGATTTATGCATCAACCACAAGTTCATCATATGGCAGCCGTTATGAGGATTCTAAGGTATCTTAAAGGTACTAGTGGCAGAGGAATCTTCTACAAGAAAAATGGACATTTGGATCTTCTAGCATACACAGATGCTGATTGGGCAGGAGACAGAGATGACAGAAGGTCTACCTCAGGATACTTTACTCTTGTTGGAGGAACTCTGGTTACTTGGAAAAGCAAGAAGCAGAAGGTTGTTGCCCTATCAAGTGCAGAAGCAGAGTTTCGTGGCATTGCAAAAGGTATAACAGAGGTTATGTGGTTGAAGAAACTTCTAAGTGAGTTATGTTTCCCACAAAGAAGAGCTTGTAGACTTTTCTGTGATAATAAGGCAGCGATTAGTATCTCCGAAAATCCAGTTCAGCATGATAGAACTAAACATGTGGAGATTAACAGACACTTCATCAAGGAGAAGTTGGAGAATAAGATCATAAGCCTACCGTATGTCAGATCAAAGGACCAGCTCGCTGATATTCTTACAAAGGCTGTCAGTTCAGAGGTGTTCGAACAGACATTATGCAAGTTAGGTATCGGTGACTTGAAGACCTAACTTGAGGGGGAGTGTAGGAAAGTTAACATTTATAGATTATTCTTTGATATGTAATTATTCTGTCATTATTAGGCTGCTATTTTTAGCTCATATGTTCATGTATATATTCTGGCCATGGCCATTGATAATGTCAATACAAATTACGTATTCAAACCCTAATTCTCTGATTTATAGTTAATTGTTTCAATAAGTTATACTTATATGTAACTTTATTTACCAACTAAGACAACGTACCCCGGGAGCATAGTACTCCTATTATTATTATTATTATTTATAACTAAATTTTTTTTATCATAAAGTAAATTGATAAATAAAATTAGCTAAAAATGATGATTGCTCTCTAATTAGAAATAAAAATCGATTTTCAATTCCTTCTCAAAGATAAAAACACATTATGTTATTAGTAATTAGTGCTTATTTGCTCCGTTTGTGTTGCTACAATTTATCTAAAAGCTCTTGCATTAGAATGTAATTGTACGAATATTAAGGAGACACAAAATGATGTTAGTAGGCTCCTCCATGAACTTTATTTGGAGAATCCTTTACATTTGAGGAGAAAGAGGACTTAAGGCCTATTTGGCGTCAGGCAGATGTGCCTGTAATTTTAGTTGTCCAAGTAATTGCTATAATTAAATTTTGGGAAATTTTATGTGGTAAACCTGAGATTTTGGGTTTTTTATGTGGTAACTAAAATTTTTATAAAATTCATGCGCTAACCCTGAGGTCTACCAAATTGTTCAACCGTGATGCACATAAAAATGTTGACAAACGTTAATTTCGAAGCTTTAAGACTATTGTATGCCTATTTATACGACTCACCATTTCAAATGGCATTAATTTCAACACTTTTCCCCAAAATATAGACCCCAACTCTATCATCTTTCTTCCAAATCATATTTTTCCCCCAAATTCAATGCTGGTAGAGTTAGGGTTTATGTTTTGGGTGAAAAGATTAAAACTAATGGCATTTGAAATGGTGAGTCGTAGAAATAGGCATACAACAAGCCACAGTGGAACAATTTGGCAAACCTCAAGGTCAGCGCGTGAATTTTTCAAAAGTTTTGGTTACCACGTAGAAAACCCAAAACCTCAGAGTTACCACGTGGAACTTCCCTTAAACTTTTAAGAAATTTAACCGAGCAAGTTACTTTTGTTAAGAAAATATAGCGGTGATTATAGTTGTTTGAATATAATTTGTTACGAAAAGTAGAAAATCATTACAATTTTACTTTTGGATTTTATAACGTTACAAGTTAATTTAATGATGATGTCATTGTTATTATAACTAAAGCTTATATCTTTGACATACTACTTTCTAAATTACACCGTTTAATGTATTAGAGAATAATATGTTTTAGGAAAAATTACTAGAAATAATACAACTTTTTGCGTATTTCTCTACAATAATACCAACTTTTGATTAACCATGAATAATACCAACTTTTGATTAACCATGAATAATACCAACTTATGGGGGTGTTTCCCTAGAATATATCTAACATGTTAAAAATCAAACTATAGGTGATTATATGACCAAAAAAATTAGTAAATTTAGTTAATAAACTAAAGTTGGTATTATTTTAGGAAAAAACACCCTAAAGTTGGTATTATTTATGGTTAATCAAAAGTTCGTATTATTGTAGGGAAATTAACAAAGGGTTGTATTATTCACGGTAATTTTTCCTATTTCATTTTTTAAATTATTTAAAATGTTTTCAGCTTTATTTTTTACTCCCTATTATTAGATATTTTAAGATGGTTAAAACATAATATAATTTTTGACTTTTGTCGTGATTTCTTGTCATGAACTAAATTTAACAATCACATGAGCGCACAATGCAAAATATCAAACAACGTACATAATGTATATAACTGTTCAGAGTGAATTAACATATAACTATATGTAAAATTTATTTCTTTAAATTTTTATTTCTTAATTTATACAAATATGTCAGAAAATTTAACAAAATCGCGCATCGCATGAGCACTATCCAGTTTTCTAACAAATCAAAGTTTAAAATTTAAATGTGACATTAGAAAAGAACTTCTTTCCTAAATATTTTCCACTTATTTTTAAAACAATAATAACAAAAATACAAAAAAACGTATTCTTATAAAAATATTTAACAATATTAAAGAAGCTAGGTATGTAAAACGTCACTTGGTACATAAAATCAAATAACCAATAAAACTATAATTAAATTGAGAAAGGTACAAATAACAACTCAAAACAATCTTATCATATCTTAGTCCAAGCAATCACTAATGAAGGATTGTGAATATAAAAACTAATCATCTTTTTGTTAAGACTTGATCAATACTAATAATTCAATTTCATTGTTTTTGTTTTTGTTTTTGTTTTTGGCATAAGTGAATATCACTTGTGAGTCCCAATTATAGAGATATCATATCATTGAAGTGGACTCATGTCTTATGGGACCCACAAGATGTGCCTAATACATCCACTGATCCAATGGTTGATAAATGATTAATTCAGTTTAAAAGTGGGTTTATTCCATCATTTTAATTAATTTATTGCTTAATCACATTTTATTTCCATCCTATAACCGACCAAAAAAGAGTATATCGAATCAGCAAATTTTAAATATTTCTTGATTGTGTAATATTAAGTCAATACAAAAAGAATTTTTTTTTTTTTTTGAAAGAATTAAATTTATCATGTTTCTTTTATTTACAATACTTTGATTTTTACAATTCACTAACTAGTTTTGCTTTTATCTTTTTTCGAATATATCTTTAACATAAATTATAATTATATTAAATCGTGTTAGATTTTTCTTATGGAATATTATGAGCATCTTTAACATGTTTGCCCGCACATGACCTCAAAAAATTAGTGTTATTAATATTGAATTACTTAATATATATTAAGTGTATAAAGATACAAAATTGTTATAAAATATTATAAGTTTTGAAATTGTAGGGTCTTCAAAAGAATTTGTCAATTTTTGGTCTTTCTCTGATTTCTTAATATATAATTTATGTATTCCTTTAAATTTGTGTCATTTAATTCAAAAAAGTGTCACATATTCGAGTAATATATGGTGCAACATGAAAAAACAGAGAAAAACACTTTTAATAATGAAAAAAGTGTCAAAAAGTACCTAATAAATTTTTTTTTTCTAATAAGTACCATATAATTTTTTATTTTTCAAAAAAATACCTAAAAAAATCTTTTCAAAAGAGTACCAAGTAACGGTTGGAGGTTAAGTTTTCTGTTATCTTTTTTGCCAATTTTTAACAAGTACCTAAGAAAAATTTTCTTTTCAATTCTTTTGTGCCGACTAACTGAGTGTAGTCGGTGTTAGATTTTTCTCATGGAATATTATGAGCATGTTTAACATGTTTGCCCGCACATGACCTCAAAAAATTAGTGTTATAAATATTGAATTACTTAATATATATTAAGGGTATAAAGATACAAAATTGTTACTCCCTCCGTTCCTTTTTGATCTTCCACTTTGGGTTTTTCACAAATATTAAGAAAGAAGGAATCTTTGGTGGTAGTGGGTATTATTTTAATTATATAGTAGTGGAAAGTAATGATTGTATTGGAATTATGAGAGAAAAAATAATTAAATTGTGTGTGAAGTAATGATTGTATTGGAAGTATGAGAGATAAAATAAATAAATAGTAATGTTAAGTAAGAAAAGTGAGATTTTAAGGGGTAAAAGTGAGATGAAAACATTCCAAAAATAGAAAGTATTCTAAAGTGGAAGAACTTTTGAAACTACCCGTTATAGTAAGGTGGAAGAACATAAAGGAACGGAGGGAGTATAAAATATTATAAGTTTTGAAATTGCAGGGTCCTCAAAAGAATTCGTCAATTTTTGGTCTTTCTCTGATTTCTTAATATATAATTTATGTATTCATTTAAATTTGTATCATTTAATTCAATAAAGTGTCACATATTTGAGTAATATATGGTGAAACATGAAAAAACAGAGAAAAACACTTTTAATACTGAAAAAAGTGTCAAAAAGTACGTAATAAATTTTTTTTTCTAAAAAGTACCAAATAATTTTTTATTTTTCAAAAAAATACCTAAAAAAAATTTTCTTTTCAAAAGAGTACCAAGTAACGGTTGGAGGTTAAGTTTTCTGTTATCTTTTTTGCCAATTTTTAACAAGTACCTAAGAAAAATTTTCTTTTCAAACAAGTACCAAGAACACTTCATAATTATCCAATACACACACAACATACTCCCTCTGTTCTTTTAAGTTATTCCACCTTACTATAACGAGTAGTTTCAAAAGTTCTTCCACTTTAGAATACTTTCTATTTTTTTCATCCCACTTTTACCCCTTAAAAACCCACTTTTCTTACTTCTCACTACTATTTAATTATTTTATCTCTTATGCTTCCAATACAATCATTACTTCACACTACTATTTAATTGTTTTTTCTCTCATATTTCCAATACAAACATTACTTCACACTACTATTTAATTAAAATAATACCCACTACAACCCAAATATTCTATCTACCTTAATATTTGTGAAAAATCCAAAGTGGAAGAACAAATAAGATCTGTGGGAGTAATATATAACACTAAGAACATCATCCTCTTTTAATGTCTTAATCCTAAAACCCTTCTAATTATAAATAGTACTATTACATTTTGTCACAAAAAAACCTCCCAAAGTAAAATTTTTATTAGCTATTTTTTTGAAATTTTTTTTTATTAGGTACTTTTTTGACACTTTTTCCTTTAATAATTCACAAATTCTTGAGAAAGACGGTCTCTTTGAAAGACCATCTTTGATTAGTTGGCCCATAAAGAAAAATATAAAGTAAGAGTAGGAATTAAGCTTTAAAAGGCTGGACCTGAGAGGCGTCTCTTAAAGAGACGGTCTCTCAGGAGACTGGCTGTTAATAATTTAGTTGTTATGACTTTTACTTATGAATGAATAGATTTATGACTCATTAATGATATTGATAGAATTTAGAAAATGGGTCTGGGCAGCCTAAACAAGGAGGAGAAAAAGTAGTCCACTCATAAACCCAAAGAAGATTCATTACTTAAACCAATTGGTAATAGTAGGAGTTACTCCTTGAATATATAAAGTGATGCATACTCTTCTCTTTCTCCGATGTGGGACAACTCACATGTGGGTAACACATGGGCTCTTCAACACTCCCCCTCACATGTGAGTGTCATTAGAATTTTTTAGCCCACTAGAAGGGTTACAAACTATTGGGAATGAACATCCAATTAAAGGCCCCTTAACCAGTGGTAAGATTAAATGCTCAGTATAACGACCCAACAACAAACTGGGCTCTAATACCATGATAAAATTTAGAAAATGGGCCTGGGCAACCCGAAGAAGAAGGAGAAGAAGTAGTCCACTCATAAACCCAAAGAAGATTCACTACTAAAACTAATTGGTAATAGTAAAAGTTATTCCTTAAATATATAAAGTGATGCATACTCTTCTCTTTCTCTAATGTGGGACAACTCACATGTGGGTAACACATGGACACTTCAATAGAGGAATTATAGTTATTGAACATGTATAATCCAGATCAAATGTTATGTCCTTTTGTACTTAAAAATAGCATCTTGTGGGGAAATTGGAATATTTCTAGTCAGAGAAAAAGTTAAAATTCATATGATTAAAAAATATAATAAATTGAGATGAAGATTTCAT
Source organism: Amaranthus cruentus (assembly GCA_019425755.1). NCBI lineage: Eukaryota > Viridiplantae > Streptophyta > Magnoliopsida > Caryophyllales > Amaranthaceae > Amaranthus > Amaranthus cruentus. The sequence goes on along the minus strand of CM033463.1, from coordinate 10,945,486 downwards.
ACAAGTTTATGAATAAGATTGGAAGAAATGGTGTGTCAGATTTATCATTATTAAAAAGAAAATGGTACGAAGAAAGTAAGGTAAACAGTTTTTATTGCACCATATATATTGGCAATGGTCTAACTCCCAAACTTATTCGCCTTCTTAATCAGTTATTACAAAGTGACTCACACTATATATCGTATTCTCCAACTACAAATTAATATTCACACTTTAAAATAAGAATGCTAATTTAGAGAGACAGAATTATGGAGTTCAAATGATTAAATTAATATCATTTTAATTTAACTAATTGGTATCATCTTAATTCACTAATCACTGATTTTAGTAGGCTTAGATTAGATTTTTTCCATGTCCTAATGTACTTCTCTATGGCAATTGAATAATTTAATGAGTGTGCAGCCAGCATCTTAGCAAAAATAGTAAAATAGTTAGTTGTTGTAGAAAGGGACATTACAGGTTTCTAAAAAGATAGGAGTAGATACAATAAATAAATAATAGGACCTCAATAATTATTCATGTATCAGATTTTGCATTGGTTTTAGGTACTTGTAGGCTAGCCACAAGTTTACTGTCACCTATTCACCTTAGCACATGGGATCAAGTAAATTCATACCTTCATGCACTGAATTTTTTAACAAAGCTAGAAATGGTAATCTATCTTTTCTAAGTTTTAAATATTTTGACATCCAACATTTTATATATGGAAGTGCTTGGCATAATAGTGTACACGTATATAGTTAGATATCGGATCATTTAATACTGTTTGGTAAATTAGATAGTTAAAATAATTTGTTAAGTATGAATTAACTAATTTACTAGTAAATTGATTCTACCAGTGGGTTACGAAATTAGCATATATGTTATGAAGAGTGTGACTTGGGTGCACATTTGATGTGTGCATTCATGTGGTGACTTACGGGATGCAATCTTATGGATGTCATGAATGGGTGTATAAAGTTTTGTCTTAACATTTGTGGTTTATGATGATGGTTAAAGCATGATTTACTGAGGTAATGAAGTATCGGTTACTCTTGGGAGTTATGGGACTTAATGAAGGAGTATCATATAATATACTAATTTACAAACATTGTATGTCATGTGTCATTATTACAATACATTTTACAATGAAGAGTTAATTAATTTGAAGTGTTTGTAATTGTAAATATATAATAATAATAATAATAATAATAATAATAATAATAATAATAATAATAATAATAATAACAATTAGTGATGACATAAACTCTACAAATTCATACTAATATAAAGATATGAATATTAATCTAACCCACAAATTCATGTAAAAAGTAATTTTTTTAATCCCTCCGTTCATATTCCCAAATGCAATACACTCCAAAGTGAGAGTTTACTAGAGAAGGTGACAAGTTTGAGAAATGAAGTTAAGAGCAAGACATTAGTAGTTGTTTATGCAATCTTATCTTATCTGATAAAGTATGACTTCTCAATAAAAGAAACATCAAAGATACTCATAGTATTAATAACACACATGTAACAAGACAACATTATACGGTACAATTGAAGATTTTTCAATTACTACTACTATCAATTGTTATCAAGAACATACGAGTTTACCGACTTCAGTATACCGTCATCATTATCATTCTCATACACAGTGTATTCTGCTAATAGAAACTATGATTAGGATATAGGGAGGGATAGAATGCGACAACTCACACCCATATAAAGGAGAGTGCGGTCCTTTAGCAATTTCTGTATACCATTCCGAGATTTAGTTCTAACATCCAATTTAAGAAGGAATATCTAATCATAATATATTTTCAATTATATCACTATGATAATATTATAAGCACTTTATGTATTATGATTACATTTAGTATAAAATTGCTAATGCTTAAGCTTTAATTGATAATTATCATGCATATCCAAAAAGTCGTAAAATGTTCTATATGAGGACTTTGCTAAATTTTGTCAAATGTCCTACATGTTATGAACCCAAATAATATGTAAAAAGCAAAAATGAACCTCAACCGTGCATAGCACAGGTATAATCCTAGTAAAGGTTTAATTGAAGATGCTCTATTATGCAAAGTCGAGCAAAACTGTTAGAAGCCCTTTGAAGTGCCGCTCGACCTGGTCGAGCGAGCTCCAGGGCGGATCGAGCGAGCAGACATAATGTACACAAAAATTTCATGTATTTCGCTCGACCAGACCGCTTGACCGAGCGAGCCTCTCTAATGCGCCTAGGATGCTGATTTTGACTTTTCAAATGCTTGAGACTGTTTCATTGTCATTTATTCATAGCTGTAATGTACTTAATGTTGCTTAGTGTGGTCTCTCTTATAAATAGAGAGCTCATTTGCCCATCCAAACACATCAAACACAAATCCCTTAGCCAAACACATAGCCTTATGTTGATCTCTTACATTTATTGTAATACTTCATTGTAAGAGTGATTTACTCATTTGATATAATACAAACAAGCAACTACACACCACGGAGGACATAGCCATCATTGGGTGAACCTCCTTAAATCATTGTGTCATTTTTTGCATTTGTTTATTTCGTTTAAACTTTCGATAATTCATTGAAATCGTTAGCGCTCATCAAAGTTCTTAGCATCATATCGATCCTAGAACTTATTTAAATTGGTATCAGAGCCAAGTTGATCTTATGGTGTTTAAGAAGTCGTAGTTGGTGAAACATGTCCTCATTGAAGCTTGACCTAGAGAAGTTTGATCGAAGTGTAAATTTTGGCTTATGGCAAGTCAAAATGAAGGCCATTTTGATTCAAAATGGTGTGCAAAAAGCAATGAAGGTATAGCCGCAGCGAGATGGGAAGAGATTGATACAAAGGTACTATCGGTAATCTAATTATGCCTTATCAATGAAGTGCTAAGAGAGGTTTTTAAGGAAACTATAATCAAAGGGGTTTGAGAGAAATTGGAATCACTCTATATGGCCAAGAGTGTTACAAATTTTGAAGAGTAGACTCTACGATTTTCGCTTGGAGGAAGGTAAAGCTTTGAAATCTCACTTAAATGAGTTTTATTCCGTTGTTATAGACTTGCAAAATATTGATGTCAAGCTTGATGATGAAAACTTGGCTATTTACCTTTTATGTTCTCTACCTCCATATCTTACAAGAATTTTAGAGAAACTCTACCTTATGGTAGAGAAAACTTGTGTAGTGACGATGTGAAAAATTACTTGACTCACAGGGATCTCATTGATACACAATTGTCACAAAAATCATCGGGTCGCCGGGGTGATGGATTGTTTGTGAGAAGGAGGATACAAGAGAATAGTTCCACTAGTGGGGGTGAAAAAAAGGGTAAAGGGAGGACAAAGTCACGGGGGTCTAACAAAAATTAGACTTGTAACTATTGCAAGCTTAAAGGCCACATCAAGAGGGATTGTTGGAAATAAAAAAAGAAAAATGCAAGTGATGGTCGGGCAACTAGTAACGCAGATGATAGTTACGTGAATGATAGTGATGATGGTGGTGTTTTGATAGCCACACATGGGTACAAAGATAGTGATGAATGGATTCTTGACTCGGGGTGCACTTTCCACATGACTTCCAACAAAACTTTCTTCCAAACATTTGAAAGTGTTGATGAGGAAAATGTAACCATAGGTAACAACACAACATGCAAAGTAGTTGGGGTTGGGAGTGAAAATGAGAATGTTTTAATGGGATGGTGCGAACCTTGAACGATGTGAGGTATGTTCCGGGCTTGAAAAAGAATCTCATATCTTTGGGTACTTTTGATAAGATCGGGTGTAGAGTCACTTGTGGTGATGAAGGGGAAGATGAATGGAGTTTGTACGTTCTTGAAGGTTCAACTGTCTCCGGGTCGCCGAACATTTCCATAAATACAATGTCCGATTATGACACAAAACTTTGGCACTTGAGACTTGGTCACATGGGAGAAAGAGGTATGTTTGGCTTTCTAAACAAGGTTTATTTGATGGCAAAAGTTTCGAGAATCTTGGGTTTTGCGAACATTGTATTTATGGGAAACACAAGAGGGTTAGTTTCAAACCCGCCATACACAACACTAAGGGAATCCTTGACTATATTCATTCCGACTTGTGGGGACCTTCAAGAAAGCCCTTTCTCAGTGGTTGTTATTATTTATTGACCTTTATTGATGATTTCTCAAGAAAAGTTTGGTGTTATATTACTAAACAAAAAAAATGAAGTTTTTGATGTTTTCTTGTGATGGCAGAAAATGTTTGAAAAAAAGACCAGTAGGAGCATCAAGACCTTGCGAACCGATAATGGTCTTGAATTTGTTGGTGACAACTTTCTTCAATATTGTGCTAGTGAAGGCATTGTGAGATAGAGAACTTGTACAAGGCGTCCTCAACAAAATGGTGTTGCGGAGAGGATGAATAAAACATTGTTCAAGAGGGCTTGGTGTATGTTAAACCAAGCAAAATTGGAGAAACAATTTTGGGCTGAAGCGGTGGCTACGACGTGCTACTTGATCAACCGCTCACCTCATACCTCCTTTCATTTCAAATCACCACAAGAAACGTGGTACAACACTTGATGTGCAAATTTATTTAACCGCAAGCGCACGGCGTACTTGTAGCTACGGGTCGAACACAAGGAAGCTTGGGACAACATATTAATGGCTTTAGTTGATTATATTACTAAAGGGAATGAAAAAGTTGATTGGTTGTTGCTAAAAACTACAAATGCAATAATTAAAATGAGGTTTAACTATATGATGATGAGAACTAGGGTGTCGGGAATCCCCTAAAGTCATTGTATGATTCAATTCTCAATAGTGTCTATGAAGATCCGGATCAATTACGTGGTTAAATATCATCTTGTTAATCTCAAACTCTCGCTCTGTTGATTAACTATTAGATTTAGACCCTATTAATTTGATTCTCACACGCTATTGAACGAATTAATAAGAATTTAACCAAAATTTACCCTAAAGCAAAGTCGATCCCAATCTCACACGCTAGTTCTCTTGACTAATCCGATAAAGCATATTTAATTTAGGGTTAATTGGCACAATTTAACCACATTAATCCTTAACCTCATAGACACATCCAAGAATCAAATCATAATCAACTTATTGGTTCAAAACCCTAACCCTAGAATATGGATCTACTCACTAATCATGATAAATGCAATAAATACTACTTCAAAATTAATGCTAAACATGAATGATAGTAAAATAGATGACAAATTAAAATGAGCAATAATGATTAACCAAACAAAACCAACAATAAATTCAAACCAACAACAATGATGAATAAGCTAATTCTTATATTAAAGAAGGATTGAAAAACAATAATTGGAGTTCACTATAGAATGCTTAAGACTAATACAATAAATTAAAAATAAGAAAAATAGAAATACCAAAACAAACTTACAAAAGCTTGAAGGAAGATTGAATCCCAAAGGCTAGATTGAATGCTAGCAACTTAATTCTAAAACTAAGAATAATTAAAGACTAATGGTTGCAAAATAAAGTGAAAAATAGGAAGAAAGAAGAGGAAAACCTAATCAGGATTAAGAGGGTATTTATACTAATCCTAGAATTAACCCTAAAGCTCATTTGCGAACCCGAAGGAAAAACGCGCACAAGCTGAACCGCACTTACGCCGAGTCGGCTATTCCGCTGCCCCAAAGAATACACCCAAACCCGAGTCGTCTTGAGTTTTTGGAAAAAGTGATATCTGAACAGCCGATAACGCCGAGTTGGCAGTCTCAAAAACTCTTCTTCAGCCGAGTCGGCTGGTGTTTCTGGAGAAAAGTAGTTTGCAGCATCGATCACCGCCGAGTCGGCGGTTGCTTTTTCCCACTCGTCTCCGAGTCGGCGTTTGCTTCTGGAAAAGTAGCCTTGTTCTTTCTTTTACTGCCGAGTCGCCGAGGCTTAGAACCTCACCTAAGCCGACTCAGCTCTTGGCTCCTGAAGATAAATGCTATTAAAAACTTGCTCTTTTGATTACGACTGGATTCAAATGATAGCTTGATTCTATCTTTAATCCCTGTAGACAACATTAGCACGGAGAACCCACAAAAACAACTCAAGAAGGCATAATTCACCCATTTTTCCATAAATTGACCATGAAATACCGAAATGGAATGAAAACACACAAAACAACCTTAAACCGCCTCTAAACATCGAAAATGAGCATAAAAATGTAAGTGATGAGTGCAAATAATTGCACTTATTAACACTCCGGTAAATTATTCAAGTCTTAAAGTCTTTTGATTTCCAGCTTATGCTTATGTAAATGATGGAAAAATAGAACCTAGGGCTAGAAAATGCATTTTTATGGGATATGGAGTGGGTGTAAAGGGGTATAGGGTGTGGTGTAATGAGTCAAAAAAAATAATTACATCTAAGGATGTTGTATTTAATAAAAATAGTATATTAGTCTCTAGTGTAGAAAAGCCCATTGATAATGTTGAAAATAATCCTAATGATGCACTAGAAGAGGTTCAACCTCCCAATATTGATGAAGATGAAAATAATAATAATGTTCAACAAAGATCTCCTCCCAATAATGATGATAAAATAAAACGGTCGAATAAACCACACCAAACATCTATCAACTATATATCATCTATCAACTGTTTGCCAATTACCGCAAAACTTTTTGTGTGATTGATATTGCTATCAAAAATTTTGCAAATAATAAAAAATAGTTTAGTTAAGATTGGTTATAGTAAACACAATTTTTAATTTTCTATGGTATGATGGATCGGTTATAGTAAACTCAAATTCTCAAATGAGACGGTCGCATGTTACACTTACAATCTTTAAGTGATCACTTACTATCTTAGACAATTTTCAATTTCTATGGTATCATGGATTGGTTATAGTAAACACAAATTCTCAAATGAGACGGTCGCACGGTACACTTGCAATCTTAAAGTGATCACTTACAATCTTAAAATGACAAATTATAACTTTAAAATGATCACTTATAATAAGTGATATCTTATAATCATATGGTGATCAATTAAACTTTTAATTTTATCACTTTCATATTCCTAAAGTAAATACTTATAACTTAAAAAGAGCTTACTTACGATCTTAAAGTGATTATTTATGAATGGGATACATTGCTCACAAAATAAAAATGTTTGGTATTGTAATGTACAATTGTGCTAGTGGAGCGGTTTGCCAAGCCAAGAATCATGGAGCCTTGTGAAATATATATACTCCCACCTTCATCAACACAAGATAGCCCTTGGTGACCTTTATCACTCTACTTCACAACTACCACAAATTTTGTTCACATCTAATGTAACTAAGGAAATAAGATTCTTCTTCAAACATGAAACATGTCTTACATCTCTAAATGCTCTAACCATCTTATCATGTATTTTTCTGTGGACACTCTCAATACCAACGACTTGGCAAGTCTCATCATTATCCATGATAACATTTCTACCATCCACTTCATTTTAGATAGAAAAGAATTCTCTATCATGATTCATTTGAAAAGAGCACCCAAGGTCTAGAATCCATTCATCCTTTACCTTATTCTCGTGATTGGCCCTATTTACATCCCCATCATCACTATTATATATATAGCTAGCTTCGAAATCTAATGTTGTATCCTTTGTTTTGTCTTTGTTTTAGAACTCAGTCTGTCATTTCCAATAATTCTTTTAGATCTATCATTTTAACTTGTGATGATGACACATCTTACAATTATTCGAACCTTTCAATTTTGACCAACGATGATTCTTAGCACATTCACCACTCAAAAGAGCCATCAAAATGTGTCTTATGTCGAAATATTTATAAGGAACTAACAGTATTAGCATTACACGAATGAGGAACAAGATTCCAAGTGTCATTCTTAATCAAAGCATCATAGTATTCTTGCATAGCACGTTTCCAGTTTGGATCACGAAGGGCACGAATAGGGTCTTTCGAAACTGGATAGGGAGAAGAAGAAATGACAAGAAAGGCCTAAGATAAGTATTTGGCCAGATTATTAAATACCCTATTGACTACGTGTATTCATGCTAGTAGGCACGAGAGTGGGGATGGTGTGGCAAAGACGAGCATGCCGACATGTCTGAGGACTATGATGAAGAGCATTAGATGGGCCGACTCAGAAGGTGTTGAAGAAGATATTGGGCCATACTATGCTTTGTAAGTTTGAAGACCAAGCACATGAGCTACAGGCTAGGGAGAGGGTATATCGGACTGTGACTCGTGAAGAGCAAGCTCGGTATAATGTAGGTTATGTTGAGCTTGTAAAAGGAGGGGTAATGAGTATTATCATCTAAAAAATCATATCAAGAGGATTTGGAATAGGAAATTTTCGTAAACGCAAACACTGAGTCAATAAGGTCTAGAAAAAATGATATTTCGGATGGAAGGGTTATGACATTTGTAGCCCCGATGAGAAAAAGGATAGCCTAAGAATACACAAGGTGTGGACCAAGGTTGTAATTTGTAAATTTTAGAAGATGAGATTAGGGGATAACATAAACAACCAAAGTGCGTAAGTGAATGTATTTGGGGTTTTTTTCATAGAGGATAGAGGAAAAAAATGTTAAGAAGGTATGTAATAGCTTCCAAGGCGTGAGGCCAAAGAAGAGGAAGAGAATCCTAGCACAAAAGAGTACGAACAATAATATAATTGGAGCAAATTTTGCGTTTGGATTTATCGTTTTGTAAGGAACTGTCTAGACAAGAGAAACGACAAGAGAAACGCATGCTAGTGCAATATTTAACACAGAGAAATTTTACAGAAGCCCATTATCAAATTCACGCTCGTGATTGCATGAAAAGTTATAGTAGAAAGGCTAAATTGTGGTAGAATAAGTGTTTAAATATTGACAAAACTTTAATAGGCTTGGGATTTTTGTATGAGAGGAGATGTCCATAAATATTTGTATAATTATCAAGAAAAAGAACGTAATACTTATTACTAGAAGGATATGGAATAAGAGATGTCAATAAATCACAATTAATAATGTCAAAAGGCATAATACAATGAGAATCTGAAGAAAATATCAACAATTTAATTTGTTAACCAAATATACAGGAGTGACATATAGAAGTGGGAGGTTCGAAACAAGTAATTAATAGAGAAGTACGTAGGCACTGCTATATATCATTGCTCGCATGGCCTAAATGGGGGTGCCTAACATTGGAAGAAAAAGTAGAAAAGGCCATATAGGGAGAAAAGGTGGTAGGTTGTGTTCTAAAGGTGAAGGTAAATAGATAGATCAATAGTATTATTAACCGAAGGATTTTGTTTCCAATACCTAAAGCCTTAACAAAAAAACTAAGAGGGTCAAATTCAGTAGAATCATTATTGTCAGTAGTAAATTTGCGAAAAAAAATTAAATTTTTGATGAGTTTGGGGGCATGGAGCACATTGTCAAGGTAGAGGGAGGGATGGGACTGAGCGTGCCCGTAACTATAAATTGGAATCATGTGCGCGAGACTCTACATATAGCGCTATAAGTGCAAGAAAAAGAACTCGTTTGCTAAGAAATTGTGCCCGCCAGCAAAAGTTTTATGGTATCTTCCGATTATTCCAAGGTTCAGGAGACTTTTTTCAATTCGAGAAGATGCCAAGAAGTTGGTGTGGCATGATGAGGAAAGCAAGAAAGATGGGCTAATAAGGCATCCAGCTGATTCTAAGAAGTGGAAGAACATGCATGAAGAATTCTAATTTTATCAATGTGCCCAACAACCCAGCGGGAGAGTGTGTGGCTACTACGTCATGAGGTTTATGTATGAGATAGTTAAACAATATAGTCAATGTATAGGTGATTTGCAACCAGTGATTTGCAACAACTGAGTTTATTTCTTGATTTTTATTATGCTTTCAAGCTATGTTTATTTTGATGATGTTTTGGGATGGTTGTTTAGTAAAATAGTTTAGATTAGAGAAAAAGTGGTTATGAACACCATTTTCATTGTACTTTTGGAAATTATTTGGTTGGTATGGGAATGAATGAAGGTGGTTATGAACATATAACCCTGAATTGTATCTTGGGTTTTCAAATGATACAAATAATGTCAATCAAGATGACGTTACAAATAACACCCTCTTGTTAGTTACCCCCAATATAAGATACAAATAAGCTTAAAAATAATATACAAATAAAGATTTTTTTACTAGTGAGTGGCGACTAGTTAGACGGCGACAATGTCAATCAAGTGTAGGGAGGCATAAGTTCTCAAAGGCAACTGAGAGAGAAAGAAAGCAAAATTAAGAGAGCTTCGTTTTTTTAAATAATGCATTACATTGGAAGTGCCCATAATTACAGATCATAACGTAGACGCCGATGGATTGTGGGTGGTGGGTGGCGGTGCTAGTAACAACAACAAGGAGGCTGACAGTGAGACACAAGAGGAATTATGGTTAGGATTAAAAACATATGCTCATGATACTATATTAGAATATTTGGCTTGAATACTAATTATCATTAATGAAGATATATATAGATATAAGGTTTAACCTATAACTAGGTTAGCAAAGTAAATTTACAAAACAAGAAAAAACATTTAAATATTTATATCTACTACTATAGTATTTGGGATTAAAATTCTTTGAAAGGTGTAAATTTTAGTGAATTTCAGAATTTGTGGAAAATCTGATTTGCAGAATCTATAATTTTTAAATTGAGAATTATTTTTTTTTCTGAAAAATTTTATTAGAGTTATGTCTGGTTTACTTTTTCTATATAGTTTACAACTTCACATTATTGATGGAGAATTAATACTTTCTTCGTTCCAAATTACTTGAAACATTGCATATATAGCTCTATTTATTCATCAACCTTAATTTATGATAGTTTATAATCTATAAATTAAAAATATTCATGAAGTGGAATCTATTTTTATTCATCTCTCTTAGAGCAAGACCCAAATCTCACTCTTGTGAAGGGTCTTCAGAGTGTCGTGGTGTGGGTGCGATGAAGAACAACGGGAAAGCTCGAAGTGATGATGATTACTTGAGCAAGAATGATGTTGTAGGCTGCTGTGAAGAGAGGCTTGACATGTGGAGCAAGCAGGCTAGATCGAGCCAAACGACAATTGAAGGTCAGTAGCACTAGCAGGCTCGCTCGACCAAGTCGAGCTGTATGGGCTGGGTCGAGCGTGAGGTCGAGCGGGAGTCAGGGAAGCATCATACGGGTATTCTGTTTTAGTATCCGGTTTTGTGGGCTCTTTTTAAGAGCATGTCCAACACACTTCTAATATGTCCTAACATTATATAAGGAGTCTTAAGAGTTGTTTAGGGCATAAAAAGTGGAGAGACTACACAAGAGAGAAAGCTAGGGTTTGTAAACCAAATGAGTCTTCTTCTTCTTTGTGATAGTTTAGGGGTGAACTCCATTGTTGAATGGATTCACTAACTTGAGAGGTTGTTCTCAAGTGTGTAAGTTGAGTCATTAGTGTAATTGTGATTATATTATTGATAAGAAACTTTGATTGAGGGGGAGGTATCCTTTGATACCTCATAAACACTTGTTGATTGTTATTGCTTGTTCTCTTGATTATACTCTGTTTTTTTCATCTTCTTTCACATCTTGTTTTCTACCTTTGAGGGTCCAAGACCTCCTCTTTCAATTGGTATCAGAGCTTGGTGTTATTCCTTGGGGTATTGAGTGAGGGAAGGCTTGGAGAGAGGTAGAAGAGAGATGGTGGAAGTTGAGAACTGTTTGGATGGTTTGTTGAAGCCATTAGGGTTTGTTGAAACCTTGGGAGAGAGAAAATCAGTGGGTAATCAAGAGATGGAGAGATTGTTAATGGAGTTCTCAAGAGAGAAGAAGAGCTTATTAACAATGGTGGTAGAGCAAAGACTAATGATAGAGTCTTTGCAGTTGAGAGTTGAAAAACTAGAGGGAGCTACTAGGTGTAGTAGCATTGTTGTTGAAGTACCATCCATGGGGGTTGGTATGAAGGTTGATGATACTTCATCTTTGGGAGATGGAAGGGTCATTGATAGAAATCCATCAAAGAAGAGGGAAATCGGTGTCAAAAAGGCAATAGTTGAGTATGGGGATGGAGTGTGCTTCCATTGCCACAAGAGAGGCCATATTCAAATACACTTGCAATAGGTTGAAAAAGGACCTTAAAAGCTTGAAGCTTTTGAGGGAGATGAAGAAGCCAACAATGGAGGTTGGTGATGGTGAGAAGCTCAATGGGAAGAAGAGGGTTCTTCCACTTGAGAAGGTGAAGAAGGCAACAACTTTGAAGAAAGGGGTTACAAAGAAGAAGGAGCTCCCAAACCTTGATGAGGGTCTTGTGAAGAAGACCAAGGGTGATGATAAGGATGGTCATGTACTATTGGCCAAGTGTGATGATGATGGTGATTGGGTGTTTGACTCCGTACACCCATATCATATTTGTAGGGATAAGAGCTTGTTTACAAGGTTGATGTCTTGTGAGCATGAGAGGGTGACCTTGCCTAGTGGTGAGGAAGTTGTGATTGAGGCCATTGGTGAGGTGCATTTGAGAATGCACAATGGCATTGTGAGGAAGCTTAGGGGTGTGAGGTACATTCCTAGGATGATGAGGAATCTGATCTCATGTAGGATATTAGAGAAGATTGGGTACACCATGAAGACTCAAAGTAATGGAGTCTTAAAGGTGGCAAAGGGGTGCTTGGTGCACTTGAAGGGTGTGATGGGCAACAATGGCCATGTGTTGCTAATGAGTGGAGACTTACACCATGTTGAGAGGGGTGCAAGACTCAAGTCACTAAGGAGAGTGACTTTTGATGATGGTGCCCACAATGATAAGTGGTGCACAAAGAGTGTTGATGATGGGTTTGGTCTTGAGGGGGAGCCAAGACCCAAATCCTATGTTGAGGTTGTGATTGGGACACCAAGGAAGGTGACATTTGATGATGATGTGAGATTTGGGCTTGAGGGGGAGATTGTTAGAGCAAGACCCAAATCTCACTTTTCTGAAGGGTCTTCGGAGTGTCGTGGTGTGAGTGCGACGAAGAACAACGGGAAAGCTCGAAGTGATGATGATTACTTGAGCAAGAATGATGCTGTAGGCTGCTGTGAAGAGAGGGTCGACATGTGGAGCAAGCAGGCTCGATCGAGCCAAACGACAATTGAAGGTCAGTAGCACCAGCAGGCTCGCTCGACCAAGTCGAGCTGTATAGGCTGGGTCGAGCGTAAGGTCGAGCGGCAGTCAGCGAAGCATCATGCGGGTATTTTGTTTTAGTATCCGGTTTTGTGGGCTCTTTTTAAGAGCTTGTCCAACACACTTCTAATATGTCCTAGCATTATATAAGGAGTCTTAGGAGTTGTTTAGGGCACAAAAAGTGGAGAGACTACACAAGAGAGAAAGCTAGGGTTTGTAAACCAAATGAGTCTTCTTCTTCTTTGTGATAGTTTAGGGGTGAACTCCATTGTTGAATGGATTCACTAACTTGAGAGGTTGTTCTCAAGTGTGTAAGTTGAGTTATTAGTGTAATTGTGATTATATTAATGATAAGATACTTTGATTGAGGGGGAGGTATCCTTTGATACCTCATAAACACTTGTTGATTGTTGTTTCTTGTTCTCTTGATTATACTCTTTTTTTTATCTTCTTTCACATCTTGTTTTCTACCTTTGAGGGTCCAAGACCTCCTCTTTCAATCTCATTGTAAAGATGATTTATATCAAGTTCTTAAAACTTTTTTATTATACATAATTAAATATATTAAAGATTAAATTAGTGCATTGGTCTGCATTAAAAATCAAACATTGTGTGTATTTTAGTTTAGAAGAAAAATAAGATTAGAATATTTATGCACTTTCTATGTTCCTCTGATAATATGGATCATTTGATTTAATAAAATTTAACATATTCAAGTTAAATGGTTCTACCTTTGTTTTTATACTTGCACCCAAATACTTTTTTACACAGTCTAATGTATTTGTCGGATTATTTTCTATAGTTATACAAAAATAAAATAAAAAAAACCTTTGATAATGATTATGATATATGCAACCAGACGAATAAAACAAGGTCTCACATGACTATGTTTTTTTATCGTATAATTACAGCAAAATGTAAAATACTACAAAATAATAAACAATAGGGAAATTCCACGTTGTAACCCTTAGGTTTTGGGTTTTCCACGTAGTAACCAAAACTTTTAAAAAATCCACGTGGTAACCCTGATGTTTACTGTCTTCTTCCACCGTGACCTTTTCGCACAGAAAATGTTAACAAACGTTATTTTCAAAGTTAAAATGACTGTTTATGTGACTCACCATTTCAACTTACATCAGTTTCAACCTTTTCTCCCAAAACATAATCCCTAACTCTACAATCTTTCATCCAAATCATATTTTTCCCCACAAATTAGAGTTGTGTTTTTGATAAAAGATGGTAGAATTAGGGCTTATATTTTGGGGGAAAAGGTCGAAACCGATGGAATTTGAAATGGTGGGTTGTATAAATAGGTGCACAGTAGCATTTTAACTTCAAAATTAATGTTTGCTAACGTTTTCTGTACAAAAAGGTCACGGTGGAAGAAGTTGGTAAACTTTAGGGTTACCACGTGGATTTTTAGAACTTTTGGTTACCACGTGGAAAACCCAAAACCTTAGGATTACCACGTGGAATTTCCCTAAACAATAGAAATTTCCCTAAACCTTAGGTGTACAGTAGTATTTTAACTTCAAAATTATTGTTTATAGCTATCTTCAAATCTTCTTTAAAATTGTGAATCAAGCAATTAGGGATAAATAATAATCGTGTTTATTGTTTTCAATTATATCGAAAAAATGAGTTTAATTATTTAAAAATAAGCAATAGTTGAATTTATTCTTATTGGTTCGAGCAAAGAATTATTTATTTTTGATAATAATCTGTAATAAGTTATGATTCAATTTATCGATTAATATTTATCTCCTCATCAATAACCTGGTCCTAATAATTATTTTTCATATTACCCTGGTTTAAAATAGTTACTATACTTAAATAATAATTACTATTCATAAATTAATTTTGTTAGACTTTTTTTGTTAACATCAATTTATAATTTCTTTTATAATACACAATTAATATAAGAATAAAAATAATACATTAAATATACTATTATTCTTAGAGCAAAAAACTAAGTACCATCCACGCTAAAATATGATGAATCACATTAATTTTATTTCCAATAGAAACTCATTTGTACAACTACTAAGTTCACATAAGCCAAACTAGCACTTTGTTTTTGTTAAGAGAGTAGACTTAAAGACATAGGACAAAGAGGAATAAATTTGAGCACACCCGCAAAAAAAGAACTCTTACAAATACAATCATTGTCAAAAAAAAAAAAAACAATAACATGAATGGAAATGCCCACTCTTTTATGTCGACTACAACATGAAATGAATTTGGACATATTTTAAAACTTTTTCATTTAGAACTTTCTTTTAAATCATTGGAGGGAGAATTGATTTGGTGTATTATTTTTCTCTTCTTTCAAAATTTCAAAATATTAGTTTTTAGGTCATACAAATATTTAAATTATATTACAATACGATAGAAATATATATTTAAAGCACAATAAAGTATTGTAAATTTAATATTCATTTTATGTTTCACGTTTTATCTTAACCTTTGTGATTCTTAATTCACAAATTGTTGTGAGAGACGGTCTCTCAGAGAGACGCATTAGATTTATGGGCTAAATAGCCCAATATTACAAATTAAAGAGAAAACATGAACGTGGGCTACTTATTTTGAGGTCGTCTCTTTGAAAGACGGTCTCTCACAAAAGTAGCTCTAATTAATTAAACATGGATGTCTTTGGACATCGAGTTAAAGTTGTATCGGTAGTAGTAGAATAAGAAGGGCATTTTCCTTAATTTTTAACATAAAATTTATGAAATTTATATTTTCGTCGAAGACTATTACCTCAGTTTTGAATAATATGCATCTTTGGAGGGTGACATAAAAATTAAGAAAAGTCAATTTTAATGTATTTTTGTGTATTTTACTGCATTTGAATGTTATGTGAAAAGTTAATAATATAATGAATAAGAATAAAATATGGATAAAATAGAAAATTATTGAGTTGCTTTATGTTAAAAATAAAAAAATATAATTATTGCACAACAACTAAAAAAGAAAATAACTGCAAATATAATCAGTGTCGTTCCTGGCAATATATGGGCCCTAGGCAAACTGTAAAAAGAAGGCCCTCTAATGAAGGGTCGTTCTAAACTTAAACGGATGTTTGGAAAAATAATCAAGATGGACCCTATATATTAAAATTAGCATTAAAATTGTAGACGTATCATATATTTCTAATTTTAAGGCCCTTTCTGACTCTGGGCCCTAGGCAAATGCCTACCCTGCCTATGCTCAGGAACGGCCCTGAATATAATGAAACATAAAAAAATATGTACGTTTCAACATATAGATGTATATAGTCAATCATTATTGAATTTGCCTTCAACAAAAATATTATAATGTCTTATTACAAAATTTATGGAGTAATTTTCCATTTAAACTTTAACATATTTAAAATGGATACAATTTTGTATTTAAAAAAAACAAATTAGAATGGTCAAACTTTTGTACAATGGTTAATAGTTGAAGTTTAAAGTCATAATATTTCTATTTATAGTACTTTAAGTGATTTTTTATTTTTATATTTAAAGAAAAAAAAAATTAAATCGATGGTTTGACCCGTCTAACTTAGGAGTTGAACCGGTAAAAATCGCCTCCTCAATCGCCCGAAACCAAAATTAAAACCCATTGGTCCGACTTAGATTTTAGATTTTAAAAATCGAAACTAAATAAAATAGGAATTGAAACCGGTCCGATCCGAATCGTAACCGTCACTAACTATATGACTCACTAGTTTCATTTCGTATCACGCCCAACTGTATGTAGTAAAAAACAAGCGCACTTCTAATGTAAAGAAAGTAGAGTCACTAAGTGGTTGTAAACTTGTAATATATTCTCTCCTATTCAGCCTAAATGTCCCATTTAATTTTTCACACATGTCGAGCCAACATTTTAACCTTTAATATCTCAAATTATTCTTAATTAAAAATTATAAAAATTTGATATTAATAATCATTGTATTGAGACGAATCAAACAAGATCCGACATGACTATGTTTTAATTTATAGACTAAGAATAAAATACAAATTAAGAGTGAGTGAATAGTGCAAAAACAAAATATGGGACATTTAGGCTGAATAGAAGGTAGTACAATTTTAAATATCTTTATATGTGATACTCTGTATTAATTTAGCAAGTTTATTTTAATTTTTGTAATAAGTATTTGAAATTATGTAAGTAACGTTTTCTTCAACTTTATAAGTCGGTTCATCTAATCATAACATATACTAAAATAACTATAAAATTACAAACGACAACTCTTAAACGCATTTTCAAATGGTATTTTTTTAATAGGCTAATTTAATTGACATACATGTCATTTTTTTAAAATTTGGTAACCCCAGAATTAAAAAATAAATAAATAAAACGACTACACAATTCTATGAAACTTCATTTGACTTACCTAGTCCCCCGATGGTAAACTATGATCAAGGTTTGGGGAGGGAAAGAAAGTGACAACTCATACCCATAAAAGAAAGTGCGGGCAAAGAGTCTATTCGTTTTCATATGTTTTTCTCAAATAGGATTTACGAATTTTAGTGTCGAACTTTGATCATGATTTCTCATCGATCTGTATTAAAAAATCACATTCTTGTGAGATCTTGATAAATTCGCCTCAATACATATTTTCTTAATATCAACTTTTCAAAATTTTAAAAAAACTCACAATTAAAATTTTGGCTTTTAAATTTATATTGAAATATGCACAAAAAATGAATGAAAAGAACAAATAAATACCTAGAGTATACTTCCTCTGTTCCGTTTTAGTTGCACCATTGGGTTTGACACATTTTTTAAGGGACATCAAATCAGTATGGTTTAAGTAGGGATGATGTATGATTGATGGTGATATGTGGGGTAGAAATAAAAAAATTATTATAAGTAAATAGTGATTGTGACTTGTGGGTATATTAAATAATTAATGGGATGATGTATGATTGATGGTGATAGTGGGGTAGGAATAAAGTGAGGATAAAATAAGTAGATTATTTTTGCCAAAAATAGTAATGTTGCAAGTAATATGAAACTTTCAAAAAGGGTAAGTATTGCAAGTAAAATGGAATGGAGAAAGTATATTGGAGTGTGTGAAATACGTTTATGCGTATGTCATGAATACGCCAACACAAGAGCTGACACGTGCCATAGTTGTCCATATGGCGAGTGCACATTAGATGCGTGTAAGAACACGAAATAATAGTAGGAAGTGGCAAATAGCACAAAGTGGCTCTTAATTTTTTCATGTGAAACTTACATTTCTAGTGGCAAAAAAATGTCGGATAAATACCAAAAATTACCTTTTATTTGCCATATTTGGAATTGGGAAAATAATATAAAACAAAATAATTGCACAATTTGGGATGGGATGGGATGGTATATTGGTATGAGTTGTTGGTTCCAAAATTCTAATTCTGTTTGTGGATTCCCCTTACTTTTTTTTGTTTCCGCAACGGAAGTTTTAAAATACTCAAATTGTTGTGAGAGACGATTTTTCCTAAAGATGTATTAGATATATGGGCTAAATAGCCCAATTAATATAAATTAAAGAGAAAATAAAAATATGAATCTTTATTATGAGATCGTCTTTTTAAAAGACGGTCACTCACAAGAGTCCGTGAAATAAGAAATCACGGCTAGAACTAAAAAGTAGTTTATTCTAACAATGATAAATGGAATCAACTACTTACGGAAAAGCATTACTCCGCTGCCACTACACAGTACAGATACTGGATAGTGGATACCAATTACCATCATCATCTCTCACTTTATTTATACTCGCTCTATCAAGTACTTCCTGTTTGGAAATAATTACTACATTTTGATTTTGGGCACTATTTATCGTTTAAGCTTATTTTATATATTGTGGCTAATATGTAAGTGATACTATAGTCAAGTGGGATCTTGTTTGAATCGTCTAATCGCATACTTTTATAATATAAACTTTTTATAATTTTTAAATGTGTATAATTCGACATATAAATGAACAAAATAGTATATTGGATTGCGTAAAAAGTTAAATGTAACAAGTATTATGGAACGGAGGAATTATAATTGGAAGGAAAATTAGGAAAAGCGACTAAATTAGGTTGAATGATACTTCCTCCCTTCCATATTAGTTGTAATATTAGGCAAAGTGTCACTATTCATTTTATCACTTTTAATTCGTAATTAGTTTTTAATCTATAAATTAAAACATAGTCAAGTTAGATTTTGTTTGATTTGTCTTATTACAAAGATTATTAATATCAAATTTTTATAATTTTTTATCATATATAATTAGAGATATTAAAGATTGATATAATACATATTATATTACGTGAAAAAAAAAAAACAAACATCGTAGGTAAATTGACAAGGAAAAAGTATTTATATGTGAAATTATAAGTTAAATGCTGAATTTTGACATGACAGACCAATGAAAAGTTTGGCAATTTTAGTTGGACTATGATAATTAAATTGTTAACAAATTCTTGTGAGAGACGGTCTTTTTAAGAAATCACCTTTAATTAAGCTGATCCAATTAGAAAAACGTAGATTATGTTTTTCGGTAGTCATCAAGAATATTGTATGCAGACATTTAGAATATTGTTAATATTTAAGTAGTTATTCGGTAGGCGTTAAGTATATTATAATTTGTAAGTAGCATTAAAAATATTGTAAGTAGACATGAAAGATATGCTAAGTAGACTAGTAGGCTAAGTTTCTCGGTAAACATTAAAAATATTATTAGTAGGCATTTTAAGTATTTTTTGGGTGGACACTAAGTATATTGTAAGTAGTCATTAAGGATACAATAAGACATTAAAATTTAAGGGGATGTGCCTACAAGACATCTCTCAAAGAGACGGTATCTCTAGCGATCGGCTCTAAAATGTTATTTAAACCTAGTGTAAGAGTGACTTAGTTTTAATATCAATTTATGTCAAATTCTTATAAATTCAACCAATAATACGGTAGTATGAGAACTCAATTAGTTAAGTCTTAATCTCATAGTTAATTATTAAAGATAAATTGATATCCATATGCAATTGTGTTGATTTTTAATACCCTATACTTTAATTCAATTCAAAAATTTTATTTGTTACTATATATTAGTTAAAAATTATAAACAGAATTTATATAAACTTCATTGTGTTCAGCCTATAGCTACACATACAGTATACATCTATAAAAAAAAAAATTATAACAATGTCAATGTTAAGATCACAAAAAAAAAAAAAAACATAATCTGAAAAATAATGGCTTAGTTTGGATGAGATGAACCGAGCATTAAACAATCTTGTCAACTCAAATGAAGTAACAAAAAGTTGGAAAGAACACTTTATATAGAATGATTTTTATGAACTAAATTCCTTCTCCAACAATCAACTCCTTTAATGGATTAAAATTCAAAACATAAATAAATAAATAAATAAATAAATAAATAAATAAATAAAAACCCTTAATTGGTTAAAAGAAATTGTTTAGATGCTAGAGAATGTGAGCGCTTTTCCCCTCTTTATTTATGTTATTACAATAATAAACAAACCAGGTGTTCTCTTGAGAGACCGTCTTTTGTAAAGACGACTCTTAAAAGTTCAACCCAAATCTATATTTAGAATTGTAACAATATAAATTTAGAATTAGACTGGGCATTTGAGAATCGTCTTTACAAAAGACGGTGTACGGTCTCAAGTAAGAAATTGTGTAAACTGTATTCATGCCGCTGATCTTGTTTTCACACTAACGTAAGGCTCCACTTAGTTGACTTCCACTAATATAATGTAGAGCGCTAAATGACTAAATTCTATGCCTTTGTGAATTGTGATGTTACAATTAACTTGTCTTTCTCAACCCAACCAAAGCAAAGTTCTAGGTATTATTACTCCCTCTCTTTCAAGGTAACTTTAATGCTTAAGAGACCATCTTTTGTAAAGACGACTCTCAAAAGTCCAGCCCAAATCTATATTTAGAGTTGTAACAATGTATATTTATATTTGGACCGGGCTTTTGAGAGCCGTCTTTACAAAAGACGGTCTCAAGTAAGAATTTGTGAAAAGGTAATATGTTATGAACATTTTTTCGCATAATTTTATAAGAGGTGGTGTAGGAAAGTAGAATATTATATTTTATATTTTATATTATTGTGATTTAGTTTCCTTAAATTTAATGTTCCGTAATATTTTGTTTTCTTAATGTAGTTATAATCTCATGTATAAATAGAGGTAGTACCTCTAATTATTATTTAATATAAATCTAGTATTCACCAGACTAAAGCCTAACCAAATTTTGCATTATGATTTTCTACATGGTATCAGTGCCGTACGGTTTTCCTGGACGAAAAAATTCTATCGGTATTTTATCATTGAAAATAATCAACCAAAATCGATCAAAAATAAAATACCAAATCAAAACAAAATCAATCAAATTAAACCAAACCAATTCAAAAACAAAACCAAAACATAAACTATGATTTCTATGGCTCAAATGGAACAATATTTGTTCAACTTATCCAAAAATACAACAAAAAAATTCATACTTGGCCAGAAATTTTGAAAAATTCAATTTCTAAAATTACACCAAGTGGTGTAAAGAAATTCAAACCAAAATTGATGATCCGGGGCGACTTAGTCATATCATTGTTGCCCTTCCTACCACCAGAGGTCAACAATGGATCCAAAGTGATAAAGTGGTGATCTCTTGGATCCTTGCAAGTCTTGAACCCATTATTATTAATTGTGTTCTTGACTATACTCCTACTGCCAATGAACTGTGGACCTGGATTCAAAAACAAAAAAGTCGCCTCTAAAGCTCCGGTGAATCCCCAGAATGGTGACAAGACTACTTTCGACATTACTCACCAAGAAAACTTGAAAATAAACATTCTAAACCTAAACCCCCGAAATCCAGAGAACCAAAATCAAAGATACCAAGATTCAAGAACAGACCCAGAAAAACAAATCCCAAAGGCCACAATTGAAAAGCTTGCCGGAAAACAAAACCCAAAAATCGACATATCAATAACCAAAACAGACACATAGATCACAAAGAAAAGAAAACCACCGTTAGAGGTCACAAACCAGGTGGCCGTCACCAAGGTGCCAATGAACTAGACCGGTGGCATGGCCAACCCAGTTGGGTACAGTGAGTCAAGCAGAAACGAAGGGATTTATGAGGAGAGAGAAATCAAGAAATCAGAAAATGGATGGGAGCTAGGGGTGTTCAAAACCGGGTACCGGGTCGACCCGGATCCGGAAATCCGAGTACCCGCTTTTTCGGGTATCTAAAATTGCGATCCGGATTTTG
This sequence comes from Amaranthus cruentus, assembly GCA_019425755.1. Classification (NCBI taxonomy): domain Eukaryota; kingdom Viridiplantae; phylum Streptophyta; class Magnoliopsida; order Caryophyllales; family Amaranthaceae; genus Amaranthus; species Amaranthus cruentus. The sequence goes on along the minus strand of CM033463.1, from coordinate 10,923,119 downwards.
GATACCCGGTTTAAACCGGGTCGGAAATCGGATACCCGGTTTTGTTAGAATGTTTTTTTTATTTTTTATTTTTTTGTCGTTTTCTCGTTCAACCATTTGTTAGTTTATCTCTATTTTTACTTAAAAAAATTTTTTATATAAAATTCAAATACAAACCCTCTAAAAATCTTTAACTTAATTAGTCATAAAAGATTAATTAAGAAAATGAAAGAATAATATTTTTGTTCATGGATTAAAGTAAGAACAATTATAAAATTCAAATACTAACTCTCCAAAAATATTCAATCCAAGGTTAGCTTAAGAGATATCATGATCATTTTATTTACAAAAAAAAGAAAAAAATAATAATAATTAAATAAAACCGGATACTAGATACCCGGTTTCCAAAAAGTCGTGACCCGGATTCGGTTTTAAAATCGGATACCCAACCCGGATTATTCGGTTTGCCAAAATCGGGTAAAATACCCGATTTTAGAAACCGAATACGGATAATCCGGATCGAACTTTTTCGAATCGGTTTATTACGAACACCCCTAAAGGTATGCATTTGTTTCCAAAAATAACCCTTTTATGAGGGAAAAAAAATAAAAACCTAAACCTTAACCTACCCGGTTTCTCTACCCGTAGACCCGTGTGCCCTCTTTTTCCAATCCAGCCCGTTTTTGTACCCAAATCCAAAAATTAAACCCAACAATCTTTACCCTTTAAAATTTGTGGCTTTTTTATCCAAACTCCAAAATTGAAAATTAATTATGACAAATTTGACGAAGAAATTATCAATGCTTTCTTATTGTAAATACAAAAGAACAACTAGCAGACTTTATGTCCAAGGCGATTGGCTCAAAAGCATTGCATAATATTTTTGGCAAGTTCGGTCTCGATGATCCTAAGACCAGACCCAAATCAAATTCCGCATTAAGATTTTCTACAGGTGGTTTCACTATGAGACGATATCAATGGATTGATCCAAACTTAAAACTTTTTATAAATAAAAAATTTCAATTTTGACCTAAAAATGATCAATTCTGATGTTAATGTTAGCAACTTCAACTTAAAGTATGTAACCCTAAATGAATCAATTATGTTCTTTTTAAGTGATCAATTTCGACTTCAAGTGATCAATTCAAACCTTAAAGTGGCCAGTTATACATAAAGTAATCAATTATAATATTAGAGTGGACAATTTTAACTTCATAACTAACAAGTTTAACTTTTTAAATTTTATTTGTCTTAATTATCAATAGTTATTATGAGTATATGTTTTAATATTGTTGTATAATGAATTATTTATTCACTTTGATAATGATAATTTCATAACAAATACAAAGAATTAATAATTAAGTTTATGTGGTAAATTAATTAGTTTTATAAAATAATATCATTATTCATATCAATAAATATTTATAGTACACACCAATCTATCTAGTTCTTGAATAAGATAGTTTCATGGTCATGAACGATCGCTTTTGGAATGGTCCAAGGTATATTTATGATCTTATATAGTGATTACTTATAATTTAAAGTAATCGCATACAATCTCAAAGTGTTCATAATTTTACATATAAAGTGTTTACTAACAGTTTTAATAGACCCGTATCTGACCAAGGGCAGGTGGGGATATTATTGGCAAAGGAATTAATTGTCTAACAAGTACATTAAATTAATGCGAAAGATTTATACCCAACTTTTACAAAAACAAATGGAAACTTCTCTTATATATTTGAAAATAAAATTTTAATTTGATTTATAATATTTGAAAGGGAGACAAGAGCCCCTATTTCTAACCTCGACCTTAGGCCACCGAAGCTTTAGAAATGGACTCGGGTTTTAAAAGTGAATATTATTATAGTTTTAATTGAGCAATTGTAACCTTAAAGTGATCACTTTACAATCATAAAGTGATTAATTAAAAAAAATGAGGTTATTGTACAAGTCCATCTCATAATGAGATGGTCTCATACACAGTATCAAGGTTATTAGGATCGGGATTATACCTAGGGTCGTTGAAAGGGTAGGATCGAAATCGGTAGAATTAGATCGCAGGATCGTCTGATCATACAATATACATTAATGTGCTTTGGATTACTGATTATCAATTATATTTGTTCTTTCTTTTTAAGTTTTAAGTATAAGCTTATTTGACTTCATCTGTTAAGTTTTGAAAAAAAATGCTTTTAATAATCATTTTTAAACTACAAATAAAAAAATTGAATTTCATTAAGATATTGATATAAATATTTTAAATATATCTTTATACATATATATTTTAAATATATATTTTACGATTGTAGGATCGAATCGTTGGATGTAGAGTCGTGGAATCGTGTTATGATCCTAACACCTAAATATTCTTGAGCTAAGTAGGATCAAAGGATTCAACCACATTAATATCCTACCTACAATCATGATCGATTGCTTATTTTTGGATCGTAGGATCATTGAATCGCATATCACAATCGAAATTCTAATAACTATGCACAACATAATCACCTTTATTAGTCAAACCCTAAAAGTAAAGATAAATTCTTCTTTGAAAAATTATATAAAATAGATTTGTCAATATTTTATCCAAATTAGGACTAAAAAGCTCTATTGGCTTACTATTACAAAAGGATCTAACTTATTACTTACCTTTTTTGAACAAAGAAATTAACTTGTTTATTTGAATCTAATCAACCCAACCAATCATTTTAACAAATGCATTAAGAATTTATAGAGACTTGAAAATAGTGCTTAACATGCATCCATTTTTCAATTAATAATAAAAAAATATTAATGATATTATACATAAAACTATAATTTTTTTAAAAAGCAAAGTCCTAAATCATAACTAAGGGAAAATGATTGCAAACAACCAAAATAACATATAAGAACATGTTCAAAAAAAAAAAAAAAAAAAAAAAAAAATCCCTATAAGAAATGAAGTGATGGGTCGCAATAATTTATAAAGGAATTTGTCGATATCCTGAAGGGACATTGCAGAGTGACCACTTTGGCAACCAAAACATATCATTAATGAATTGCAAAATTAGGCCACCTGCTTTTGTACAAGTGTATAACACAAAAAATTCACATTTTACTACACACTCAAATTGGAAATACTTAATATAAATGCATTTAACTATAAATAATCTCAACTTTAAGGATATTTGCTAGTATAAACTCGAATAACACGATGACCTGCTATAGTAGGTAATTTTCCAAAAAAGTAAATAGAAAAATTAATGTAAAATAGAGAAAAATTTTGAAAATTTACATAAAACATTATGAATTACATAAAAATTAGAAAATTTCTTAAACATGTTTTAGATTATAATTAAAATACTAATTAAAGATGTAATAGTAATTGTTAAGATATGGATTGATAACATGGTTTATTTGTGTAGCGAATTTATATACTTTATAGATGACCTTAAACATGAGGAAAGAATTGTCTTGCATGTTTAATATAATTGATTTGTCTATAACGTAGAAATTCATTTTCAATAGAACTTTGTCCTTTTCTAATTTTGCTATGCAGTAACAATCGAATTCTAGTCAATGAACTACATGTTATATATGTTATGTAAATTTTAACAAATATATATATAACCCACATTATTTTTAACTTTATTTATATAGCTCAATTTAAGTCATAATTATTGAGTTTATTTTGTTTATTAAATGGTAATTACTCTATTTAATTAACTTTTGAAACGACTCATAAGAGAAAATTGGTTAATTTTATTTGACAAGTAAGCCAATATTAATCAACAAAATTTTATAATGGGCTCTATAAAAATAACACGTAAATTTTTTGATTTTTAATTATATTATATGATTTTCTATTATAATGATTGAGGGAGCAATGTAGACCTTAAGGTTTGGAAGTGCACCACCTCTAAAACCCATTTGGAGGGATCTTTCTTTTTTTTTTTTAAGGTCCATGGCAAAAATGCAAGTAGCCAACTACCTTCCCCAAAAAGGACAATAATAAGACAATACTCCTACAAACTGGTGGCGTGACATCTTAAATAGGCATATGTACTTTTTGATGAAAATGGCCTTTGTTTGAAGTTACGTGGCATTATTAGCCATGTGTCATTAAATAGTTGGACACAATTAATAGTTGGAATGATCTTTTTTTAGTATTATATACTCATCTTCCTATTTGATTTGCATCGAAGAGAAAATAGTAAAATTTAAGAAAGTAGTAATAAATGAAGAGAGAGAATGAATTATGTGGATGAAAATAAAAGAGAGTTAAAATGTATGAATAAGATTAAAAGAAAGTGGAGGGTTATAGTCCAAAAATAGAAATAATTCAAATTATGTAGAACGGACCAAAATGAAAAATATTACAAATTAAATGGGACAGAAGGAGTATTGCCTTTTGACATAGCCCTTTACGGCTCTCTTTGCCCAAATTTGTCTTGGCACAATTATTTCAATGCAACTTGAACAAATAATGCTATACAAACAATTGACTAGTAGTAGTGAGTGTAGGGCAACTATGCTCCATGACCCTCCATTTATTCACAAACTTGCTTTTGTCAAAATTCAATCAAATATGTTTCTTCATTATTAACCCGGTATTAATATGGACAAATGGTTATTAAAATTACGATTCTGATTTACGATTTACGATTTTACGATTCAAAAATAAGCGAACTCGAATCAGGTTATAGAATCGTAAGTTGGTAGAGTCTTACGATTCTAATTAAAATAGATTTGTAGAAGTAGAATCATAACACGATTCTATGATCCTACGATTTAACGATTTGATTCTACAAATTTATTCTTAATTTATTTAAAATTTTCTTCTGTACCATCTTTCATTGATTTTTCTTACAATTTAATGATACATCATCATAATGTTTTTTAAAAAAATTTCTACATCGGTATAAAGATTATCGAATTATTAAATATTTTTCTATTTCATTCTTAAAAATGAAGTGAATGAAACTTTAACTTTTGAAATGATTAATTTGAGGACTAGATCACAATTTGAAGTTATTGTAGAATTTTACGATTTTAAGTTTCGATTCTACAGGTGTGAACGATTCCAATTAGAATCTCGATTTTAACAACTTTAGACAAAAAAATTAAAATTTATCATATACCAGTTTCATAATAATTTGTTATGGGCAAGAACCACATATTGACATATTGAATTATTTTACGGTAAAAAAATTGTTAACGAGATAAATTTTACCTATTCTGAAATTAAATAAAGGAGAAAAAATGCTTTCGGCTCTATATTTTTTTAAGGGAAATTTCCCATGGTAGCGTCGAGTTTTGATGAAATGCCAGTGGTAGCAATTTTTAAAGAAAATTCCACATGGTAGCATTCAACTTTAGGATTAATTTTTTCCGTAGCTTTAAATCATAAAAAACGTTAATCAACCGTTAAAGCCAAAACATATTTTCAATCAACCTTTTCTTTTGAACAAAACACCATTCTTTCCTCAAGCTTTGAAACATTTCGCCCCTTCTCCTTCTCCTGTGATTTTCACTCACTCCTCTCCTCCTGCGATTTCACTCCTTCTCCTTCAAATTTTCGCCCCTTCTCCTTCTCCTGCGATTTCAGAAGCTTCAGTATTTCCTCAGGTATGGCTTGATTTACTTTGTCTTTGAATAATAGCAAAATTTAGAGCTGGTTGTTCGAACATTTAGGGCTGGAATTTCGACAATTTAGGGTGTATATTCGAAAATTTAGGGTGTATCTTCGAAATTTTAGGGTTTATGTTCAAAATTTAGGGTTTTTCTTCAAAATTTAGGGTTTATGTTCAAAATTTAGGGTTTTTCTTCAAAAATTTAGGGTTTATGTTCGAAAATTAGGGTTTATCTTCGAAAATTTAGGGGTTTTGTAACTGTACATATGTTGTTCGAAAATTGGTGTGTTAATTTTGTCCTAATGTTGTTCTATTTAGGGTTTATGATGGCATTTTTGAAGTCTTAATGTTGTTCTGTCCTAATTTTGTCCTAATGTTGTTTTGTTCTAATGTTGTTCTGTCCTAATTATGTCATTTTTTTTGTTTTTAAAAATTGCAGAATGCCTAAACATGTGGTCTTGCGTTTTAAATGGTTGTGTGTTGAAGTAGACGTGAATGTAGAAGATAAAGATAAAGTAACTTTGTTAGATTTGGTTATGAATTGGGAAGATGAGTGCATTAAAACTAACAAGCTTATACCTAAAAGACCTTTCCTATTGCTTATGATTTGGTTATGCAGAGATGGTGAAACAAACTAATCAGGGCTCTATTGCTATTTGTGCATGGGAGCCAGTAGAGTCCATTGAAAGACCTTTGACATTCACTAGCATTTTCATTTCTTTTGGAGCTACAATTAGTGGATTAGTCAAGGGTTGTAGAGGTCTAATTGGGGTTGATGGTGCACATCTCAAGGGTCAATATGGAGGCACACTCCTTTCAGCTATTGCTCTAGATGATAATAATCAACTATTTCCTATTGTTTGGGCTATTGTTTCTGGTGAAGACCAAGAAACATGGAAATTTTTTGTTTGGCACTTGAAAAACATACTAAAGGACAGTGGTAGAGGTGACGATTGGACCATCATATCTGATAGACAGAAGGTTAGTTATTCATTTATAATCTTAGCACTTGTTTATAAATGTAACGTTGATCATACATTACTTGTGCAGGGAATTGAGATAGCCTTGAATGAGCTATGGCCAACTGTTGGGAGGAGATACTGTTGCAAGCATTTATCTGCAAATCGGTAGAAGAAGTATCCAGGCCCCTTGATATATGCACTATTTTGGCGGGCTGCAAATGCCACTTCTCTATTCAAGTTCAAGAAAGCCATGGAAGCTATTGACGACGCGAACCCTACAGCAAGGGAGTGGCTTGCAGATATTGGAGATCAATCTAGATGGACAAAGTATGCATTTGACCCTAATGTTTGTTGTGATGAGAACAAAACAAACTTTATTGAGAGCTTCAATGCAACTCTTGGGGTTGATAGGTGCAAGCCTGTTTTAACACTACTTGAGGGTAATCTATGCTTTAAACTATTTGTTTTCAACCTTAAATTTCTTGCTTTGGAACTTGAAATCCATAAAGTTGAATAAGTTGCATTTGTGTGACAGGTATAAGGAGGGTAAATATGGTAAGAATGGTGACAAGAAAGGAGAAGAGTGAAAATTGGATAGACACTGATTTTTGTCCTAATATAGTGAAGAGAGTGAAATCTCTGATTTCGGACTCAAGAACATGTAAGGCTTTCAATTCTGGAGATGGATTTTATGAGATTAAAGATGGTAAGTCCACCTTGTCTGTGAGCTTAAATGACAGAATATGTATGTGCAACGCATGACAACTTATTGGGATTTCTTGCAAGCATGCTGTGAAGGCTATTTTACATTCAAGCCAAGATCCCATAAGGTTTTGTAGTGATTGGTATAGTTGCAAAATGTACATGCAAGCATATGGAAGCACTATTAGATCTATTCCCGACCCTGAGCATTGGCCAGAAATGCAGTTCCCACTAATTAAGCCACAGGTGATGAAGAGAGCAATTGGAAGACCCGTAAAGAATAGAAAGAGGGATGCAGACGAGGAAAGAAAGGGAAAAAGGTCTAAGACTGTGAAGTGTAGTAGATGCAAGGAGTTTGGACACAATGTAAAGACTTGCAAGGGTGGATTGACAGCTAAGCAAAAGAAGGGTAAAAGGACGACTTCTACGCCGTCATCTTCAAAAGCATCCGTAATATAGTTATGTAAATATGTCTAAGCGCTAGAAACACAACTTTAATTTTGTTAATAGTTGATTTTGAACTTTGAACACGTGTACTAGTGCTTGAAACGCACTTTTTGGAACTTTATAGTGCTACTTATGTAAAAATGTATTAGTGCTTGGAAGCACCTTTTGGTCGGGAAGAAATACATCTTCGAAAATTAATTATTCGTGATTGACTACTTACTTTTGAACATTATAATGACAATAGATTGTGTCGTTTTTGAAGGAGCGATATTAATGTCGCAAAAATTACAATAGAACGTGTCATTTTTAAAAGATTAATTTTAGTGTCGCTAAATAAATCATGTTATTTTTGAATGAAAAAAAATTATTACAATATTTATGGTCAATAATAAATTAAACAGTGAATTAAACGTTAAATTGGTGAATTAAATGTTAAAATGGGGAATTAAACAAAAGTTGGATGCTACCATGTGGAAAAAAACTTAAGAAATCATGAATTTAACGGAATTTAACAAGAAGTTAACGGAAAATGCTACGGCCATTAGTTTATGCATAAACTGGATGCTACCATGTGGAATTTTCTTACAAAAGTGCTACCACTGACATTTCATCAAAACTCAACGCTACCATGTGGGATTTCCCTTTTTTTAACTTATTCAAGTCTCTTGCTTGTGTTTTGGGATATAATTATATAACAATTGTGGTACTAATTATAAGTCTTACAATAATCCTTAGGTTATTAATCCTCCCTAAGTAAATCAAATTTATCCTACCTTAGCTTATAGGATAATATTCATCCCAAACAACCAAGATGTCAGACTTATTTTTCAAAATCGAGCCCTAATTAATTAGATTCTTATTGAAGTATCCCTGTTTTTAATGCTTATATAAATATTGTTCTCAAATTATGCACATTAGTTAAGTTCTCACGGTCACAGATGCATTGCAAAGCTCTTTACATTGCTCTTGATTGTTGAGAATTAATGACACAACAAATCATCATTATCATCATCATCATAGTATATCATCATCATCATATACTCCCTCCTATTCAAAATAACTGTCCACTTTCCTTTTATAGTCAAGTCACTCTAATTGTCTACTTTCTATTTTTGGCAAAGATACCCCACCCATCACCCCAACTTATATTATTTAAAATACCCCACCCACCACCTTTTCAATTATTATAATCACTTAAATACCCCAACTACCACCTTTACAATTATTATAATCACTTAAAATACCCTCACTACCATTTCCTTAAAATGCAGTCCAAACACAAAGTGGACATTAAAATTGAATAGGAGGGAGTATAATATAGATATACTAATTCATAAGCTTTTTTTCCATTTGTCACTCCATAATTCATTTGTGTCAATTGTCACTTCACAAATGAATTCATTAAATATATTTTTAAATATTATAGTATTTCTCCAAATCAAATTAAAACAATTCAACTCCTCCATTTAATCAAACAACAACAATCCTTCACCTACTTAATTTACAATCCTATGTATTTTTGCATTTTTATTTTTTGTCAAATTATTTTCTATTAACACTAAACAAATAATTACAGTAGGGTAAAAAAAACTCAGATAATCAGGGCTCTCTTTGACAGGTGCATCAGTGTGAAAAAGAGGCTCACCTTCTAGGAAGAGTTTCCCCTCCTCACTCTTCATGTGCAAAGGAGAGGTGGATTTATCTAAAAAACCCACAGACGACGATACTAAATACTTGACCTAAACAGTTAAACAAAAGCAACTGCTAGGCCACCAAACAAGAAAAACTACAAACATAGACAGCGTTAGCCAAAATTACAAGTTCCCCAGCTAACAGGAGGTGGACTCATTGAGAGTTAGGGAGCTGAATCTGATTTTGGAGTTTGTTTTGATAGTTTCAACTACCCTCTGGATTGTGGCAACCTTCTTCTGCCAAACAACTTCATTTCTCACGTTCCATATTGTATAGATTAGGTTGTAGAAGATAGCTACTGTAAGTCTCCATGGTGTTTTGGGCATGCGGCGTTTGCGATGTAGGTCGTTTATGTGCTTGATGCTCCAAGTAATACCCAGCCAGTGCTTAAGTGCTTCCACACATTGACAGCTGAAGTCGCACTTGAAGAAGAGGTGCTTAGTCGTTTGCAAGGCGGATAATTCAAATTGTTGCTTAATGATTAACAAGATACGGGGTAAACAAAATATATGGTCGAGAAACTAGTGCTACGATGCAAATAAGCTAATGCAAAACAATAACAATAATGAGATAACAATAAAATGACAAACTCTAGGGTGTCGGGCGTCACCTAATTCCAACATGGGGGTCAATTACTCTCATGATTGTATGAAATTGAGTCCTCCGCATAATCAAACGTGATCTAATTAATGTCAAGCTTCCGCTCTATTGATTAATATCGATTTAAAACTAATCTAGTGTTAATCCTCAAAGTTCGGTTTTATCGGTTAAACTAGTAGGATTTTAACTTAAATATATCTCAATTCTAAATTAATCCTAATCTCAAACTTCCATTTTATTGTAAAGGTTAATAAAGTTGTTTAAACCGAGATTCATTAAGCGTAATTTCAATTATAGACTCAAATCTCACACAATCAATCGATAAAATATCATTCCATGCTTTGAATTAGAGATTATACCCTAACCCTAGATAAGAAAACTACTCACTATGCTTAATGCTTAAGAACATGTAGTCAATGATAAACAAAAATGAATGACAAAACAATAAACAAGAAAAGTTACTAATTTTGATGAACGAAAACTAAATTGCAAAAATTAAATCGTAACAACGTTGTTCAATAACGAAGCTTCAATGGAAAACTAGCAAAAGTACAGAGAAAAACTCAGAAGTTCACTAAAAAAACTAAACTTGTGATAAAAAGTAACCGCCACTTTATATAGTGACTCCAAAAATTGAGAAACCGTCCTCATAGCCGAGTCGGATTTTCATACTGCCAAAATCATCATTTTTCAGATCCCACAGTCGACTCGGCGGTTGCCTTTGCCTTCATGAAAGTCGAGTCGGCTTTTTTCTCTGCCTAAATCATCAACTTTCCAAAGTATCAAGACGACTTGGCGCTGGCTTGGTTATGCATTGCCTCATAATGCTTGTTCCAGAGGCTGTAGGCTTTGGCCTTGGATGGTTCTCAAAGCCGAGTAGGCTTTCCTCTAGGGCTTGAAAACTCATATTCGGGGTCGTTTTGCGGCCTCTCTTGTTCATTCTATAACTCACGAGCATCGATCTCCTTCACATAATGCCCTTTAATTTGTAAACCAGAGTAAATGGACTAAAAACAATCCTAAATCGTCACTAAACTTCATCAAAGGAGCATAAAAGACGTAATAAGTGCAAATAATCGCACTTATCATCGGGCTAGGTCTAGACCTTTAGGGTCCAAGACTCATGCCCATCCCTAAATAAAAGTACTTCTTATCTAAGACAACCTTATAACTTTGTTAAATTCTAAGATTTCACATCGATTAAGCTTTAAATATAAATAATCATGGTTGCTACGAAACAATCGTAATCATGTCATGACAAAGTCACGAAGAATGAAAGGAATTAGTTAATTATTTTTTATTTAGCCTATGTTAAGTCAAGTCAAGTCAAGTCGAATTTTGTCATATTAGATTTTTTTTGAAGAACTCTTGTTGCAGTAAAGAAATTGTTGAATTTATTAAGGGACTAAAACTGTTAAATAACTGTTGAATAAAGTTTGAACAGTAACTCAATTGCTAGGAATCAACTATCTAAACCACAAAGAAAAACTAATCTAGAGGATGACTTCCTAAAAAGTCTCGCTGATACTTAAGTCAGACAGGGATAAGGATTTACAGTATATAACACATCCTGGGCCTCAACCATAAAATTAAGCTTTTGGTTGAGTTGGTTCATTGACATGGTATCAGAAGCCAACGGACACGAGGTCAAGGTTTTGGATTTCAACCATCTCTCATTTAAAATAGAATATTCAGTGCCTATGAATATCCTCACTTCTAGCCCAATCGGCTCTCGTGTGAGGGGGCGTGTTAAAGTATATAGCATATCCTGGGGTCTTAACCATAAGATTAAGCTTTTTTTGAGTTGGTTCCTTAGAAAAGGGGATATTTGAATGTAATGGTAGAGTATTTGAACAGAGTTTCTGTATTAGAGTAAGATTGTGTAACTTGTTTCTGTAAATAAATTATGTTTTTATAGTAGTCTCCTTAATTTAGGGTCTTGACTCTTGACCGTTGTTCTTCCATGCTAGGGACATGGAGATAGTGTCTTAAGAAAGTACAAGTAGTGGGAAGTTATTTCAGGCAGTGCTACTAGTGGATAAATGTGAGTATTTTAGGGTTTTAGTTCTAGGTTTGACCAAATGAGGTAGGGATAATTTTGACTTGGGTTTTATTAAAAAGTCTATGGTTACATGTTTGATTTTGACTTTAAAGGATATGTTTTTTATCCCAACAATTTAAACTATGAGTTTGCTATTATATCAAACTCTAAAAGAATAAAGGAAACTAAGAGACTTAAATATTATATCTTTAGTACAAATTGCTAAAAGACCATTAAAATGTATTGTTTCAATGAAACTCAAGTAATATTTGTATTAGTAAAGTTTGAGAATAGAATGTTTGACATAGTCCAATATTTTGATCAGAGTTTGAGAATGAAAATTAAATGATTGAAAATGGGATAAAAAAATAAACAGATTAGCAAATGTACGGATTTATTTTCAAAAATACCAACAATTATGTAAAAAGAAAATATGATATTTAAGTTAGATAAAAAGAGGATATTATAAAGAGTAATTGAATGGTGAAATCCAAGTAGAAATAAAATGACCATATTAAGCGTTGTAGATTGCTCTAAAAAAATTGATCACCCTTTTACAATTTACAAGGAGTGTCCTATTAAAGTGGCTAGACTTTAAAATGACGTTTGAGATTATATTAAAGAGCTGACTGATACAGTTATACAACCCACCTTCATTAGGACTATAATTATAGAACATTATCCTAGGTTAATTACATGCTATCATGAATTATTTATATAGAAACATGAGGAAAGCTATTCGAGTTGAATAGACGGATAGCAAGTCCCCTATAAAACATTTTCTACATCTAGCATTTTCAGCTTAAACTATTATAAAAAATCATATATTTGTAACAAAGCTGAGTATAACCACTTGTGTATACAAAGAAGAGGGCAATTGTATGAGGTTAAAGGGAGGGAAATTAGAGTCAAAAGGAAGCTTCAAGAAAGATCTAGAAGAATTATAAATGAGTAGAATGAAAATAGGGAAGAAGTCATGTGCAAAAACATGTTCATCATGTAATCATTCATTTTTAAACTAATCATATACTCCTACCTTTTTAATATATATATGCATGGTCCATTCTAATATCTTCGTATTAAAATACGCATTTTTAAAGAAATAACTTTTTCTCAAGCTTTATTTTGAAAATTCTTTTAAAATTAAAAGTTTATTTTGTTTAAATTTTCGCTTAACATCACCAATATATATTTTGATAGAAGCCCAGGAAATATTTTACAATAAGTCTTGTAAGACCGTCTCACTATAACACAACCACATATAATTAGCCTATTTATTCAATTGGTAACTTTAAAATTGTAAGTAATGACTTAAACGTTATAAGTGATCACTCTAACATTATAATAAGTGATCACTTTATAATGATAATTGATCATTTAAGACAATAAGTGTATATTGAACCGGTTATAACTTATAAGTGATCATTTAAGACAAAACAATTCAAGTAGACTAAACTAATTGGAGTTTGAAAACGAAACTTAGTAAAGTTGACTGAATCGAGGTAAACGAAATCAATATAGCTAACTGAATTGAATAAAAGTGAGCTGTGGTAATCCAATCTGAATGAAATAAAGCAGAATTGAAAATTAGTTGTAAACATGAAACATGCCAATGAATTGAAAATTTGTAGAAGAAATCAGATCATGATCAAATCCCACAAGATCATGAGTTTATACTGCTCTGGACTAACTTGCTGCTTCTCGAATCGATCAAGATTGTTTCCCAAGTTTCTGTAATGCAACCATCAAACAAGATTAGACAATCAGTGAACAAAAACTCCTGAAAATATAACATCTCTTGGTTCACAAGATGATCTTACCAGAGCCATTATTTTCTGTAATATCTCTTGCTTCTCTATGTCAGCACTTGTAGGAAGGCCCGTCTGCTTCTGCCATTGGTCAAACTGCCCAACAGAAGCAGCAATCACAAGCAGTTAATAATACAACAATGGCGAAAAAGATTGACTACACGAAATATGATCTTACCATCATCTTCTCTACAATTTTCAGTGTCGATTTCAGGCTCTCCTTTGATCAGGCATGTCCACAAGTACTCTTCTGAGTCTTGTTTTGTCAGCTGAATGCAAATTGTATTCGTTTCATCACACTTCTATATAATCCCCTTTTGTTGATGGCCATTTTTCGGGGTTGCAAGAATAAGAACTCCACAGACAAGAGATTCGACATACAGTGCACTTCTACGTAGCAACAAACCTCGAATTTCATTCGCTTTTCTTGTTAAAAGTGGGTTCTATTCAAATTTTCACCAAGCTCTCAATTCAACTAGCTTATTACACATACAATGAAGATACATGCCAATGCTGAGGCAATATATGGGTAATGGGAGTGTGTAGATGAAAATAAAACGTTTTGGCATTTAAAATTCAAAGCCAAAGGTTGCATTCACTGTCACATGATTCACTAATCTCCTTGCAAATTGTGAATCAAAAAATGCGAATTATGGTTGGTTTTGGGCTATTTTAGAGTCATTTTGAGCGAATCGCGAATCCAAAAAACGAATTAACCGACAAATCATGTTCCACTGGTCGCAATGCAACTTCATCAACAGAATCCGAAGATGCATACCCAAAGTCCAAAAAACAATAATCAATCTTTATATCACCGTAGAGTTCACCCTGCAATTGCAATGCACAAATTCTCAGAAAAAATACATCAAACTAGGCACCATTGAAGTAGCAATGAACAGAAACATACATCAATGATAGGTGGTTGACCCTTGATTCCAACCTCCAAATGGTTTGTCTGTAGGTCACACACAATGTGTCGTGCCATCCTTCTAGGTGGAACAGGTATATCAACACTAACTTCTAGCAAAGACTATCCCCAAGAGTACTTATCAAAGTAGAGGCCATTCCATTTGTTTGGTCCTGAATAACAATATTTTACAAAATCAAAAAACCAGAAACTCCAATACAATCGATAATTAGACAGCAATATCACACATAAAAATATATGAAAACTTGAAAGACATATATTTCTTGGAAGAATTTCTTAGTTAGTAATCTCAAATCAAATCAGAAACTCCAATACAATCGATGATTAGATAGCAATAGCGTTACAAATCCTACGCTAATAGTTCTATTAAGCTTCAGCAAGAATTAACATGAATAGTTCAAGATTTAATTAGCAATCTCAAACCAATTAACAATTATCCAATCAAAGCCGCTACCATCACTCCAGTATATGCAGGACGTATTCACAGTTATTACTTTAGCAGAGCAAAACTCAAATTTCGTTTCCGAGCAAAGACAAGAAATCCAAAGCTTAACATCGGAAAGACGGAAACTCAAACAGTAAACGACTAGAAATAAATCATAAAGAATTCGAAAACATCCATGGCAATTGGCAAAAAAAACATACGATCAAGAAACCCTTATTAACGAAAAATTAAGCAATGCAACTAAATAAAGTACTTTATACATCCAATCAAACAATTAACAACAAATAACAAAACATAAAGAAGCCGAACTTGCATCGAAATCAAAATAAAGCAATATGGATAAATTAAAAAGGCATCAAGAAACTACAACAAATGAGAAAGAAATTACTCATGTACTCTTTTTTAATTTCTCTATTCATTTTCTCGATCATCATGGCTTCTACCATGTCTATCTCCGAAGAAAGAGCTTCTTCATATTGTTTCTTGTTGTACTCTCTGAAGACTCATTAGCAAAGAATTGAACTTGATTGTCGACATAATTGAAGGCGGATTGTAGAAAACTCAGCGGATTGGAGGGATCTAAAGTTGCAGATAAACGTCTCAGAAATTTAGATAAGTCTTTTTGTTTTAGGTATTCTTCGATTTAGGAGTGAGAAAGACGAGGGTTTAAGGAGAGATATGGTAGAATGAAGATTTAAGCGCGGTTAACGGGAAAGCTATTAAACGATCCAGGTATATATAGTGTGTGGTGTTGCAAGAATTTGAATCGGAATGTCAATTTTTAATAATTTTTTAAAGGAAAATTTGCTCAAAATAATCCCAACTATCGCCCGTTGGCCAAAACTAATTTCAACTATCAATTATTTTTTAATAATCCCAACTATCATAATTTGTTGAAAACATACCCACCCCTTTGTTATCAGCTGGAACGAGTAACTTTTTCACTTTTTTTTTTTCTTTTTTTCACTTAATTGTTCAAAATTAACCCTTCCCCTTCATCTATTAATCAAAAAAGAAAGAAAAAAGTGAAAAAGTTATATGTTCCAATCGGTTAAAAGGGAGGTGGGTATGTTTTCAACAAATTATGAGAATATCTGGGATTATTAAAAAATAATTGATAGTTGGGATTATTTTTGGCCAACGGGTGATAGTTGGGATTATTTTAAGAAAATTTTCCTTTTTTAAAAAACTTTTTTTAAGCGTTTTTTTTTGTAAAAAAAGAGAAATTTTTGTTAAATAAAAATAATTGGAAAAATAAGTTGCTTGAAAGATAGATTAATGTATCTAACAACGATTTCAAACCTATATGGGTTCGAAAGATGGGTTGTAGCTAGGTTAAAAGTGAAAAGTCGATTTCCTAGACAACAATCTTCTTAAATGGTGAAATCGTTGTCTAAGACAACGATCTTGCTTAACTTGTAAATTATTGTATAAGACAACAATTTTAATTCCCAAGAAACGAACCACTAACTTCTTCCCCATTTTCCTCTTTCTAATAACGAACTCTAATTCTTCCAAATCTCCTGTATCCTTCTTTTATTTCTTCTCCCTTTTAGCTGTAATTCATATTATTTTTCATTTTAGTCTTTATTGTTCAATTTGATCTGTAAAGGTGGGTGTCTTTCGTCATTTTTATATTTTCCATTGAATTTTTAGGGTTTGGATTTTTGTAGTAAAATTATTCGTACTTGCTCATCTACATGATCAAATTGAGATAATTTTATAAACTTTTGAAAATAATGAATTGTTATGTAGTATGCTCATGGAATGGAGTTGTTATTGAAAATAATAATTTAGTAAGATACAAAGGTAGAAATTTAAGACTCATTGTGGCCAATATTTATATGTCATGTATTGAGTTTATTGAGTTGTTGTATAAAATAGGGGTGAAAGTTCAGTGTTTGGTTTGGATTACACACAAATTCAAATCAAACGAAACTAAATTCGGTGTTAAATTTTTCAAACCAAATCCAAATCATTATTTTTATAATCCAAATTAAACCAAACCGAATTTTAAAATTTCAATCCAAATCGAACTGAATTAACCAAATTAATCGAATTTCAGTCCAAAACATTGACAAAATCGATTCCAGTAGAAAATTTCCAACAATTGATACATTCATTACAACTTAAAGTGTTCATTAAAAATAGACTAAAACAATCTTAAAATGTTCATCAAACATCAAACAAATTTAAAATTCATTACAAAGCACAAATTCCTCCAACATCAAACACAAACTTGAATCTCCAACACTGAATGAAGTCTTCAATCACCATCCTTCTCTTCATCAATCTTCAATTTCAATGATGTTTGGGTATGTTGAGCGATCATCACCGAGATCTTCCAACACCATTTTACTCAAATCTTTCAAAAAAAACATAAAAAAATAATTAATAAACTCATTTTTGTCTATATTACAAAAATACATCTAAAAATACACCATACATCTAAAATATATAGAATACGAAGCAAAAAAATACGAAACAAAAATATATCTAAAATAAACAACATACATCTTAAATAAACGAAATACATCTAGAATAAAGTAAAAATTTAGGAAAAACAGTTAACTTAAATAAAAATTACGAAACAAAACAAAATCATTAAATCTAAAATACATCTAAAAAATACATCTAAAATAGATCTAAAATAAAAAAATATATAACACAAAAAAACTGAACACGATATACAAAAAATACGAAAAAAATTCATCTAAAATACAACAAAAACAGTTAACCTAAATCAAAAATACGAAACAAAAAGAATAAGTAAATCTAAAATATACAAAAAAAGACGAAAATAAAAACAGTTAACCTTTGACCATCCATTAAGAAGAGATGAGATGAGAAGGTATCAACTATCAAGAATGGTGGAAATGGTGGATGAAACAATGCAAGAGATGAGAAGGAAAGGAATGGAAGAGGGTGTGAGGGAACAAGGAAGGGAATGGGAATGGGGGGCCCCGTACAGGTATAGGGAAGGGAATTAGTGGAGTATAGAAATCTCATCTCAAAAAAGGTAGTATAGAAAATGTTGGAATATACAGAATATTTTGAGATTTATAAGAATCTTTTATATTAAGCAAATATGTTATTTTAGGCGTAAATCATATATGTAATTATTCTACTTGCTTTATTTGTAATATTGGTCTTTGTATTTAGACAAGTCATAGAGAATGAATCAAAATACACAGAGATTAAAACTCAAATTCTCTTCTACTGTCCTTAATCTATCATTTATCAGAAAACAACATATAAAATTCAATTAAGTCTAGAGCATAAAATTACTTAAGTTTAAAAGAATTTCTTGATTAACTTCTATTTTGTATGGTAATAAATAAATATCGTTATTTTATATCTTCCTTCTACCAAATAAATAAATCCTAAACTTAAAATAAGTCCATAGCTTTTATATTTATAATAAAATAATGGCAAATAATAAACACAGCCCTAAGGGCTGTATTTAAGGGGGAATATTCTTAATATATCATTAATTACTATTCAAGGGTGCTAAATAAGACTTTCTCGGGACTCGGCGCCTTAACTTACTTTTTCTACATGACCTTTTGGTTGCTTTTTATTCTTCATTCTTTTTATTCATCATCTTCTTCAACTCTTATCTCACTCATTTCACCAATTCCATTATACTTCTACTACATCTCAATTTCAGAAAGAAGAGCCATTTATGGATTTTAATTGATTTTCATACAGCTTGTATATTCCAACAATAGTAATATCAAGAGCAACAGGTAATTACCTCAACCAAAATAATTTAGTCAATATGGTATTTCTTAATTGATGTTAACAATTAGGATTATTTAGTTAATTATGTATTTTTTTAATTGATACTCTTCTCAAGTCATTGAATAATTTGGTCAGTTTTAGAGATTAAAATGATTGATTTTGACTTAAATGAACCTGTAATTGAAGAGGATGAGGATGCACCTTTTGTTGGCCAAACTTTTCAGACTCAGGAAGAAGCATTTATGTTTTATAACAATTATGCAAAAAACATGGTTAAGTGGTAGTGAAGGATCGTACAGACACTAGAAATGGAAGGACTATTAGACAAGATTTTCTTTGTCATTGTTATGGAAAACCACGTCCAAAGGTAATTGATATGTCCAAAAATAGGCGAAACAAGAGTTCTTCCAAGTGTGGTTGTTCTGCTCGTTTGCGTATCACTTTAAGCAGAGTTTTGATATATTTCCAGAGGAATGGCATGTGACTGTACTGGTCAAACCACATAATCATCCCATGTTGTCACATGAAGAACTACGTTTTCTTTCGTCAAATAGGAGTATCACTCCACAAGGTGAGAAAAAGATTTTGTTATATAAAGAAGCAGGATTATCAATTAGACAAATAATTAGGGTGATGGAACTTGAAAAAAATCTCAAACATGGTGAGCTGCCCTTTCTTGAAAGAGACATTCGCAATCTTTATGGTAAAGTTAAAAAGTTGATTGGAGTGGAAGATGCAAATAACTTAAAAGAGTATCTAAAATCTGCAAAGGAAGAGAATAAAATGTTCCAATATACATTTACTTTGGATGAAGAGGGGAGACTAGAAAATTTGTTTTGGTGTCATGCTCAAAGTTTTGAATGGTACCAAAAATATGGTGATGTTGTTGTTTTTGATACTACTTATAAAGTGAACTCATATGATATGCCCTGTGCGATTTTTGTTGGTGTTGATAATCATGGAAAACAATTTTGTTCGGGGGTGCACTTCTTAGAAATGAAACAACGAATACTTTCAAGTGGTTAATGAAGGTATGTATGCTTTGTACTCAACGAATACTTTGTATTGATTTGTTTACTTCACTAATTTATTTGTTTCAAATATTAGGCATTTGTAAACTTTATGAACAAACCACCAAAGACCATCATAACTGATCAAGATCCCTGGATGTGTGAAGCAATATCATCTGAAATGCCAACTACAAAGCACAGCTTTTGCATTTGGCACATTACTTCAAAATTTAGTTGTTGGTTTGTATCACTTTTGCGCAATGACTATAAAAAGTGGTGTGGTGATTTTTATGAGTTATATAGGATGACTATACCAGATGAGTTTGAGGTAAAATGGTCTTTAATGGTTGAGAAATATAATCTCCAAACCAATAAGCATGTCTTAGGTTTGTATGGAGTAAAACATTTTTGGGTACCGACTTATCTTCGTGATTACTTTTTTGGAGGGATGATAACAACTGTTAGATCAGAAAGTATAAATGCATTTATCAAGAAATTTGTTTCTTCACATACATGTTTGAAAGATTTTGTGAAACAGGTTCGCATATTATTTTGTCAAATATCTTTATGATACATTGTGATTTAGATGTTTGACATCCTTTAGTAATACTATATGTAATTTTCTTTCAGTTTGATTTGGCAATTCAAGAAATTAGTCATAGGCATTTACATAACAAAGTGATTGCTAATCTTAGACCTGTTCCTTTGAATTCTAAGTCACCATTAGAAAAACAAGCTTCTGAAGTTCTAACACCATTTGCTTTTAAAAAATTTCAAGAAGAATTTGGAAGGGCTACATTGTATACTATTAATCAAGTTGAGAGAGATGTTTATCTGGTAAAATATTTTGAAGGGGATAACGCTAGACAACATAAAGTCTTATGGGATGGATATACAATGAAATGTAGTTGCAAAAATTTTGAGTTTTGTGGTATTATTTGTCGTCATGCGTTGCGTGTATTTATCCATAGAGATTGTTTCAATATTCCATCCTTGTATTTTCCTACACGATGGCATTGTGCTGCATTGGAGTCTACTCATGATGTTCAAGAAGGGCATGATGATACATCATTTGAAGAAGAATGCACTCTTACGAGCAATGAACTTGGAGACGGAGAAATAGTACTATGTCCACCACAATCAAAAACAAAAGGTCGTCCGAAAAATAGGCGAGAAAAGGGTGGAAAAGAATTGGGAGTGAAGAAGAGGAAGTGTTGCTCTATATGTAAACAACCCGGTCACACTAAACCTACTTGTCCTAACAAAGAAAATATTTTCACCTTGAACGTTGTTGATGAAGAAATATCATTTATGTCCTCTCAAAACAATTTGTCATCTACATCAAACAAGAAGCAAAAACAAACATTGGAAGATTTAGGAATCAATCCCATCTTTACAATGAAGATTTAGGTAAGACTTCACTTTTTTTTTTTATTTTGTATTTCATATTTTGAAGAGGAGTATTCCATTTTTTTTGTACTCAAAGATTTTTTTTCTTATTTTGGTAGGTACTCTGGGTGTTTATGGCTAAGAAATATTTATTTTTGACAAAGAATGCATCAATTGACAACATTTTGACATTTTTGTAGGACGTCAATACTTTAAGATAATAGTTTCTATATATCTCTAATGTTATTTTGCTTTTTTGAAAGAGTGGTGTATTGACTAATTTTTATCATTTTTGTTTATTGATCATTTAATACTTTGTTATATGTTTATTGATCATTTAATGAGTTCTTAGCATTTATATGTTTATTGATCATTTAATACTTTGTTATTTAATGAGCTTTTAGTTATGCTTGAGATTCTCTTGAAAATGAACAAAATACCATTAATTATTTGTTTTCACCACTTCTTATGCACAACCCTTACGGTTGTAAATATCATGACCCTAAAATAATATATCAATTTAAAATATCTAAAAATTATACTCTCTCCGTTCTCTAATTTTGTTCCTATTTGGAATATTCAACCTTAAGGAGAGAGAAATTTCATTAATAGTTTTGACATATATTTAAATGATAAAAAATATTCATGTGATATCTCGTTAGGTTCGTCTTAACGTATACTTTTTTATTATGTATTTCTTTATTATAAATGATAATTTAATTGCTATAAATTGATAAATGGGGATTAAAATAATTTTTAGTAGTAAAAATGGAACCGGTTGGCCGAACCGGGCTTTCAAAGCCCGGTCCTTTTAAAGCCCATATTAATTTCAAAGGGTCCTTATCCGACCCGACCTATATTTACTTAAGCCCGGCCCGGCTCTTATCCGACTCATTGAACACCCCTACTGCCGGCTATTATTATTAATACAATCTAAATATCCAACTAATATACACTTGCTACTAGGGGTGTGCAAAATGAGACCGGAACCGGGTAAGACCGGACGGGACCGGTTGCATCCAATCCGGTCTCCGGGTCTTACATATTCGACATTCCGGGTTTCCGGTCCGGTCCGGTCTAAACCCGGAAGAATCTAGGTTGGACCGGATGAGACCGGATGCACATAAAAGTGATTTTAAAAGTGAATAATATTTACAATTGTTATGTATATACTTATTTAAAGGGCGTTAAATATTTTATTTTTAACACAAAATAATTTTTTAATTCAAATATTTTAATTTTATAATAATTAATTTGCTAACTTGTTTTTAAATCATCCATTTTTTAAATTTATTTTTGGTATAAAAAATTATTTCCGGTCTAACCGGTCCAAACCCGGACCGGACCAGATGGAATCCGGGTTAGACCGGGATCGGATCGGATGGAACAGATCCGGTCTTAGTATTTTTGAGATTTCGGTCTTCCGGTTCAACCGGTTCCGGTCCGATCCGGTCCGGGTTTGGACCGGTGAACACTCCTACTTGCTACTATCAATTCAACATTATAATTTTCGCTACGCAATTTATCAACTTGACACTAAATATTTCACTTATAAAGGAGGGGTGGTTGAGATTCGAACCCGTGACCTCTTGTCACACTAACTCTAATACCATGTCAAAAAACTAACTCAACCAAAAATTTAACCTGATGATAGAGGCTTCTGGATATGTTATATACTATATAATGTGTTGGGGATAAGAAATCCCAAATACTCGAAATATCCAAAATACCCTTGGTCAATGGTCAACTGCATAATTCAACAATCTTTATCATCACATATGGTCAAAGCTGTATATGTACTAACTAACAGAACAACAATTATTAAGCCTTCCGTCAACTAAAAGCACATCCGTAGATCATCGCCCATTATCTCTGATAACTGCTGCCACTATAACACTTCCCAACTGATGTACCCTAGAAAAGGAGGAGACAGAAATAACCAACTGGCAGTTATACCCAGGAGAAATAGATTCATATAAATATAACATCCTTCCATCGGAATCAGGTTACGCAATTCTATTCTCAAACTCACATATATTCATACTACTTCCTTTTCGGTCTGACTTAAGCATCGGAGAGCTTTTCCGGGACATCAACCCTCGATTTAGTCTTTCATTGTGGTTGTAGGCACAGCACTCGCGGCGGTCAGATTATCTCACTTCCTTTAATTTGAAGGTACTTCCCTAAAAAAATCCCCCTTTACAAATTTGACAGTTTCTTAGCAGAAACAATTTGGCGCCGTCTGTGAGGACGAGAAGTACTAACCTTCGAAAACACATAAGAATCAACCCTGAACGTTGTGATAGTACCACGCAAAACTAACACTAAGGAAGTGTCCATGGCTAGAAGCACAGATACTTTCACATCCCATCGTGAAAATCAAGCTGTAATAAGGAAGGACCTTGAAACTCTTGCCAACAACCTCTCACAAACCTTTGCTGAGCAGTTACGAAATGTTACAGCCCAAAACAACATACAACAAAACAACCCTGATCAAAATGCAACTTTAACAGCCATGACACAGCAGATCTAAGACCTTCGAACCATGTTCACTGAGCGAAACAGAGTCCATTCCGAACCGGGACGCCGCGAAGCGGAAGAGACTCACCAATCTCATTCTAGAGCAAGAACTTCAAACCGAAACCAGAAGACACCCTCAAGGAGAGAAGTGTCCCATATTAACATCTCCAGGAGGTCAAATGACAGGGACATGAGATCTCTTCTCAACCGCCTCCGGCGAGAGAAAAGCAATGATGTCCAGAGTTTCATGGAGAGGAGAAGGAGTTTAAGATCCCAAGAAACTCGAGACCAAAACAGTGCCGATCAAGTGGCAGAGTCCCCTGCTGTTCAAGGTCCTCCCCAAGGAAATGAAGCGCCTATGCTGCTGAATTCACCCTTGTCCGCGGAAATCCTTGCCATTCGAAATCCCGCTAAAATCAAGATCTATTTTCGGGTACACAATGCCCGGAAGAACACATGATAGCCTACAAGAACCTCATGGTCTTGTACACTACTGATCCCATGCACTTATGCAAGTTCTTCCCGATAACCTTGACAGGCTCAGCCCTGACATGGTATACTTCCCTTCCCAATGGAAGTATCAACAGTTTCGCCGAACTCGAGGCCAAGTTCCTCAATCACTTCATTGCATCTAAAAGGCGCCAAAAACTTGTTTGGGTTTTTATTTTATGCCGCAAGTGTACGAATTTTGTAGCACAATTACAGGTCAGATCACAGGGAGGCAAGGTTAATAACTAGTTTCGCTTAATTAACTACTCAGAAAACAACAGATTTTAGTTGATTCTAATTGTACTATGTAAGAACACTTAAAGAAATGATAGTATCAAGATAATAAAAGGACTAGGACAAGGAATTCCCCACTAATAGCATATGATTGTTTCGATAAGGATTGCAATTGATTCCATTGAATTGATTCACTGACCTAACTTAATCACTCCTTTTCGGGATGATAACCAAATTAAATCAAATTAAAAGGTCTCGCGATCTCAATTTTTGTATTTCGACCGATTAACGTCACAAGAAACGTACCCCTAAATCTCAACTTTTGTGATTTCGATAAAGGTGAAACATTAACATGTTTTATCATACAAGACTAATAATAATCTCATCCATAAACTTTCATCTTAATAAACAATCCTCATCTAGCAATCACACACATATTAGGGTTCAAATCCAGTGCCCTAGCATACAAACTACTCACTAATCTTGGCTAAAGAAACTTCTAAATCTAATAAACTATCATAGACTACAAAATAAGACATAATTAAAAACTTAAAAACAGTAAAAATACCTTGACAATGGAGATATGACGAAGAACACGATTAAATTCAAAGAAAAGTAATTTAAATTGAAGAAGAAATCCAAGATTACAATATCAAATTACCCAAAAGAAAGCATAAAACAAGATTGTAAAGTGCAAAAGAAATCTGAAAAGTTCTCTAAAAAAAACTGAATGAGAATACTAAAATGTAACCGCCACTTTAAATAGTGGTTTCAAAAATTGGGAAGAAAACCGTCAAATTGCCTTCTGACGGAAAAGAGCCGACTCGCCACTTCAGGTGTAACAAGTCGTTGCATATGCTTTGCCTGGAAAAGTGAGTTCAGATAAGAAGCGACGAGTCGTTACATGGGAGCAGCGAGTCGTCGCATGGGAGCAGCGAGTCGTCGATTTGGGTTTGACTGGCGAACTTTGAATGGCGCCATTTCTTGCTCGGTTGTCAGATATGGACATATAATATACCATTGGAAAGCTCTTGAAGTCTACGTTCTAATGCCATAAACTTTGCATCAATGTGATCTCTTTATCAAAATTTATATCCAAATGAATGAGCATGTATCAAATTTCACCTCAAAACTTTTGTCTAATTAAGCACTTTTCTACTCTTTTCTCTTTTGCCCATCTTCATTGTAAAACATCTTCAAACGAGAAACAATCTTTTCACTTATTTTAGGGGTCTTAGGCTATTTTTCCAGGCCTTCACCCTCTTATCACCCTGGGACATAACAAAAACTCTAATTTCGCCTCATATATTACATAAAACACAATTCAAAGTTTATGAGACAAAATTACAACAAATCACTAATATTACACCTAAATCCAATTAAAAACTTCATACATAGAGCATAAAAATAGCACGGATAATTGCAAATAATTGCACTTATCACCTGCCATCCCTCCATTTTCGAGTATACTATGCCCGAAAGAACACATGATAGCCTACAAGAACCTCATAGTCTTGTACACTACTGATCCTACGCTCTTATGCAAGTTCTTCCCGATAACCTTGACAGGACTGACTCTGACATGGTATACTTCCCTTACCAATGGAAGTATCAACAGTTTCGCCGAATTCGAGGCCAAGTTCCTCGGTCACTTCATGACATCCAGAAGACAAGAAAAGTCCAAATTTCACCTGTTAAGCATCACTCAACCGAAAGGTGAATCCCTATCCGCTTACCTTTAACGGTTCCATGACGGAGTCTTGGCCGTTACGGACTTGGAAGAGTCCATTGCTATTTCAGCCCTGATCAATGGCCAGAAAACTCACAAGTTGAAATTCCAACTCTTGCAAAACCAGGTCAAAACCTACTCAGAAGTGATGGAACAAGCTCCAAGATTTATCACAGCCTCTGATATCTGCCATCAACTAGATCCCACTTCCAAGAAGTGGAAGAGTGACAAAATGGCTGAGACAAATGACAAACCACAGAATGAAAGCCAAGCTCCCAAGAGGGATCCTAATCGACCTGAAAGAGAAAGAAAATACACTCCACGAGAACTCAAAGATGATGGCTTTGAGGCAAGGTTTAATCGCAATAGAAGAGGCATCTTCTATGCCATTAGTGATGAGTTACCTCCTCCTACTACAATTCCCACACCACAATATCGCAGAAACATGAATTTTTGGTACGAATATCATAAGGAACACGGCCATACTCTCCCGAATTGCCGTGAACTCAAAAGAATTCTCGACCAGTAAGCGGAGGAAGGGAAGTTGAATCGCTTCCTCTATTGTGATTGAACAAGAAGGAGGTATAACTTGGATAACAACGACTACAAGAAGACTGAAGTAGAGAAGAAAACAGAAACCAAGGACCACTCAAGTGCCACTAACAGAGTGATTAACATGATAGTAGGAGGCTACTAAGAGGAATTTCCCAATCTTCGATCCACAAGGGACAACATTCACATCCTGGTCAAGGGCCCTTCGAAAGAGCATGCACCTTGCCCTGAGATGAAGTTCAATGAAAACCTAAGCATCCCACTATAACAACCACATTCTGACCCCGTGGTAGTTACTCTGAAAATAGGCCAGATGAAAGTCCGTCGTGTATTGGTAAATACCGTAAGTAAAACCGACTTAATCACCATGGATTGTCTTCGCCAGATAAAATACAAAGAAAAACACCTTCAACCCATGGACAGAGCTTTGATTGGGTTTGGTGGTGGAAGAGTCATCCCTCTGGGAATAATAGTCCTTCCGGTTTGAATTGGTGAGAAAAATAGTGGCCGAAGTTTGGCAGTCTACTTTACTGTTGAAGACCTCAAGTTCTCTTATAATGCTATCATGGGACTTCCATTAATCAACATGATCAAGGCAGTTATATCTACCCACCAATTGCTCTTACAATACGAGCGAGATGACGCTTTCGTCGGGGTACTAAGAGGCGATCAAAAATCAGCAAGAGAATGCCTCATCACTGTCCTGAAAAATGGAGAGCCAATTCAAGAATGCGAACAGAAAAGGAAGTTGGAGGAAGCCTCTATTCTGAATATCCAAGCACCTTCCCCAAGATCGAAATCCTCTGAAAAACACAAAGAGGTTGACGTTGGGGGAAGGGAGAAATGATCAAGATAGGGGCCAACGTGAAAGAAGAAACTAGAAAGTAAATACTCAGCGTCATAGTTGAATTCAGAGATATCTTCGCCTTTAATGTCTAGGCGATGCCTGGTATCCCCAAAGAAGTAATGTACCACAATCTTGATATCCGACCTGGGCACAAACCAGTTAAACAAAAGCTGAGACACCAAGGCAAGGAAATGGTAGAAGCAGCCAAAGTTGAAGTTCAGATTTGCTGAAAGCAAACTTCATCCGAGAATGTCAGTACTCAGATTGGCTCTCGAATGTGGTCCCGGTCAAGAAGCCCAACGACAAATGGAGGATGTGCGTGGACTTCAGGGATTTGAACAAGGCATACCCCAAGAATGACTATCCGCTTCCCAAAATAGATCGCCTAGTAGACTCCACTGTTGGACATGCTCTCCTTAGCTTCATGGATGCAAATGCAGGATATCACCAAATTCCCTTGGCGGAGGAGGATCAACCTCACACAGCCTTCATCATAAACTCCGGAGTCTATTGCTCCAGAGTCATGCCTTTTCGACTCAAAAATGTCGGGGCAACATATCAAAGAATGGTTAACAAAGCGTTCAACGACGAAATCGGAAGAAACCTGGAAGTCTATGTGGATGACATGATTACAAAGAGCAAAGAGGCCGGAGATCATGCAGCAGACCTTCGTGAGCCATTCGCCACCCTCAAGACCCACGTCATGCGCCTTAATCTAGAAAAATGCGTCTTCCGGGTAACTAGGGGTAAATGTTTAGGATTCCTGGTCGAAGAAAGGGGGATAGAGACCAATCCGGATAAAATACAAGCCATCCTCGATATGCAATCACCAAAATCCGTCAAAGAAGCGCAAAAATTGACTGGATATGTAGTAGGCACTAGGAAGATTCATGTCCAAATCTGCGGACAAATGCTTCCCATTCTTTAAAACCCTCAAAAAACAAACTTCCGAATGGAAATCGAAAGCCGAACCAGCCTTCCAACAGCTTAAGAAATATTTGGCCAATCTACCAAAACTAGTATCTCCGATGTCTTGAGAAATGCTATTTCTCTATGTTGCCATATCCGAGTATTCCCTGAGCTTCGTGCTAGTTGTTGAAAGGGAAGGAAAACAATTCCCTATATACTACATCAATCACGCATACCGTGGATCAAAGGCCAATTATAGTAAGATTGAAAAAGTGATTTATGCTGTGGTCATGGCTAGCCGAAAACTGAAACCCTACTTCCAGTTACATCAGATCCGAGTCAAGACAAGTCAAACTTTGAAGAAGATCTTAAAAGGGAGGAATCAATCCTCCAAAATTGCTGATTGGTTCAACTAGTTAGCAGATTTTGACATTGAAATTGAACTGCGTACAACAATCAAAGCCCAGGCCCTCGCCGACTTCATTGTTGAAACAACAGGATCCACTCAAGCAAATCCAAATCAAGAGTGAAGGCTAATTGTTGACGGCTCTTCAACCAAGTCTTCCAGTGGGGCCGGCATAATCATCGTCTCTTCGGCAGGAGTAAAGATGGAACACGCAGTGCGTTTTGAGTTCGCAGCCTCAAACAATGAAGCAGATTACGAGGCATTGATTTTGGTAACTCTGGAGCCCAAATTCTTTCCACCTATTCAGACTCCGAGTTGATCGTCGGTCAAATCAATGGCGAATTCGAAGCAAAGGATGATAGCATGAGGATGTATATACAAAAAGTGAAATCCCTGGTAGAACCAGTGAAACAATTCACCATCTCTCACATTCCATGATCTGCAAAATTCTAGGCAGACGCCTTGGCCAAGTAGGCCAGTTCAGTAGATGGTTACAAAGCCCGAAACATCGTATGGGAAGTGTTACCTACCCCTAGCATAAATCAAGAAATACTACTGGTGGATAGGTCCGACACTTGGATGGATCCCTTCATCAACTACTTCAAACATGGGACAATACCAGAAGATCCAACTCTTGTCCCCCTGTTCCTTAAAACGCTGAAGTGGTTTGAATTCCACGAAGGTACATCATACAAGAAGTCCTACACTCATCCCCTACTCCGATGTGCCACTCCTGAAGATGGTAATTACATACTCCGAGAAATCCATGAAGGAGGATGTGGTATTCACCAAGGGATTAGGACAATCATCAATAAGGCATTGAGAAACGGGTATTATTAGCCAACATTGAAAGAAGATACAGAAAAGTTGGTCAGATCATGCGAAAAATGTCAATACTTCGTAGAGATCCCAAGGAAACCTTCAAACTACCTCTCCACCATACAAGTTGTGCTGCCATTTGATAAGTACGGCCTTGACCTCCCGGGATCCTTCCCTCCAGCAAAAGGTCAAAGAAAATTCATCATTGTTTTCTCAAAGTACGTGAAAGTTGAGCCCTTAAGCACAATCACTGACAAACAAGTATGTCAATTTATTTGGTGCAATATTATCACGAGATATAGCATCCCTCGAGTAATTATAACTGATAATTGCCGACAATTCATAAGCAAAAACACAATTGAGTATTGTGACACATTCGAAATTCAAATAAGATTCAGTTTAGTGTCTGGGCCTCAAACAAATGGCCAAGTTGAATCCATAAACAAAACAATTCTTTCCAGCATCAAAAAGAAAATAGAAGGGGCCAAGGGCATTTGGGATGAAGAACTGCCAGGTATTTTGTTGGCAATACACCCTTCTCTCTAGTGTATGGCTCCGAGGGTGTATTGCCAGTCTAAATAGGCATTCCCTCCACAAGGTTTGCTTACTACTCGTACGAAGAAAATGATGTAGGGAAAAGGGTCAACCTTGACCTACTTCCAGAGCATGAGGAAATGCCCTCCTATTGGCATAAAAGTAGAAGATGACTCGCCAATTCAACAGAATGGTCAAACCAAAACAACTACAACTCAATGATTATGTTCTTAGAAAAGTGGAATCAACAGGCAAAATCACTGAAAAAGGCAAGTTGGGAGCCAACTGGGATGGACCGTTCAAAATTATCCGTATAATCAAATATGACACATATGAACTTGAAGACTCTGAGGGAAAAATCTTGCAAAGACCTTGAAATGGAGATCATTTGAAAAAGTTTTACATTTGAACAAGCCCTTGCAAGGGGCCAATATAAGGAACCTATTATCCTGAAATTAGGGCTGAGCAAAACTATCTGATGATCCGATTATCCGATGATTCGATCTGATATTCGATTCGATTTTTAGGATATCCGATTCGAAGTTAAAATTCGGATCAAATATCCGATTCGAAATTTCGGATATCGGATACAAATTCGGATATCAATATTTGTAGATTCGAATATCCGAATATCCGAAATTTTTTTGAATTGTCGGATTTCGGATATCCGAAATTCTTTCGGATAGTCGGATATCCGCGTATTATAAGTACTTTCGGATATCCGTTATTCATAACAATAAAATTATATTTTTATAAATAAATTATTTTGACTAAATTCGGATATCGGATATCTCGAATATCCGATTCGAATATTGTCGGATATCGGATATCGGATATCCGAGTCGGATCGAATCGGATATCGGATATAAGATATACCAGTTTTCGGATATCGGATATCTGATCCGACTGCATGTTTCAGATCGGATATCCGATTTTGCTCACCCCTACCTGAAATCACTGAGCTTTTGTTTTATGCTGAACCTATGTTCACTATTTTGTGTTGTTAGAACTTATGTTTGTTTATTTCCAATTTGCTTTTGCTGAACTTAAGTCCCATTTGATTCAAATCTTTGTTGATTGAACCTATGATTATCTAATCTTAAGTATTATATTTCAATGTTAGCTAATCACGTTATCAAGTATTGCAAGGATTTGTTACAAATAATTGGTGGTCCGAGACTTCTATAAGTCGGACCTCGTGTTAGGGCTTCTTTGAGAATCTATATTCTCATGAGCCTAAGTATTTTGTTATAAAGATTGGTGGTCCTAGACTTCTACATGTCAGATCCCTTGATAGGGCTTCTTTCAGAATCTATATTCTCATGAGCCTAAGTATTTTGTTATAAAGAATTGGTGGTCCGAGACTTTGATAAGTCAGACCCCCTGTTAGGGCTGCCTGAAGAATCTAAGTTAACAAAAACCCAAGTATTTTATAAATGGTTGGTGGTCCGAAACTTCAATAAGTCGGAACCCCTATTTAAGACTCTTTGAGAGTCGAATATGTAACACCCCGGCCCAACGGACCACCGGTGACTACTCATGGAGACGGTAGACTAGCCCTACGGACCAACACAAGTCTTTTAAGCGCACTTTGGCCTCACTCGTGCGCACCAGGAAAACTTCCCAGGAGGTCACCCATACTAAGATTGTTGCACACCAAGCACGCTTAACTGTGGAGTTCTTAGAAAATGGGCTTTCATGAAAAAAAGATGCACCTTGTTGATATAAGTAGTCTATCAATCCCTTAACAAATGGGTTCTTGGAAAAATCTGTGCATCGGTGTTCAAGGCTGGAAAAGGTAGATCTTTCAGGGACAACAGGGATAACAGGGACTTCAAAGGATAGAGCTTCCTAGTTCCTCTTAGCCACTCGTTCCTCGAGCTCAGGCTCGACCTTTTGAGCCCACTCCCTCTACTCTTTGGCATCCCAATCCGTGTTGTTCAAGGTAGCAGACTCTTTTTCAAATATAGCAGTTAAGTTTGAAAGAGCCTGATCTCTCTTGGATCGCGCCAAGGATGCTAGCCTATCGGAATCGATGCCAAGCTGTACCGCAGCTAGGGGTGTTCATTACCGGGTACCCGACATTTCAGGTACCCGGAAAGCCGGGTACCCGGTTAGTCGGGTACATTTTCCAACGGCCCGTGTCCCGTCCCAATTAATGTGGGTACCCGGTTTTCGAGTATCCGGATAAGTCGGGTCGGGACACCGGGTACCCGGTTTTATTTTTTGATTATTTGGACAAATTTAATTTAATTGTTAATAATTAATATTCTACTAATTTTGACAAAATCAGAATGGTGTAATTTTGAAAGCCAAAATTCCAAAACTTAATAGTTTGATTGCTTCTTAATTGTTAATAAGGAATATTCTAGGCTTCAAGCTTCTTCATTTGCAAAACTAAAAACGCGGAAGTCAGTGACTTGTGTCGTGTAGCTTGAAGCTTCTTCTTTTTCATCGATTTCAGTTGTGCATCTTTTTGTCATCTGCCAATATATTTTGATCAAAAATCAATTAAAGATAAATTAAGAACCAAACAAAAACAAAATCAAGAACGTAAAAACAAATAAAGATGAAGATTAACCCACTTTAGGAAGACAAAGATGAATCAAGAATTGAAATACAAAACAAAAAAAATAAACGAAATTAGTCAAGAACTGAACATCATAAAAACGAAATCATGATGAAGATTGACATACCTTTAGGAAGATGAAATTGAATCGCTGAGAAAAAAGGAAGACGAAGTTGAACTGCTGAGCACAAAACGACGCCTAAACTTGGCTAAAGTGAGTGTGAAGCCTAAAAACCCTAAAAAAGGAACCTGCTAAGAGTTAAAGAGTGAAAAGTGAAACTGAAAACCCAAAGAAAAATAATAAAAACTAAATATATAATATGAAGTGGGTCATTAACAAGTACCCGGTTTATTTTTAAATCGGCCCATGACCCGACCCGGTTAAGACGGGTCGGGTACTCGACCCGGACATTTCAAAATTTTTTAAGATTTGACCCGCCATTTATTATGCGGGTCTTCGGGTCGGGTCGGACGGGTCGGGTATTTTTGAACAACCCTTACCGCAGCCAGCCTATGTGCCTCGGCTTCCAGCTGAAGGTCGTTGCCAATCATTTCTCCGGAAAGTTTAGCCATGAAGGCTCCACCTTTCTCGGATAACAACCAGTCCTTGGCAATTCGCCCCCGCCTTTTTGATCTCAGCTTATAAAACTTTGCGGCCACGGACAGCTACTCCTCCTTCTCTAGTGTCTCCTCCATGAAGCCAGATAAACCCTTGCTCTGAGCGGAGACCTTATCTAAAGCGTTCAAAACATCAGTAGGTACATTCATAGCTAGGCTGGCGAAGTTCTCCAACTTATCACTAGTCTCCGCCAGAATGTCCTTCATCTTAGTCCTCCACTGTTTCGTCAGGTCCAGACGGTCAGGCAGCCCACGAAATTTCTCCAGCTTGGTAGTGAGGTGGGCAGATTTTTTGTTAAGCTCATCAATCCCAGACGTCAAAACTCGGATTGTCTCTTGATCTACCTTATTCTATTGGTACTTCGAAGTCTAGAAGATCATCCTTATAAGCTCCTCCAACGAAGTATGATCCGAGAAATCAGAACAAATTCAACAAAGGCAACAAATCAAATCAGGAATAGCCGTACCTCAGTTATAGCAGATTGCGCCTTCAACATCCTTTTAGCTGGATACATGGAATCTAGAAAGTCCATGTCTTCTCGGGTGATGAGACAGTGGCTGGCTTTGTTGAATCACCCAGCTATCTCGGAAGAGCATAAGTTCACAAAAGGAACATTAGACTTATGTGTCTTAATGTTCCTAGTTTAACGTCTCTTCCTCCCCAAGAATCTGTTTTTCCCTTGCCCAAATGGTCTTTCTTCAGAGAGGGACCCGGTACACCTTCCTCGGGCTTCCTGATCGTTATTCCAGAGAAACGTGTCCTCAGAGGGATAATGTCAACAACTTGCTCTACCGACTCAGAGGACGCTTCATATTCATCATCTTCTACAACAACCGGGTTATCCGGTGTTGGTTCAACATCTCGAGCATTAAAGGGGGTCTTGGCCCTCTTCCTGTTCTTTTTTGCTGGCCCTGCCTTACTAGCCAGATCTTCAGGGGGAGGAATATGCTTCCTCTTTTCCAGCAGCACCTGAGCCTCTTCATGGCTCGGAGCGTACTTGAGCCCCTCTGCGACAGTGGCAGAATCCTATGGAGAAATTGGATTACATAAGCTTCAACCAAAAAAAACAAGAAAAAATAGAGAAGCAACAACTTACTGCCGGAGGTTTGGGAAAACGCGACTGTGGGTCAACCGTCCTTAGGGCCTCAGCAAACGCCCTTATTGTAGAAAATTTTGCCATCAACTCTTTATAACGATTGTGCAATTCAGTACGAGCAACTCCTGCACGGAAAGAATGATCAATGATGATGAAGAATTCACGATAAAAAGGGGAAGCAGGATACTTACTCTTATTAACTTTCAGGCTAAAAACGTAAGCCGATAACAAGAATTCTTTCTTCAGGATACTTACCCTTTTTAGGAATCCGGTTCCTCTGTACAAAAACCGGCTTACGGTCTTACTCTACGGTCATGCGGGCATATCTAACAATGATAGCCTCCTCGTGATTACAAATGGGGACATGATTATTAAAGTCCTCCGATTTCGGATCTATGTCAAAGGTTGTCTTAAAATTACAACCCTGTGGACTGTAAAAATAACCAAACTTTGTCCGGAAAGGTTTATTGTTGTCCGGCATATCTCCCACCAACTTAAAAGATCGACGATGGGAGAAGGTTATCCAACCAGCCCCATTCGCCTTTGAACTACATAACCTAGCACGATTGATGAGGCGGCACGCCGTCATGCTTGGTTCCATTCCCATCCCGCTACTCACCAATATAAAAGCAGTTATGAAACCCACGTATTGGGGTATAATTCAGCAACAGTTACGTTCAAAAACCTTAAAATTTCTTGAGCAAAGGGATGTAAGGGAAATCTTAGCTCGAATTCAAAAGATTTGTCATAAACGGCTATGCATCCCCAGGAGGATACCTCACCCTATCATACAGACCGGGTTTCACTACGTCGAACCCATCGATCAAACCCCACCTCCTCGACATACTTCGTTGGTCGCTATCCAATAACTCCATTGTTTTAGCATCAATGAAGTAGTTAAGAGGTCCCCAATTTGGAATATAAAAAAGATGAGGTAGAATCTCTGCGATGTCTCGACTTGGTGAACATTCCCTTTCCTCCATCGTCTCTTTATCTACATGAACCATCTCTAAATGTTTAGGTTCAATTCTTACGTACCCAGGAGCAAATGCTAAAGATACTTCCCAAGCGTAAGGCAATATGGTCTCCGGAGGGTAAATAGGCGAGGTATCAGACTCGTATTCACTTGGAATTGGTTCATAATGAGGAGTCACTTGAACACTAGGGCTACCATCATCCGACTCATCAGAATCAAATCTTGTCCTTGATGGAGTACTAAATTCCGAGTCTTTATTTAAGTTAAGTTGGGGCATTTCCCTACACAATTCCTCTAAGTTTGGGGTCTCCATTTCACAAACAAAGAAATATGAACAAATACATAATTAAAAGATCAAAAGCAATCCAATTAAGAACAGTTTGAAGATCTTCAAGAACACTATGAAGATTAATGGGTATTATTTGAAGATTAATTGAAGACCAATACGTTTTAAGAGATTATTCAATGCAAATTCAAGAGATTTATGAGAAAACGTATGAATTAGTGCATACCTGGTTTGAATATTGAAATGACCAAGTATGAAATGCTGTCAGAAATCGCCAAATTGTCAAAGCTTCTCTCATTAGAAATCAAATAGAATAACTTTGAATATTCTCTCACTAGAAGATTTTGGAACAGTGTGGGAATGAAATAGGTAGGTGAGCATTTATAGTCACCATTAATGCTCTTTGGATTCAATGTTCATGTACCCATGAAAACACACCATTATCAAGCAAGTATGCCAACAAGGTCCGAGCTTTCTATAAGTCGAACCCCCCTATTAGGCCTATAGAGTGTTGGGACCAAGTTTTGGCTAAGCATGCCAATAAGGTCTGAGACTTCTAAAAGTCGGACCCCCCCTATTGGCCCTACAGAGTGTTGGGGCAAAGTTTTGGCTAAGTATGCCAACAAGATCCGAGACTTCTATAAGTCGGACCCCCTTATTGGCCCTACAGAGTGTTGGGGCCAAGTTTTGGCTAAGTATACCAAATAGGTCTGAGACTTCTATAAGTCGTACCCCCCTATTGGTCCTACATAGTGTTGGGGCCATGTTTTGGCTAAGTATGCCATCACGGTCCGAGACTTCTTTAAGTCAGACCCCCCTATTGGCCCTACAGAGTGTTGGGTCCAAGTTTTTGCTAAGTATGCCAACAAGGTCCGAGAATTCTATAAGTCGGACACCCCTATTGGCCCTACAGAGTGTTGGGACCAAGTTTTGGCTAAGTATGCCAACAAGGTCTAGGACTTCAATGAGTCGGACCCCCATTATTTCCCTATAAGAGTTGGGGTCGAGAGTCCAGCTATGTTAAAGCGAAATCCGAGACATCCAACATCCGAGACATCAAAAATCCGAGTCATGGGAGACCCTGCTATGTTTCGTAAGGAAACTGGTCTATTTATTATTTCCGCATATAGGCCAAGATCGTCCTTTTCAATGTAGTATCCTCTCTTGCCCCATATGCGTGGGGCTAATGTTGGGGATAAGAAATCCCAAATACTCGAAACATCCAAAATACCCTTGGTTAATGGTCAGCTGTATAAGTCAACAATCTTTATCATCACACATGGTCAAAGCTGTATATGTACTAAACAACAGAACAACAGTTATTAAGCCTTCTGTCAATTAAAAGCACTTTCATAGATAACCGCCCATTATCTTTGATAACTGCTGTCACTATACCACTTCCCAACTGATGTACCCTAGAAAAGAAGGAGACATAAATAACCAACTAGCAATCATACCCGGGAGAAATAGATTCATATAAATATAACATCCTTCCATCGGAATCAGGTTATGCAATTATATTCTCAAACTCACATATATTCATAGTACTTCCTTTCCGGTCTGAGTTAAGCATCGAAGGGCTTTTCCGGGACATCAGCCTCCGGTTTAGTCTTTCTTTATGGTTGCAGTCACACCACTCGCGGCGATCAGATCATCTCACTTCCCTTAATTTGAAGGTACTTCCCTCTAAAAATCTACTTTTACAAATTTGACAGTTTCTTAACAGAAACATAATGTATTCTAAATAAAAGGTATACGGTTCAAGTCTTAGTATTTTTTTTTGTTTTTGGAAAATTGATTAATACTGAACTGCTGATTTAAGGATTCATTTGTATGTAACATGATTTTCCAATTCCACAATTACACATACTCACAAAGTGTCTTTGCATCTAACTATTTCAAGCCATTGTTCTTTGCCATTTTCTGTCTATTGCATCTAACTATTTAAGATTAAGGCCAAAGACCAACCTCCAAGCTTGAACACACGCCAATCGCCATTGAAGCCTTAAAGGCCAACATCCAAGCTTGAATCCCGCAAGGTACCGTTATGTTACTACTACTCTCACTTGGATTTTGGAATAAAAATTAGAGAAAAAAAGAAAAGAAAAAATGGAAGGCGCCTTGAAGCCATTGAAGGCTTAATCTTAAAGCTAACGTTGAGTTTTGAAGTAAACTTTGAAAAGTTGGAGTGCTTACAAATGAAGAGTTAGGCTTAGGCTATGATGATAAATTGATAATTGATATCTACTTCATTAAATAAAAGTAATGTAATTAGACTTGGAAGTTGGAACTAGATGGCAATAGGTCTTAGGCTAGGCATGATGATATCTATTAGACTATTAAATACTCCCACCGTTTCCTTTTGTTCTTCCCATTTGGAATATGAGAAGAAATCAAGATAAATTATAATTACACAATAATTACTATGAGAGTTGAGTAATATAATATAAAAAATAAAGATTTTATTGATTAAAGTGTAAGTGTAATAATGTCATTAAATTTGATTAGGTGCATGTAAAGTAAATACATTGGGAATTAAAATGTGAATTAATTTCTATAGATTAGAGTGTAAGTGTAATAATTTCCTTCTATTTTATTGGTTACCAAAATAGAAAGATTCTAAATGGGAAGAACTTTTAAAATTTCCAAATAGGAAAAGTGAGAAGAACATATGAAAACGGAGGGAGTAGCAGGTAAGTGGGAAGTGGTAGACGGTAGTACTACTACTAATATAGTACTCCATTTTTTTATAATATAGTACTCCACTTAGTCTACTACTCTATTTTAATTTAACTTTTGGTAACGCTAAATAGTTGAAAATACTTGCAATATTTGTTTTTTACTCATTACAATATTTAAATATTTTTAAAGGGTCAATGTCTATAAATTAATTAATTTATAAAGTGATATAAATTATATAACATTTAAATAATTTGTAATTGTTGGCCATATATACTTGACATAGTTTGAAATGAAATTTACTAGACTTATTTTCTAATTATAATTTGTATATTTTGTGTAACATGTTAGTATATCATCAACAAAATAATTGTAATGGCTGGAGAGGATATTGGATGGAGATTTGGTAAAGCGGTGGATGGTAACAAAAAGAAAATTCAATGTAATCTTTGTGGAAAAGTAGTTACTGGAGGTATAACAAGATTAAAACAACACTTAGCTTATAAAAACTGTGATGTGGCTCCATGTAGCATGGTATCTGGTGAGGTTAGGAGAGATATGATGACACTTTTAACTCATTATGAAGATAAAAAAAGGGATAAACAAAGAATGGATAGGGAACTTGAAGAACATATAAGTAATTCAATGCGACATGTTAGTGAAGATACTGACGATGAAGAAGAAGATAGAGAATTAGAATATGCACGACAACTTAGTGGTAATGAGCATGAGTTTGAACATAGAAGGGGAACCTATGCTGGTCGAGAAAATTACCACACTGGTGGAAGTAGTGGCTACAATCAAAATGTTCCATTTAGATCTTACTCTGTTCGAAATGTGGATTATGCACGAGGAGGACGACAAGAGATATAAAACCCCTTGAGTAGATTATGTGCTCGGGAGATTGAGTTAGAAAAAGATTGTACAAAGAAGAAACAAACAAAACTCTCTACAACTTTAGTCCAAAAGGCTAAGAAGAAATTATTAAAATCTTTCGGAAGTTGGTTTATTGATACCAACACTCCTTTTAGAGCAATTGAGTCTGTGTTTACTAATCCTCTTATGGAAACAATACGAGAAGTTGATGATAGGTGTAGAGCTCCATCTGCATATGAATTAGCAGAGGTAAAATTAAAGTATTATTTTAATAATTATTTATATAATTTCTTTAATTAATAAACTTCATTAAAATATATGAGTTTTATTTTAATGTAGGTCTTTCTTCCC
The DNA here is from genome assembly GCA_019425755.1 of Amaranthus cruentus. NCBI lineage: Eukaryota > Viridiplantae > Streptophyta > Magnoliopsida > Caryophyllales > Amaranthaceae > Amaranthus > Amaranthus cruentus. The sequence continues at coordinate 10,883,266 of CM033463.1, read as the reverse complement.
CAAGAGTGTAAAGAAATGCAAGAATATATAAAGAGTCATGAGCTGATTTGGGATGAAAGGGGTGTACTATAATGTGTGATGGATGGACTGGTCCTACAAATTTATCCATCATTAACTTTCTTGTTTACAATATGCCCAAACCCTTAAGTATTACCTTTCTAGTGCTTGTTTACAAATGAATTTAATAAAGATTAAACATTTTTAAATTAATTGCAGCTATGTGGTGGTTGAATTATGGTGACAGTGCCCCTGAGCTTCAAACAATTCCTGTAAAAGTACTAAGCCAAACAACTTCATCATCAAATTGTGAAAGAAATTGGAGTATGTGGAGTCTTGTCCATACAAAGGTTAAAAATCGTCTTAAATACAAAAGGCTTCATATGATCATATATGTCTGATACAATATGAAATTGAAGTTGAGAAATTTAAAGAGGCGGGGAAATGATGATATTAATAGTAGCTTTGATCCAATCAATTTGGATTACATATTTGAAGAAGATGATCCGCTAGATGATTGGTTGGAAGAAAGAGAGGCTCATGTCTTTAGTGGAGATGATTTATCCTGGTTAAATCTTGACGATGATGATAATGATGGTGTTCATGGTGATAATCAACAAAATACTCCTGCGATTAATCGTCCACAAACAAGTGAGTCCAGTCAGCAGAGGCAATATGCGTTATCACCTCCAAGTAGTGACCACGTTGATGATGGTAGCGATGATGCTGGTGATGATGATGGTGGTGATGTTGGTAATGATGATGGTGATCATGGAGGTGGATACAATTAATATGAGGTGTCTAATCCTTGAGAACAAAATAGTGGTGGATTTCGAACCCGACCAACAATTGGAGAAGAACAACATCATCATACATCTAAAGGACTGATTAAGAGACCGCCGACGCGATATTCACATGTTTTTGTTGATGATTATAATTCACTGAATGAATTCTTTAGACAATGGATGTCATCTGAATCACAAGGGTGAAATGCCGAATCTTCTAGGGGTACACCGTACTCTATGCCTATAGATTTTGATCAACAACATTCACCGTACCAATTAGGATCTAAAAATGAATATGGTTTTTTCACTGACAACTTGAACCCCAGAAATCCTGAAAATGTCCAAATTTATAACCATGGGACTTTAAATTATGGTGAGGCGTACATTATCACAACTCTACCATATATATGGAGGTAGTTCTAGCTCAAGTCAAAATGAACAATTATGGATGGATGATGTAGGTACATTCTTGTTTAACAGCCATCAAAGAGCTCATTATGATGCAAATTATGAAAATACGCATCCAGAACCTCCACGTCATTCATTTTGGTATTGATTAGAAGTTGTTTTGGGTCACTTAACCTTCATAAATAAAATTGTAATATTAATTTAATGCATCAGAAATTGTGTTAAATAATTATTTAAATGTTTTGTTGTTTATATAGTATTATAATTATTCAGATAACGTTATTATGTTAACTTATTAGAGTTACCATTTTATCACATATATAACGGTTTTTACAATGCAATTACAAATTCCAATTATAATTTTGAGATAAATGTCTAAAAAATTTAAATATACATTACTAAAAAATCAATTCAAAAGCTAATTAAAAAGATTATAATCTTGCATAGCAGAGCATTCGCGACCCGTTCTGCTATAACCGAATTTTTTCTGTTCCCTGTTTTTGCGCCATGGTCGTGCTAATTCTTAAATTATCAACATCACAATTTTTTACAAACAAATTGACGACTTTCAAATAAAGCGCTATTTCAAAGTAGTCAATTTACAGATGATAGAATATCATCATTATCTATACTTTGTTCCTCTAAAAAAATAGTATATGTTTAATGTTGTTCAATTAGTGTAGTAATTTAAGAGGAACATGTAATCTGAATCATGAAACGGTTAACCGGTGAGCTGCTTGCTTAGCAAGTCCAAGTAAATGTTGAATATCATCACAAAGCTTGTGGGGATCTGGGATCACATTTTTATCAACCGCTAGAACTAAGGTCATTGTATTCATGTAACTCTGGTAATGGACTGTCAATGCCTGCATCATACAAATTAAAAAACCTACTTCACAACTCTATTAATTTACCATAAACATATAGGTATTTTTTTTTTGACTGAGTGATTTACTAGTTAAAGGAGAGAGATCAGAACTTCAAACTTATAAATATGTTGGTTTTTTTAGTTGACTTTTTTAAATAACTGGAAATATTAGCTTTTAGTCTTGTTAGATAAACCAATTGTTTAACGAGATGTTTGGCAAAAAAATATAGGAAAAATTACCTAAAATAATCCAAACTATTTATGATTTTCCTATAATAATCCCACCTATTGATTAACCATGAATAATCCCAACTTTGACGAGTATTTTTCTAGAGTAAACTTGGGTAACCCGATGACCTACTATAGTAGGTAATTCACCAAAAAAATAAATTAAATAGTAATTTAAAATTAGAAAATATTTTTGAAAATTTACATAAAAAATTCCAAATAATAAAAAAAATTATAAATTTTTTATGAATATTTTTTGAACATTTTTTCGACATTTTATTTTAATTTGTCTTTTTTTTTTAAAAAAAATGCTATAGCAAGTCATCCGGTCACCGGGTTTACTCTAGGAAAATGCCCCTCAAAGTTGGGATTATTCATGGTTAATAAATAGGTGGGATTATTATAGGAAAATCATAAATAGTTTGGATTATTCTAGGTAATTTTTTCAAAAATATATTGACTACTGGATGTTAAGAAAATGTAGGCCGACAGGTCAAAATCTAATGGAAAAAAGCCAAAAAAGTTGGCCTTTTCATTTTGGGGGTGTTTGGCAATTGGCGGTTGGTTGTTAGCGTTTTTAGTTTGTTTGTTTGACCATCTGAAAATGTTGGATATTTTTGTTGGCTTTTCAGCTCGCCGAAAAAGTCAGTTGTTTATGAAGATGTGTGGCAAATTTAAATTTTAATTGTTGGTTGTTTATTAGAGAAAAAGTAAGTTAATAAAAAAAAGTCAACCAAAAAAAACTAACTCGAGTAGCTTTTTACTTTAGCTTAAAATGCCAGTTTTTCAGTTGGCTTAACAGAGATATATCAAACTCTTTTTTAGCTGTTTGACCAACTAACAAGTCAAAAGTCAAAAATCAACCAAAAATTTAAGCAAAAAGTGAGCATTTGAGTTGCAACCAGCTAAAAGGCTATTTACTAAACATATTTTTTTATTAACTTTTTAACCAATTAAAACACTAAAAAGCAAAAGCCAACGTAAAAATCGAACCCAAAAGCGTTTTTGAACAACAAATAATAGGAGTAAAAGTATATGCAAGTTTGAAACAACATACATGTGGGTGTCCATAAACACTTGGAGCAAGGAAAGTCATGGGGTGACCATAGAAGCTTATTTCTTCCTTTGGACCCACCATATTTGAAAAAGATAAGGTAGTATTGGACAAAACTCTATATGTTACACCTGCAGTTATCTGTGAAACAATGATGTTATTAGTATTTTACGTGAATGTAGCAAAATAAATGAAACAGAGAAAATACGTAAGTGGTGGACCAAACTAGACGTACATACCCTAAGGCCCAAGGTCTTGAGCATAAGCTTAGCAGTTGAGTAGGTCAAAACTGATTCAAGGGACTGTTTTTTCTTGTCGATGGTAGCCTTAGCACTACGTATGTAATCCAAAGGATCTTCATGTAGTGAGATGTCAAAGGGAAGAAGTATATAACCAATTGAGTTCCCCCATTCCCATTTTTTCTTTGGATCATTTGCTTCCATTTGTTCTGCTAAATCCTATCATTTTAGTCATGCAAACCATAAAAATTATTCTTATGGCACAGTTTTTCTTCAACCACAAACCATAAATCCTAGGTTCCCTTTAAACTCGCTTTTTAAATTTAATACCACAAAAATAATTAAAATTGATTAACAGTCATGTTAGTATCACAAAGCTAGCCACAAGTAGAGTTGTACAATGGGCTGGATGTCCATTAGAGGCCCAAATTCAACTCTTTGATATACGAGTTTTCAATAGGCTTAAATAAGTCATACTTTAAAAGATCATTTATTTTTGTAAATAAAAGGGGCTAAAACAGGCCTTAAAGAGGCCTTTATTTTTTGTTTGCTTCAAATATAATAAACACAAATTCTTGTATTAGAGTTTTGGATTGTGAGATAGAGATTATATATGGGTGAAATAAATTAATAGTATAAATTCATAGTATAGTGACTTTATATTTTAAAGTTATTTCACCGAGAGACAGTCTCTCACAAGTCTAGCTCCATAGTAAATTACTAAAATTTATAAGATTCAATAGTCTGATTATGATTGACAAAAGTAAACAATTAAATTATAAGACATTTGTTACTCAATAGAACATGCTTATTTCTATGGATATTTCAAATAATTTAAACGATTGGGTTAAAGCAGACCGAGAAGGGTCGAGTTATTTGAGCATGTTTTTATTTTTTCTTTAAGTCGGGCTTTATCTGGCCCATTTTATGTGAGCTTAATCCGACTTTCATTGGCCCATTGCATAGGTTTTTCACAACATAAACATTGCCCCTAATCATAAATTCTTACTTGAAACCGTCTTTTGTAAAGACGACTCTCAAAAGCCCAGTCTAATTTTAAATATATATTGTTACAACTCTAAATATAGATTTGGGCTGGACTTTTGAGAGACGTCTTTACAAAAGACGGTCTCTCAAAAGGACACCTGGTGCCTAATACCATCTTTAACCACAACCACAAGCAACAAACAATTAAATCAGTATTAATGCGCAAAACCTCAAGTTTGGAAGTTGGTCTGATATTCACTAGGAGGGTTGATCTGAGGCGAATACGCTTAGGCAAATTGTTGTTTTGGCCATTTTCATCTCCCTTAGATTCACCTAATCATTTGTTGAGCATACTACAAATTAAGAACACTATACTTTCAAATAAACCAGCATTAAAAAAGAAAAAAATATAAAACTATAATAATTATTGTATTAAAAAAGCTTAATTAGGACTAACCATACTTCCGATTAAGATAACGTGACATTCCCGCCTGAGTTATCCCCAAAACCACATCATTTATCGTCTGAATAAAACCATCAATAAATTTAATCAATACTTGATTAATTAACTTAGAGGAAATTAAATCAATGAAACTACTCCATTACCCCAATGCGATTAACTAGTGATTATTAAAGAACCAACTCAACTAAAAGTTTAAGTTAATAGTAAGTCAATAAATATGTTATAGACTCTAGCACGCCCCCTCTCATAAGGGTCCTTTGGGCTGAAAGTGGATGCACCACAAACCCTCGTCATACAAAACACTGAATATTTTACTTTAAACGAGGAGTACTAGTCGAGATTCGAACCTGTAACTTCTTACTCTTGTTAATGATAAAAACTAATAAAAATTTTACTTTTGATTGACCCTTGGTAGCAAATGTCATGCGCAACTTCCACTACAACATAATTTACTTTTAGTGGTATATATTTATCGACAATTAATTTAAATGTCTATCGCTATTTCAAATGTTTTATAGTGTATATATAGGATTTAATGACATTTATTAAATCCTTTTGCAGCATATTAAAAATGTCTATCGCTATTAAATCCTTTAGTGGGATATATTTAGCGACATTTAATTTAAATGTCGCTATTTCAAATTTCTTATAGTGTATATAGAGAATTTAATAACATTTATCAGAGTCTTTAGCAGCATATTAAAAAGTCACACTCGAGCTTTTAGCGACATAGGATCTAGTAACATTTCTCACAAATGCCACTACAGACTATAGTGACAATTACATATGCCACTAAAGACCAAATTAAGTGTCGCTAAATCACTTTATGATGGAACTTAAAATAAAAACCAATAATTACTACATTAAAAATATGAATCAGTGGCATTTTTTTAATGCCACTAAATCTAATGTCGCAAAAAGCTAAATTTGTTGTAGTGTTCATATAAATAAGAACTGCACATGCATGATTTATTGAGTGATTTTTAAGCTTATATGTGATTGGACAACTTGTACATACCCGATCAAAACCACCCATAAGTAGATGTAAAAGAAAACATACCACATTCATGACATTCTTCACCAACTTGATATCATCAAGACTCAAAGTCCTATAAACAAACTTCTTAGGAGCAGTTTCAGTCCCAGGAGAGCCTTTCAAAGGAGTCTTAGAATCTTTAAGAAACAATGCTGTGCTAGAGAATAACAATAGATCTATCATTGTATTCCACAATACCTTAAACACCAAAACAAGCCACAAAAAGCACCTATACAACCAAAATGAATCATTTGTGGCATCCATAATCTTCTTCTTCTTCTTGTTTTCAGTAGGAAGAGTGGGCAATGCATTAGGATCCGAGCTTTTTCGAGTACAAGCAAGGACTAAGGACATAAGAGACACACCATCCCCAATGGAATGGTGCATTCTAAATATAGCAATGGCATTAGCATCCTTTGTTTTGATGTTAAGGATGTGGATTTCCCATAATGGTTTGGTTAAGTCCATAGGAGTTTGAGAGAGATTTGTAACATAGTCTTCAACAAATTTCTCTGTGGAGTTTATTTCTGAATAGTCCAAATTTGGAATTATAAGGTGATCATCTACATTTACTTTGGTTCTTATCCATCCAATTGGTGTACTTGGGTTCTTTGGATCAAATACCTACAAATTAATTCATTCAACAATGTAGAAATGTTAGCTTCATGTATAAAAAATAAAGGTAAAGGACCTTTTCGATATCCCGCACAAGGCAGGGTTCGAGTGGGGGTTTTCTTTTTCTTGAAAGATGCAGAAAAATCATACTCGTACCCCCAAGGAGGAAGTAAAGAGAGATGTGCCCAGTCAAGAAAAACCCCAATTGATATCCGCGTCCACTACGGGTCGAACCTTAAACCTTCTGCTCCACATGCAGATGCTCTATCCAGTAGGGGTCGAACCCCCAAATGTTAGCTTCATATAAATTCTCTAATTAATAGAAATTCCAATATACTAATATGTGAGACTTTTGGAGTCTCATGGTACAAATCCAAAGGGATAAAGGGAGTGTATATTTAACTTATTTTAGCAACCTCAACTCTAATCTTAAACTTAAGAAAGCTAATAATATGTACTTATTGGAACAACAATTCGGTTAGGAATGGAGAAGGAGAACGAGAACAAGGAACGCAACCTTGATTGACTCAGAAACGATTGGGTACGAGATACATTAGGTATAGAGAATATATTTGCACTAGTAGAATAAATCTAATTTGCTGCTATTTATTTGCTACTTAAATCTCAAACATAGCAAATAATGTAATTATTGCTATTGTTTTAACAATTTCACAGCAAAAAGATATTATTTGCTACTATTTTAAACATTAACAGCAAATAAAAAAAATCTTATTGTTGTTTTTTATTGAACAATAGCGAAAAGCTATAACACAAGTCTCCCACTTCAAGCTCCTTTTTTCTCTTAGTTGAAAAACTTTACATTGTTATTTACCATTTTATTTACTCTGATTCTCTTCGCACATAATAATTTATTTTTGCTGTGGTTCTTTAACTAACAGCAAAAAGCTTTTGGTTATTTGCTGCCTCTGATAATTATCTCGTTTTTTCCTCCCTTCTTTATTCTTTAATCCGTAGAAGTGCTTTTTAAAAAGGTCTTCCACACTAGGGTGTCATCTTAAGCGATTTGGGTCATGTTTCGTGGTAATTAGGGACAAATGTTCCCGGATCGCGTAACGTGGCTACGTTCCACGTTCCATGTAACTATGGATTGTTTTTGGTTTTCTAGGTTTTATCTCATTTTTTAAAAAATGTTCAAATCGATAGTTAATTAGATTAAAAAATTGTAAATCCTAGTACGAAAGGAAAAAAAGTCGAGACTAAAATTGAGTTTGCTCGATCAAGCCTCGTCCAAATCAAATTCTGATTTATTTTTAAAGTACAATCAATTTCGGCAACTAGATTTTGAAAGCATCTTTTTGTAGGTCTACATCTATTATGCGACATAAAGGCATGTCGCACGAAATTTGACACTCTGCTTGGATAAGCATTTTAAAAGGAAAGAAAAAACAGGAAAGAAGAAAAAAAAGGAAAAGCAGGGAAAAAGAAGGAAAGAAAGAAATAATAAGATAAGATTCTCTTAGGGAAATGAAGGGAGAAGAAGAAAAAACTATTTTCCTTTAAATCTTTTCACATACAAAGAGATTTTGTAACTAATAAAATTAAAAGACTTACCTAGAAATCCCTTCATTCCAAACTCTTTGCTTTACATTTATTATACTTCATAAATAAAGGAAATTACATTCCTTCAAATTTCTATCTTTTAGTACTTCCTTACAAATCTTTTGACTCGAACAAAGTGTAATAATTAACATGGAATGATGCATCTCTTTCAAGACTAGGACTTTTAATTTTATAATAATTTGTGCTCGTTTATACCTTGCTCTACAAACTTAGAAATCACATTTGATCCTTGGATTGTTTGTGGCATTATTATGAACCAAAATCTATCGTACCAATTCAAATTAAATATCTTATTTCGTCTTTTGACATGTTCACATTAAATTTTTGCTTTTCTATTTGGTAACCTTTTTCTTTAATTATGCCCATATATATAGGATTCAAACTTTTACACACTTGTTATTAAATTATCACTTTTGAATTCGGTTTGGATATTAGATATCTGGCTTTAAAATTTACGTTTTTTTACACATAAATATCGAAAAAAATATTTTGGAATATGGTAGGATTTTTAATAGTCTAATTAATTAACAATAGATAAATTTTCAACTTAATTGTAGTCGAAAATTGTAAATATTAGTATATATAATAACATAAATAAAGTTGTATATATCATTATTCTTTTAAGGGTATTGATATTTGCAATCCTAAGGGTTGTATATAAAAATCAACAAATTCTCTTTATAATCAATTTTTTTAGTTTTTAAAGAGAACCTAACATGAAATATGAAAATATTTAATGTTTTAAGTATTTTTTAAAGTTTCTAAAAGAGAATAAAATTAAAATAAGAAAATATAATAAAGTATCTTATATTTACAAGGTAAATATATTGAGTTACATTAAAAAGTATTAGATTCTTACTTATATTCTATCCTAAGGGCTACCTCGATTTCATTTTAAATGTTACCATTGTTTTTTGCAAGTTTGTGAATGCAGTGTACTGGTTTAGTACTTAATAGCGATAATTATATATGATTAAAAATTAGGGAAATTCTACATGGTAGCATCCAATTTTCATGAAATGCCAGTGATAGCACTTTTTTAAGAAAATTGCACATGGTAGCATCCTGTTTATGCACAAACTAATTGTCGTAGTAATTTACCGTTAAGTTCTTCTTAAATTCCGTTAAATTCATCATTTTGTAAGTTTTTTCCACATGTTAGCATCTAATTTTTTTTAATTCACCATTTTAACATTTGATTCACCAATTTCACGTTTAATTCGCCGTTTAATTCATTAATGCCCATAAACATTATAATAATTTTGTTTTCATTAAAAAATGAAACGATCGATTTAGCGACATTAATATTACTCGTTTAAAAATGACACGATATCTATTGTCATTATTAAGTTATTTTAAAACGAGTAATATTAATATTACTCGTCTAAAAATGACACGATCTATTGTCATTATAAAGTTATTTTAAAACGAGTAATATTAAATATTAATCGTTTAAAAATGACACAATCGTGTCATTTTTATCGCTAAATAGATCGTGTTATTTTTAAATGAGTAATATTAACGTCGCTAAATAGACTGTGCCATTTTTTAATGAAAACAAGATTATTACAATATATATGGGTGTTAATGAATTTAACGGTGAATTAAACGTTAAATTGGTGAATTAAACAAAAACTAGATGCTACCATGTGGAAAAAACTTACAAAATGATGAATTTAACGGAATTTAACAAGAACTTAACGAAAAATGCTACGGCAACTAGTTTCTGCATAAACTGGATGCTACCATGTGAAATTTTCTTAAACAAGTGCTACTACTGGCATTTCATGAAAACTGTATGTAAAAACTAGAAAATCTTATGCTGAGACGAATCAAACAAGATCTAATTTGATTATGTTTTAATTTTACAATAAAATACAAAGTAAAAGTGATTAATAAATAGTTACCCAAAAATAAATGGAACATTAAAAAGGAAACAGAGAGATTATATTTTAAATCAGAAAAATTATGTAGCATAATCAAAGCTAATCGTGATTTTCCTACAATAATCCCACCTATTGATTAACCTTGAACAATCCCAACTTTGAGGCATATTTTTCTAGAGTAAACCTAGTGACTGGATGAAATATATAGCATGTTTTATTTTTTAAAAAAAAGATAAATTAAAATAAAATGTAAAAAAAAGTGTTAAAAAATGTTTAAAAAATATTTATAATTTTTTTAATACTTAGAACTTTTATGTAAAATTTTAAAATTTTTCTCTAAGTTAAAATTAATTTTTAGTTTACTTTTTTGGTAAATTACCTACTATAACAGATCATCGGGTTAGGCAAATACCCCTTAAAGTTGCGATTATTCATGGTTAATTAATAAGTGAGATTATTGTAGGAAAATCACGAATAAGTTGAATTATTCTAAATAAATTTTCCTTTAAAATATTAGTAAAGGTGCAAAAATTGATTTGTGTGCAAAATAAAAAACATAGGGAATATTATGAAGTACTTGATCATATTTTAGTTTTCATCCAAAAAGAAGGTGCTATGAATAATTTAGCTAATTTCACACCCTATAATTTTAGTTTGTTATGTCATAGATTCACACCAATTGAATTTCACATTCATGACCTCACACTAACCAACCCATCACCAAATAAACACATTATTTAATTGAATTATAATGGAGATCGAGCATGCTAACGTTGACTTTGCTAAACCGGCAAAAAAAACCGACGAAAAAATAAAAAGAAAGAGAAAATTAAAAAAGCATACCAGTTTACTAGAGATGCGAGGATGCTTAACCATGGTTACATACATTCCTTGTTTAATTACCTCCAAATTGATCTCAGTCTTACACCCAACCATTGATATTATACAGCAGTTAAACTGCGGCGCATGAAATACACGCGCCGCCGGACTGAGCGGCTCATCTGGCTTCTCCACGGCTTCACTTATGTTCTTTCTGGTTGTCTTTATGGGCATCAAACATATATCACCTGCACATTTCTTTTCACTTTTCATTTTGTTGTTTTACTTTTTAGGAAATATTGTTTTTGAAAATGATGGGGATAATATAAGGAGATTATATATGGGTCGAATCTGTAATTGGAATTATTTATAGCCCAACTAATTTGGGTTTTTTTTTTTTTTTTTTTTTTTTTGGTGAATGATGAGTTTATGAATATAATGTTCGAGTTTATAATTTATAGGCCAACAAAATGGGAGGTTTTCGAGAAGGTGGTCAATGTAGAAAGTCAACAGCCAAATAGTTATTCGCTTTTTTACAAATAGCCATTCTCAGAGACACCTTTAAGGCCTAATTCATTATAATTTAATTTCTATTTTTACTTTATATTTTCTTTTATAGGCTGACCTAATTAAAAAAAAGTCTCTCAAAGAAACCGTCTCTTACAAGAATTTGTGTTTTACAAACTAATTATGTAATATGGTTGTTTCACCTTGAGCGATTTTAATTTCATCGGCTTAAACTATTAAAAAAAGAGTGATTTCAGTACAAGTACCGGAAGATCAATTTTCATCATTTTTTTTATTTTTTTATTAGTGGACCTTTTGTATGGACCCATTTTATGATGAGAAAGTCTCATACAAAATGGGTTAATCCTTTACTTATCAATCTCTATGCTATTCATTTATAATACTTCTTTTTAAACCTTCAATAGATGAAATTATTGGAAGCATTTACTTTCAAAGCATTTTACCCCATCCATTTTTAATGTTCTTCTCATTCATAATATTTTATTGGAAAAATTATCAAAAACTACCTATTGTATAGCACTAGTTGCAAAAAACTACCTATTTAATTTTATTTTTTTTTTGCAAAAACCTACCTTAAATGATATAAACATTTTCAAAAGACTACCTGATGACGGAATGAGTTAGTTGACCGTCAAGTTTATGTTTGACTTTGCACGTGAATTGCGTATGACTTCATTTTATTTCCCTGAAACGTTTAATTCCTTTTTTTCATTTCCCTCCACTCTTCTTTGATGATTGCTCTTAATGTTCATTGCTTACATCCATCAACACTCAATCACAACTTAAATGTAGCATTAAACCTCCAATCAAATCATCAGGTTAGTTCTTTAATTGCTATTTATGTCATTAATCTACCCCAAATTTCAAATTTCTCTTATAAACACTCTAATTCAGTGGAATTTGCATGAGTTTCTTTGATTACTTCTTAATCTTCATTCTTTGATCTCTTCTCTTAATCTTCAATTTTTTTCGTTTGAGATTTCAAAGCATACCTCTTTGTTCTGTTGAATCAAGTTTTGGTTTATGAAAAAAAGAACTTTGGCAAGCTAGGTCTATAATCTTCAGAATCTGCGGAATCTCGCAATAGATGATGGAGCTCTACCATTTCTCAAAACATTAGAGATAGCAAACTGTCCTTGTTACCCCAATGCTTGAATTTCGTCAAAACACTTAAGCATCGGAATTACTTTGAAATGCCAGCTAAGTTTTGTGAAAATGTCGCGGACAGGGGCTGGGGTGATTATGAGTCAGCTCCAAACACTACTAGCTCATGGAAGAAAATGCGAAGAACTTACTCCTACGAGGATGATAAGGAGAAGATAGTTATTGGTTTCGAGGATGACATACAAAGATTGTTAGAAATAGTAATGGGTGAGAGGTTCCAATTAGGGTTGTAAAAAATTGACCCGACCTGTAATACCGCCCGAAATCGACCTGTATCCGACCCGTTGGTTGACCCGAGGTGCAGTGACTTGTAATCGATCGAAACTCGATCTGATGTTGACCTGTAACCCGACATGTACCCGATTATTTTAGCCCAATAATCGACCGGTACCCGACTCGAGAACAACCGACACCCGAGATTGACCCGACAATATGGTTAACCGAACTCGATTTGCACCCGACCTGTTACAACTCGAACCTGTCTTTAACCCGATAGGTACTCGACATAATCCTACCCAAAATGACCCATAATCAAGACTCGAGATTAACCAGACAATGTGATTAAGCGATATAATTTGATTTAACCGTATGAAGTTTAATTCAATTAATAATAAGTTTGATTGAATTGAATAATGTTTAGTTTAGCTAAAGTCAAATAATAAATGCAAGCCAGAAATCAAATCTTATCGACTTTATCGTTGGTTAAACCAAATTTGTCTATTGACCGACAACTTAATTAACCGACTATAACTCTTCATTCTCCAATTACAAACGATTTCAACATAAATTAATTGTATAATAACCATAATTTTCATTCAACATAAAACTCACATGAATTGGATTTTAATCAATCCGAATCCTGAGAATAACTAAATGCACAACTCAAAAATCCGATGCGAAGTCAACCCGGAAGAAAATAATCCGAATAACGTTAACCTAAAACAAAAAATGACCCGACCCATAGTCTAATCGAACTCGATTGAACCTGCAGCATAACCGATTTGGATTCGAATTGTATTAACCGAACCCGGTACAAGTCCAAACTAAAATGTGTATGACCCGAAACCGAAATCAAGCCAGTGAGGTATCAACCCGATATTGACCAATACTCGATTGGTCCTGTAACCGAATCGACCCGATCCAAAGTGCTAAATCACCTGAAAAAAAAAAACCCGAACCCACAACCCGAACGAGTAACCAAATTTACAGCCCTAGTTCCAATTATGCATTATTTCTATTGTAGGAATGGGTGGATCGGGAAAAAAGTACTTTGGCCAGGAAGGTCTACAATCATTCAAATGCTAAAAAGTGCTTCGATTGTATGGCATGGGTTTTTTGGAGTGAGAAGAAGCCATGAATTACTATAGTATAGAAAGAGAAAGAGAAAAATTAGGGTTCATATGATTTAGAGGAAAGGGGAAGGGGTTGAGTAAAATCGTGCTTTAAAACAAAATAAATCACAGATTTAAGTAAATCACGTGCCACACGTGCTGGTCAACTGACAGTAAACTAACTGATTCCGTCATAAGGTAGTATTTTGAAAACGTTTATATCATTTAAGTTAGTTTTTTGCAAAAAAAATTAGAATAGGTAGTTTTTTGCAACTAGTGCTATACAATATGTAGTTTTTGTAATTTGTCCTATTTTATTTTAAGGAGAAAGAAATTTAACTTAAGTTTTTAAAGTTGTATAGAAGTTAAAATAAACAAATGTGTGATCTTTTTAGATTCGTCTTAATTTATATTTTATTTTTACAAGTTTTTAAAAATTTTTATTATGATACGTATTTAAAAATATTGAGCTTTGAAAACTATGAAAAAAGTAAACGGGAAAAAAAAAGAACGGAGCGAGCATATATTACCTTGTACTAATTCTTTATTGAGGCCATCTCACCATGAGACAACTTCAAAGTAAATGGGAAAAACTATTTAAAAAAATTATTTCATGTACAAGCACAAGCGTGAATTCAAATTTTATTGTTTTATATATCTTTTTACTAATGAATTGCTTATATGGGCCCGTCTCAAGGAGAAACAGTCTCATACGTACAAGACTTGCTGATAACCTTGTTATAACAGGGGAAAAAAAAATTTTCACTGTTATAACTTGTTTGGTTAAAATTGAAATTTGATTAACATCGAAAGTTATATTTTCTAGGAAATCTTTAACTTCATAAAATTACTATCAAGTAGATTTTTTTGTTTGGTTATTACATTGGAATTTACAATGGACACATATATTTTAAATAATTTTAATTGGAAATTTGAAATTTTGTAATTGGTTTTGTTTTTTCAACCGAAGACAATCATTTTTCATCATGTTCTACGAATTTATAATTCTAAGAGGAACAAAGTGCAACCAAAAAATAGCTTTAGCTAAGTAGTGTTTGGCAACATAGAATTCATTTGAAAATTGGGGATGAAATTTTGATATTTACATTCAAGAATTGTAAATGACACCTATATGCTTGGAATTTGCAAATTTTATTACTTGACCAAATTTTACATTGTTATTACAAGCCTATGAAATTGACCCAATTCCGCATTTCAAATTCAAGATTTGCCAAACATAGTATTTGGCCCAATTCAACATTAGGAAATGAATTTCAAATTGCCAAACATAGAATCTTTTCCCAAATTATAGCTAAATATAAAAATATTTCCAATCCTACGTAAGTCAGCAAAATATTTCCCATATTACCATCCACGTAGGACAGCTGGGGAAAGGTTTTTTTTTCCTTTTTTTTTTAATAAAACCGCTTTCTCATATAGCGGTTTACCAAATAAATCAAATAAATCCGTTAGATATAATAGCGTATTGCTTTAAATGGAAAACCAAAAAAAATAATAATAATAATCTTAAATGAACCGCCATCTCATCTGGCGGTTTTAGTCGTGTACTAAAACAGGTGCTGCTGCTCATTTCTTTGTTTTTCATTCCCTTCTCTTCGACTTTCGATTGGATTTAAAAAAAAAAAAATTTCTTCACTCAATTTCTTTGTTTCTTCACTACCTCCTTCTCACTCAACTAAATCAATCAACTACATTGCCATCACCTCCTTGATTACTTGTTTATTCTCATCCTTATTTAAGGTATGAATCTAACCCTAATTTTTTATTCAATTTGCAAATTGATTTTTTTGTTCATGATTGTTGTCATTTGAACTTATAATAGATTGATTGTATGTAACATTGTCTTGATTTCATGATTTAAGCTTACATTTTACACATTTGTAGTTGTTTTTTATGTTTTCTTTTGTATGCATATAAAGTGTTCGATGAAATGCTACAATGAAAGTTTACTACTTTGTTGGGTTAGTTTAATGGATTTAGTACATATTTATGGTGTTGTTAGTTATGTATTTAAATTAACCCTTCTAATAAGTGTTGTAATACTTTAATATTAAATATTCTTATATACACATTTATACTTCCCTTACTCACAATCAACAATAAAGTGTAGTTAATATCACATGAAAAACATGCTTGTGTGTGCAGAATATGGATCATTATCCCGTTATAGTGTATTGGGGTGGGGAAGTAAGCTTTACGGGATCCGATGTGGTGTATAATGGAGGATTGAATGCAGTGATGTTTATCCATCGTCAAAATACAACTTTTGAGGTGTTTCTTAGCAAAGTATATGATGTAACTGGTTGTGATCGCAACTCTTTTATATTAAAAATGAAGATGAAATATCCGGCGACTGGGAAAAATGTGTTAGTTCCGGTTAGGAATGATGAAAGCATAAGTTCTCTTGCTTGCGCGGCTTCACAAGCCATTGGAACGACAATGGAGGTTTACGTTGAAATGGTTCCTAATTCGGTTAATGCTAGGGAAGTCATGAGTAGCATGGAACTTCCAGAATCAGCTCCTAGTGTGCGTCATGACACATTCACAGAAATGCTAAAAACCCAAATTATGTGAATGAGAATCTAGATGAGTTTGCTTCTCCAACTCATTCACGTGCCATTGGTTGTGTTGTAATGAATACCTTCTCCACGGCTCACTTGGGTAACCATAATGTCAATGAGGTTGACTCTCTAGATCATGAGAATAGGCATATTGATTCTGATCCAGAGGAGGATGATGAAAAAAGAGAAGCTATGGACGCAGCGATTAGGGGTGGTGCTCCATCGCAAGACTGGCTTCGAATTGATGAGGTCGATCAGAGGTCCATCATCATCTACAGGTGCTATGTCGCCATTTGTTTCCCCTGGTCCTGTGTCCACTCCTCCACATCCATCGCCTCCTAACAGGTTCTTGATATATCAGCGTGCTAGTCAGCGACGAGCACCTGCTCTTGATGTTATCACAGAGGCTAATGAGTCCACATCGACCTCCACAGCCAATGCACGCAACAAACGGGGTCGGGGAGTCTAGATTACTTGATTTGGGATGATTATTGTACATATTGAACTTATGTATTATTTTGGATGGTCGTTATGTAATATATAAGCACTATTTTCATTAATCATGTGTACAATCGTCCTTGTTTTTATTTGAAACATCGTTGGATGTGGTGTTTTGAGCACTAGAGGTGCTTCTTGGTTCATTTGTTGGGTTAGTGTAACATCCCGCAGTTTAACTCGGATCGTTTTGAAGAGAAAACGACTTTTTGAAGAAACTAAATACGGCCCGAGTCAAACCAGGACGTTAGAAGATAGCTTAAAACGGGTTTAAAATGAAACAAAGCTTGCGGATCGAGTTCTATTAGAGTTATTATGATCTACTAGACGTAAAGGAAACTTAGCAGCGGATAAGTTTGTAAAGATAAGTCTACTTATTACAACTTGAGAACGTAAACGCCTCATAAAACATTATATCCAAAATACGAAAATTAAAGTTAATATCAAAACTTCTGAATCTAACAATTTATATCTCCAAGGATAATCCTCACTCCCCATACCTGCAATTTAACTTACTGCTAGTCATTATCCAGAAAGGAAACGACAACATCGCAGGATCGTTAAGACCAAAAGTACACGTCAGCAAGAAGTCGCATATCATTCAATTAAATACAACAATTATAATCAAATTCAGGTAACTGTTAGTCAGCCATACTGTTGTATTCTTTTTCCAGCCATACTGCCGGTTCAACTCCAATCACCATGGTGAGACAATACATTAGGGGGAGCTAACCCCTAAGCAAGTCTCTACCATAGACATACGTCTTATTTCGGTGTCTATGGTTAAGTATGCATACCCCCGCGGTGGCTCATAATGCCCCATATGCTACGAGTAAATCTTTCCACCAATTGACGTCATACTACGTCCACTTTAAAGTTAGTGAGGTCATACTACCTCTGCTTATTAAAATAATATATTGGAATTACTTATTCGGAAAGCATATCATTATTCGTACTATACGCCCATACTTTACCTTTGTTACCATTAATATATGGTACATAACATATACTACAAAACTTCGCTGCGTGTACGTACCTTAACCAAGAAAACAATTTCTCAAACGTCTCAATCAATTCCCCGTCACGAATCGGCTTCCTACAAGGTTCAATCGTATTCGAGAAATAAGCACACATTCACACCTTCCTCAAATCAACCATAACACATACATACAACTACCACCACACTTAGACACTACACATAACATGAGCGTCCATCACATTGTTATCACATGTTAAACACCCAAAAAAAAACAGCATTTGAAATCTGTCCAGAAACCCTTTTAAAAACTGTCAAACTGGAAATTCGACTTCAGCGTTGCGTCCGGAAGGCATCAAAACCCCCGAGTACCAATTTTCATGATTTATAACATAGTATAAGTATTTTTAACCTAATTTCAAAGCCAAAATAATCCAAAAACACCCTTTTTTCATAATTTTCCAAACCTACGGGATTTTGTCAATTTTTATTCAAAATACATATAAATTCTAATTTCCACATTTTCTATTAAATCCTTACCATAAAAATCATAAACTCATGCCCACAAAAAAATCATTTTCAAAATTCTCAAAATAATTAATTTCTTACAAAATACAATCCTAAACAAATCATTCATCAATACTTAAGATCTTCATACCATACCAAAACAATTCCTTATACTACAACACAAATTTCTCCATGAATAATCCTAATTTAAATATATATTATTATTATTGTGATTATTTTTATACGTTCACGTTAACTTCACCCATCACCTTAATTTCATGCTCATATAAAAATAAATCCTAAAACAAAACATCCTACACTACCATTTGATAATTATATATAAAATTCACATCATTATATTAAATCATGGAAGAAATGGTCATGGATGCAAATTCACACACATATGCATAAATCACACAATTGAAATTAAACTTGATAAAAAGATAAATTGTAGAATTAAACTTACTATTATGTGGAAAAACACCAAACTTCAAGGTTGGAAATGCTACACTAGGCGTGTGGTTGCTAGGGTTTGGGGTTATGTTCTTGATGTATCTAGGAAATTGAGAGATAGAGTGAATTTTTAGGTTAGACAATTAAGGAGATTAAGGAATGAATAATTAAGAAATAAGGTTTAAGGCAATAAAGATTATTATCCTAATATTCTCATGGGAGTTACAAATTCATAACTCCCACCATAGGGCTGGCCAACCCTAGCTATTTCCCTCTTACTTTTCTTTTTTTTTTTTTTTTTTTTAAAATTTGAAATAAGATCGGTTTAAGGTTTTTGGGCCCGAAAGGCTAAATTGTTAAAAAAGCCGACTATACATGGTCAAGCCCAAAATGAATTGATAAGACATTATATATATATATATATATATATATATATATATACATATATATATATATATATATATATATATATATATATATATAAAAAATATTAATAATAATTTATTAAATATATCCGGAAATTATCGTTTTAAAATATTGGGGTGTTACAGTTAGTTTGGAATGTTAATATATTTTAATGCAGGGTATACGTTTAGTGTTCAACATTTTGAGGTGGAATGGAAAAAATGTTGCAGACAAAACCGCCAAATGAAGTGGCGGTTTGTATTTAAGGTGAACCACTACTTGTGAAAGCGGTTTATATGTTTCAAAAATTTTAAAAATCCAAGACAAAACCGCCACTTGTAAAAGCGGTTTATTATTTTCAAATTTTTTAAAAAAATTAGTTCTTGAACTGCTAAATGAAATGGTGTTTTATTTTAGGAGGTAAACCGTCATGTGTAGTGACGGTTTGGTTTGAGTGCATTAAAAAAAAAGTTGTCCTACGTGGACAGTAGTCAGCGAAAATTTTTTCCCTTTGACACAAATTGGAAAATATTTTTATATTTAGCTATAATTTGGGAAAAGATTCCCAAACATACCATTACATAATTTCCCTTACGATTTTATATAAAAAAAACATTCTTTGAAATGATCATCCACTTTTATATAGTTTAATAAAAATCAACACATTCTTCTTTATTGAAAAAACATTTAATACATTCACAAACGCAACAATTTTGTTTATCAACAAATATGAAACAACTTTAAAATTCGGTATTTACAAACTATTTTGGTTATTATCCACTTAATAAACCAAAAATTTGCTCCTTAAAATATAATTTTCTTAACATTCTATGAAAATTTTGATATTACACATTCATACAAGTATTATCTAGTTATTTTAATATCTCAATAATATTATAGACGACTTAAATGTTAAGTGTTGTAACCTTGTTTGATTTTGTTAACCTTAAAGATCAATTATTAAACGAGTACCTTATGAGTTATGAAAAGTGTTATTATACTCTTTTTTTAGGGGCGGATTCAAAATAAAATCAAATGATGTCAATATATTATGTATTGTTTTTTTAAAAAAAGTTCATAGTAAGGCTTGAACCTCTGACAAATGATGCCATACATTAATATTTTAACCAACTTAACCAATACACTTATTAACATATTTAGGGATATAACTTGTTAAATGCTGTCAATTGACAACATTGAACTAACATCGACTTGCCCCTTCTCTTTTTGGATTTTGTTAACATTAAAGAATTATTAATCGATTACCTTATGAATCACGATACATATATTATTATAATTAATAAAGAAAAAAAATCCCATAGCATAAGCACATAAGAGATGAAGAGAAAAACAAAGAGTACAAGAAATTAAATGCATACACATGCACTCCACATGCCAATTGCCTACTAAGTTAGCCTTCTTTAATTACTTATTTTAAAATGGGATCTCCATTTCATGAGGAGATTTCCTTTTTGGGCATCAATTATCACAAGGTACGTAATGATGAGTTATTAATTAAAATTGCAAACCAGTATTTCCTTCTTCCATAACTAATCACAAATTACTTGACACCATATTTTGTAAAAACGACTCTCAAAAGCACTGTCCAATTCTAAATATATATTGTTATAACTCTAAATATAGATTTTGGATGGACTTTTGAGAGTTGTCTTTTCCAAAAACGTTCTCTTAAAAGAGCATCTGCTTAATTAAGTGTAATTTTATATACACATGGTCGCATGCATTTCTTATATTATTCTAAACATCTCATTTTTAAAATTTTAGATTTTAAAAACATTTTATAAGAAAAACATTTATGGTCGAATAATATAATGTCACATTTATTCCAGTCAATATTCTCTTGTTGAGAATAATATGATCACTCTTTAATTTACTCTTGTCAATATTCTCTATTATTTATTAGCATATACTCTTTCGGCTGGTCTTGGCCGAGATCATCTCAATATGAGACGGCCCATCTACATCCCTGCCCCATCTCTATTAACATTTAAAAAAAGAAAAAGAGAAAATATAAAAAACTGCTATTTTAGAAAACGATATTCACAGAGGTTTAACATCGCCGTTTAGAAAAGAAGATCAGAAAGATTTGCATTCGATTCTTCACAAATCTCTATAAATCTTCAATAAACTATCAAGAAATTTGATATTTTATCTGTAAAAATTTCAAAAATCTCTCTAATGGTGGTTTAACAAATGAATTCGGCATGGAAACGACCTTATAAATATTTGCACATTCAATTCTTCACAAAATCTCTGTAAATCTTCAAGAAACCATCAAGAAAATCGATATTTCAACTGTAAAACTTTAAAAATCTCTCTAATAATGGTGGTTTAATGAATGAACTCGACATGGAAACGACTTTATAGACATTACAAAGAGATGCAGACGAGGATTTAATGTCAATTTATATATCACAAGTTTAATGCTTACATATTCAATTTGAAGTTAACGCATTGCAATAATTCTATTCAATCTGATTACTTATCTTTAAATCGATAATTGAAGATTATAAGCTCAAAATTGAATTAGATTATAAAATCAATTGTCAATGTACATGTCATAATTTAACTGATAACATATTCAATTTGAATTAAAACCAATATAATATCTTCATAGACTTTGAATACTTTATTTTCAAACGATAATTGAAGCTTATATGTTCAAAATTGAGTTAGATAATAAAACATCAATTGTCAATTTATATATCATAATTTGACTATTAATTAAGATATTCGATTTGAACTTTTTACAAAATATATATAGACGTGTTTAACAATGGTGAAAACGTAATCTTTAATCCCATTGTAAGTGATCGGGCAAATTTTATATACCGCAAGCGCACGGTGTACGCGTAGTGCGGGTCGAACACAAGGAGGCGAGTTAACTCTAAATTGTATATCTTATGATTAACAAGACGAGGGTTAAACAAAATGAATTGTTGGAATCTAGTTCTACGATACAAATAAACTAAAGCAAACGACAATAATGGTGTAAAAGCAATAATATGACAAACTCTAGGGCGTCGGGCGCCGCCTAATTCTAAAATAGAGGTTAATTACTCTCATGATTGTATGAAATTGAGCCATCGATATAATTGAACGTGATCTTCAAACTTCCCTTCTATTGATTAATATTGATTTAAGACCAACTAAAATCCTCAAACTTCCGTTCTATTGGTTAAACTAGAAGGAATTTAACTTAAATATATCTCAATCCTAAGTTAGTCCTAATCTGAAACTTTCGTTTTATTGAAAAGGGTAACAAAGATGTTTAAACCGAGATTCATCCATGCTTCGAATTAGGGATTATGCCCTAACCATAGATATGAAAACTACTCACAATACATATCATTGGAAAACATGTAGCAATTGATGAATAAAAACAAAGAACGAAATAATAACAAAAGAAAACTTACGAAACCTGAAGATAACATAAACTTGAAAATTACGAGAATCCGAATATAACAACGATGTTCAACAAAGGAAACTTGCAAGAAACTTCAACAACTCAAAAGAAAATACAAGAATTGAAATTACTAGAGAAAAACTAAAGAAAACTGAAAATTAAAAACTAAAACTGAATAAAATCTGTCTTGATAATTAATTAACCTTAAATTTGCCCTTGCAATGTAGCTCACTTTGGCTTGTGTGCACTCGATTTATTCATATACATGTGTTTTTGTCGGATTTACGCCCTTTTTAAGGGTAGTATGCATTTGCTCGTGTCTTTGCAGGTTTCTTGCGTATTTTCGAGCCAAAACATGTTAGGGATGGTGGTTCTCGAGCCCCGGAGGTTTCGAGGGAGGAACGAGATCGAGCCAAGCACTAAAGGATATAATCCAAGCCGAGACAAGGAAGAAAAAAGGATTTTTGAAAGGGAACAACCGCTCGTTCCCCAACCTTGAAGAAACATGCCCAAAAAGGAGATCAGAAAGTGGAACGACCATGGTCGTTCCCGTGGAAACGACCACTCGTTCCCCAACCTTGAAGAGCATGATTGAAGAATTGAGATCAGAGAGTTGAATTGGTCGTTCCCCCCGGAACGACCACCCGTTCCTTATCCTACAACACCAGTAGAGATCAGTAAGTGGAACGACCGATCGTTCCCCCTAGAACGACTGATCATTACCTCTTTGCAGATTGGGCTTTTGGCTTGATTACTCATTTGACGGCCCTTTTTACGTCATTTTGAAGGATTATTCCTCTGTTTTCTGAAGGCCTAGGCTACATCACTCATGAGCATCACTATATAAGGGACATTTTTTGTATTATAAACACACCTCGTTTACACCTTTTACATTACATTTAAAAAAAAAAAACTTGTACTAGCTTATTTTGTAAGAATCATTTTATGTTTTTTAGTTTTTTCTTCATCTTTATTCTTGAAACCCTAGGCTTTATTTTCTACAATCAACATTGAAAATCACAAAAATACTTCAATCCAAGTTTATTTTAGCTTTATAGTTGTTCAATCTAATGGCTCATTGCTAGTTGGGGTTCTCTTCTTCATCAACCTCCATTGTTGAAGGTTTAAGCTTCAATATTTTTCTAGGTTCTTTATTTTTATTCTCCAATTGCTCCTATCTTTTGTAGGTACTTTCTAATACTTCTTCTTAGTTATTATTGATAGTTTACTTTTGTTTTTATGCTTGTTTGTAGTTTTCACAATTGTTGCTCATTAGCTTTGATATTTGGATTCTTGTGTTTGTTGGTTGTTCAATATATTGTCATATTATCTATTATGATGTTTTTAAGCAATAATATGAGTAGTGAGTAATTAGTTAGGGGTTGGGGTTAGCTCAATCCTTGTTGATGGCTTGATAATGGTGGAATATTGGTTGATATTGGTTTGAATGGAAACTTAGTAGGAGGATTGCTCCATTTATTGTTTGAGAGTTGCCATGGTTGCATTTGGGAGACCAATGAGGGTTGGATCCCGGAGTAACCAAAACCCTTAGTCAATAAATGGAGTCGGGTGCAAGAGATTAATGAGAGTTGAATCTTGCAAACGCCCCTTCAGTTAAGAGTTTTCCCCTCCGCCTACGAGAGTAAGGGAGGATTGACGGATAGTGGACTTGTGTTGCCCGATTCTCTTGTCTTTACTCATGAGAGTGAGGAGGATGATATTATCAGAGGTGATCCCAAGCCCGATCTAGGATCGGATCACTTTTTGTATTGTGTTCCACTTCTCTTTAATCAAACCAAAGGAATCAAAACCTCTATCATAGGATAGTCGTCACAAGTGAGCAAACCCTATCCCATTGCTTCTTTGTTTGTTATTTTCATAGTTCTAGTTTTAGACTATCTCATCACCAATCCCCTATACATGATTCCCCAACACCCAAAGAGGCTCTAAGTCTCGCACTCGTCTCCCTGTGGATCGACCCCCTACTTGCCACTACACTTGTGAAGAGTTAAGCTAGGGTGTTAATAGATTTTGTTTGATTAGAGGCTTTAGAGACGACACTAAAAAGTCCTCTATCAAAATGGCGTTGTTGCCGGGGAGTTGAGATTTGTAAGACTTAGGTTGATTTCTTTAGTGTTTATTGTAAATAAAAAAAATCCAAAAAACAATCTTGTTTTCTTTAATGGTTAGTTATTCTTGTTATCAGTTTGAGCATGAGCCTTTTTGGAGGTTCTTTACGAGATATGGTGATTTCCTCCCCTATGACCATGGTTTTGAGAAAGGAAAAATTTATTTAGCTTTGTACATGGGTTTGAATGATAAGACTAGGGACCAAATTGAGACTATTTATGAATATGAGTTTCTTGACCAACCAATTAAGCAAGTGAAACAACCCAAACCAACATAAACAGTAATATATTACTGTCTATAAAACACAGCGAAAGACTTATAAAAGTCAGGGCTGAATCTGACCTGTGGGACGATAGCCACAACAACCAATATCAGAGTGTTTAAAACATTTTATATTAAATAAGTAAATATTATTTACAAAACATTATAAAATAATTACAAGTTAATTTACAAATATCTAATTTATAAAATGTGTTTCAAAAATAAGTCCTCGCCTCGCACGTATCACATAACACATGTAGACATTCTCTCCACATCAGATCCAACATGAAAATGGATCTAACCCCCGTAAGGGATAGGCCCCATCAAAGACTGTCAACAATTGAATTGTTGAGTAATCCAACAAACTATTACATTTGTATACAAGTTATTTATAACATCTCCAATTCAATCATTTGGTAACTTATAAAATAATAATTTATCAAAATCCATTCTCTTTTACAAGATCGTTTGGTATCGACATAAATACAACTAAGAACCTTTGGTTCATAGTGAATCAAAACACGACTATAGCTTTACAGTTAATAGCGAAAGTCAAAATACGACTATTACTTTACAAGTTAATAGCGAAATCAAAATACAGCAAATGAAACATATGAATTCATTTGCGAAACAAACAAAACTTTATATACCAAACGTATTTATTCAAAGCTCATATGAAAACCATAATATAATAGCACTTTAAAACGAGGAATATATGGACCGTCAAGAAGTAGGCTTGATCTAAATCCTAAGAATACGGGTGATCGTCATCACCGAAAATACGGTTCTTGCAAGAACGAAACGAGATCGGGGGCTCGAGATCGATCCGAAAAACATTACCTATTATCAAGCTATAGGATTTCACAATAATCCGGGTATAAATATCCGTTGCCAATTCCCAAAAACGGACATTTTTCAATGTCGAGCTCAATATAAAAAACGAATCAATAATTCACTTGATTTTCTTTAAAATCAATAATCATAACTCATTTTCATAGTACAATATTTAAAAGCTCATATTTATAACAGCTATGAACATACAAAACGAAATTTTGATCATGGATTAAAAGCAAGGTAAAACAAAATCAAATTCCAAATTTCGAACACAAAAAATTATACGATTTTGCTCAAATACAAATAGCGGTAATACCACACCTTATAAAACATAACTTGAACTTTGAAATAATTAAATTAAATTTAAAAGATAATAGTGTTTGTAAGATTACCTTTCTACGCCATGAATAGCGATCAATAATTAAAATACCAATCAAATCATCATTAACCATCAACATGTAAAAGCTTGAGTTACCATCAATGGAGTTTAACCAATTTTGACTATTATCTCGACTGATCAATACCCACATATAAGCTTTTATCATGTAGAATAATATTTTTAGAGAGATCGAGACCTTTTTAAATAATACCCGAATATGATTAATTATGGAAATAATTAATCTAATAATTGTGAGCCAAAATATTAATTAATCAAAGATTGATGTTGTTCTCTTTAATTAATCTCTTACTTCCCTTAAATAGGAGTATTATGCCAAAATTATTTTTCTACTCCTTCCCTCCTTTAACCCATGACCACAAGGCTTTTATAGGAAAAATTTCCCATGAGGTGGCATCATATGCCACATAGGGCATCCCACCCCTCGACACGTGTCACACACGTGTCACAAAACCTGCACGCTACATGGCGCCTCGCATGCGAGCCGTGTGGTGCGGCTCTTTGTCCCAAATTTAATACGAATGATATCCTTAGATAATAAAATATTATTCTGAGTCCAAATAAAATAACTTACATAATATTTTATACCCAAATTAACTTAATTAATTACTATGATTTACGCCAATAAAATAGGGGATGTGTCAGCAAGGTTAGAACATGTATTTATGGTTGGCTAAGGATACATATAAGAAGGAAATGCCTAACTCCCCTCCCCTTGACATACCCATTGCTTACTCTTCTAACCTTGTTGAAAATGATGGGAATTCTACTTTGGGTTGTATTTTGATTGATAAAAAGGAGGTTGCTAGTCCCTTGGTCCCTTAGCGATGAGGATGAGTCAATTTATGAAAATGAGGATTTTAAGGAATTTCACATGAGATTGATCGAAACTTTGAATCAATCCTCTTCCTCACCCATAATTGAGACCTTGGTGGACCCTCCTAGTAGTGGTGACACTTTAATTGAGGATGCGGTGGACTTTGTAAAGAGTCTTGAACCTTGTACTGAAAACATAGAGGAATGTTTAGGACCCCTTAGGCCTTTGGCCTTAAATCTTGACCTAGCATTACCCTTTTCTACTGATTGCTCTCCCCCACCTCTTTGTGATCCTCACATGGGTGAGTCATGTGATTTTCTGCATTGTTTTCATGAGTCTTCTACTATGTATATTTGTGAGTCTCCTGTTTTTGTGTCTCTTGAACATGACTTGCCTATGCCATGTGATCTTGCATCCCTTGCTTGTGAGACTCCTTATGAGGTGTCTTGTGTGCCTCAGACTTTTGAGTCTCCTATCTTTGTGCATTATAATCCATTATATGAGCCTAGTGACTTAGAGATTAGTGCTTATATTGTTAATGAGGCTCAAGTACATGCTCCTTGTGTGTCTTTTGTTGAGTCTCCTACTATGTCACTTGGTCACTTTGATATGCCTCTCACCATCCTAACTCATGCTTATGTTGATGCTTGTGATACCTTACCCCCTGTCGGTCATATCATGACTTCTGTTAACCTTTGTCATGACATACCAACCGATTGTCTTTCTTCTCCTTTTGTTTGCTTTTTCTTTGACTTTTCATCATGTAATGATAAGTCATTATTATGTGCCTTTTTTCTTTTGGTCTTCTTCTATATCTATTCTCTTCTAATCTACTATATCTTATTCTCTACATTCTCTGGAAGTGAGTTTGACAAACTCTTGAGGAGTTTGACTCACTATTTATTGAAACAGGTCTAGCTAATGACCTTAAAGAAGCGCTTGTTGGGAGGCAAACCAACCGAATTTTAGTTTTTGAACGGCCCTTTTTACGTCATTTTGAACGATTATTCCTCTGTTTTCTAAAGACTTAGGTTACTTCACTCATGAGCATCACTATATAAGGGACATTTTTTGTATTATGAACACACCCCTTTTACACCTTTTACATTTCATTTAATACTTGTACTAGCTTATTTTGTAAGAATCATTTTATGATTTTTAGTTTTTTCTTCATCTTTATTCTTGAAACCCTAGGCGTTAATTTCTACAATCAACATTGAAAATCACAAAAATACTTCAATGCATGTTTATTTTAGCTTCTAATGGGTCATTGCTAGTTAGGGCTTCTCTTCTTCATCAACCTCATTGTTGAAGGTTTAAGCTTCAATATTTTTCTGGGTTCTTTATTTTTGTTATCCAATTGCTCCTATCTTTTTGTATGTACCTTCTAATACTTCTTCTTAGTTATTATTGATAGTTTACTTTTGTTTTTATGCTTATTTTTAGTTTTCACCATCGTTGCTCATTAGCTTTGATATTTGGATTCTTGTGTTTGTTGGTTATTCAATATCTTGTCATACTACCTATTATGATGTCTTTAAGCAATAATATGAGTAGTGAGTAATTAGTTAGGGGTTGAGGTTAGCTCAATCCTTGTTGATGGCTTGATAATGGTGGAATATTGGTTGATATTGGTTTTGATGGAGACTTAGTAGGAGGGTTGCTCCATTTATTGTTTGAGGGTTGCCATGGTTGCATTTGGGAGACCAACGAGGGTTGGTTCCCGGAGTAACCTAAACCCTTGTTCAATAAATGGATTCAGGTGCAAGAAATTAATGAGAGTTGAATCTTGCAAACGCCCCTTCAATTAAGAGTTTTCCCCTCCGCCTACGAGAGTAGGGGAGGATTGACGGATAGTGGACTTGTGTTGCCCGATTCTCTTGTCGTTACTCATGAGAGTGAGGAGTATGATATTATCGGAGGTAATCCCAAGCCCGATCCAGGATCAGATCACTTTTTGTATTGTGTTCCACTTTTCTTTAATCAAACCAAAGGAATCAAAACCTCTATCATAGGATAGTCGTCACAAGTGAGCAAAACCTATCCCATTGCTTTTTTGTTTGTTATATTCATAGTTCTAGTTTTAGTCTAACTCATCACCAATCCCCTATACATGATTCCCCAGCACCTAAAGAGGCCCTAAGTCTCGCACTCGTCTCCCTGTGGATCGACCCCCTACTTGCCACTACACTTATGTAGAGTTAAGCTAGGGTGTTTATAAATTTGGTTTGATTAGAGGCTTTAGAGATGACACTAAAAAGTCCTCTATCAATAACCACCACTTTATATAGTGGCTCCAAAATTGGAAAAGAAACCGCTAGAAAACTGCCTCGGGGGATAAAGCGACGAACGGTGCTTCTTGGGCGACGACTCGTCGCAAACTTTCTATCTCAATGGGATGTATTTCAGGATTGAGCAACGAGCGTCGCTTAGGGGGCGACGTGTCGTCGCTTTGGGTCTGACTGATGAACTTTGAATGGCCGCCATTTCTTGCTTGATTGTCGGATATGGATATATAATTCACCGTTGGAAAGATCCTGAAGTCTACTTTCCAATGCCGTAAACCTTGCATTAATGTGATCTCTATATAAAAAGTTATGGCCAAAAGAGTGAGCATATATCAAATTTCACTTCAAAACTATCTTTTAAGCACTTTTCTACTCTTTTCTCTTTTGCCTATCTTCATTGTAAAGCATCTTCAAGCGACAAACGATCTTTTCACTTATTTTAGGGGTCTTAGGCTATTACTCCAAGCCTTCACCCTCTTATCACCCCGGGATCTAACAAAAAACTCTAATTTCGCCTCATATATTACATAATACACAATTCAAAGCTTATGAGACAAAATTACATCAAACCACTAATATCATACCTAAATCTCACTAAAACTACATATATGGAGCTTAAAAAATAGGACGGATAAGTGCAAATAATTGCACTTATCAAACTCCCCCATGCATAGCCTTTGCTCGTCCTCGAGCAAATCAAGGTGAAAGCACAAATAAAATAAGGTCAAGACATGGTCTCCAAATCCTAAACTACTTCTTATGACTCCCTTTCCTAAACGCCTCTAATTCCCGGTGTTTGCTAAGAGTCCAAACATTCATACCACTTAACCCCTTCACTTGGCTAACACAACACACAAAGCAAACAAAAAGATGGACATGAAAGATCAAAAGACATCAAAACATCAAAATATCAAAAATTCCTACTCTTCAACCACTTTATAGCTACCAAAAGACAACGTGAGAAATGAAAAAAAAAACAATGAAAATCTACAACTTATCCCTTCAATTGTGGCCTACTCAAATGCTTTCCTTATGTCTCCCGCTTCTTATGTCGCCACACCAAAACAAAATGAAAAAATAGGTAAACAATGTATCTCTCTTTTTCTCTCATTTTGCCTAGGGGCTCATTTTTGGGTTTTTGCCCTAGCCACTCAATTATTTATTCAAATCTCACTTGCTCACCCACTCATGTCGCTCTTTTGCCTAGGTCGCCATTTCAGGTTTTCAACCTAGCCAGGCTTTTCTCTTATCAAGCATGTTTTCTTTCCCTTCTTCAATAAAACAACAACATACAGATCAAGCTATAAAATAAAAATTACAATGCATGATCAAGCTAAATCAATACAAGCATGTAGGATAGAAAACGTGAATAGGCAAGCAACGGGTTTCCCCATGCTTGCTTTTCACGGTGGATAGCAATAGGGTGTTCAGCAACCCTAAATAAAAGTAGGGTCTTTAGTAATTTTAGATATGACGATGAAGGCACAAAAATGAGAATGCAGCCTACCTAATAAACTCGAATGTTGAACCGGGATAGCACCATCGATTGCGACATTACCTCTTAAACATGAACATCGGTTCTACTTATGACTCCCCAAAAATAAGAGGCTTCCTATCTTAGTCTCCTTCCCCTCAAATAATAATCTCACATCCAAGCCCATAAAAATCCCAAACCCCTTATCAACCTCAACCCATCCCAACACATAATCCATCACCACAACCGAAACATACATAATGCACAAAAATAAATACCCAAACTCCGAAACTATAAGGCTCAAATAATGGAATTCTTGGATCTCGCAATCCAAGAACTTACTTTGGATCAAAGAGTATGGGGGCTTATTTTTGGTTAAAATCTGTAGCTCATAAACATACAGTGGTTAGTAAGAGATGATGTGCGACAAATTAAGTGAGGATAGCTAGGTGGGTTAAGGCGTGATAGTATAGTGGAATTAGAACATAGAGAAAGGAAAAGTAAAGATAGGGATAGAAATATACCTACAGGCGACGCGACGTAGGAGGAATAATGATAGCAGCTTCAATGGACGCTCACTCTCCTTTTGCTTAGCCTCCTTCACAAGTTTATGGCTAGCACTCTCTTTTTTTCATTTTTTTACTTTTTATGTATATATATTTTTTTTTCAATTTTTGTTTTTCAATAACCTACACACTTGAACAAACATTAAAAAGAACAATAATGATAAAAATAAAAATACACTAAAACAAAATAAATATGACGGGTTGCCTCCCACTAGCGCTATGTTTAACGTCGTTAGCTCGACGTGACTCACCCCAGTTAATTGGGTTCATGATCGTTGCAAAGGAAAAGGTTCCTTTCAATACAAACATTAATTTACATATCTTTTGAATAACGTACCCAATTAGTGTCTTCGTCATTAAAATTTAAATGGTTGTCCCCAGCAAGTCTTTTCTTTTTCCTTCTCTTTCGAGATTTATCTTTGTGACATTCTTTCTTGCGGCTTTCATGGGGGACAACATTAAGGCTCTGTTTGGGTAAAAGATTATAAGAAATTACCTTGGGAGGTGTAGAACTCTCCCTTATCACTTCATTCACCTTATGCAATGATTTTCCGACTTGTAACTTATTGCCCTACACAAACTCATCATCTTGCAATAATTCATGGGTTAGATCAAAAATTTCACCACAAGTACCTTCCCAACTCATCACTTTTTCCCTTCCCCCGGTGCCTCCAAGGAATGCCTCCAAAGCATCAATATCTGACTCATAGTTAGACTTAACGGGGGTGTCGACACAACACACAAATTCAGCAGAGGTACAAAAGTCAAAGGAACGGTCGATATTGAATTCGTGCTTAACATCCCTTATTCCCATAACAATCTTACCTCTCGCGACATCTACAACTGTCCCACAGGTTGCCTAACATGGTCTCCCTAAAATGATGGGGGTCGTACGGTCCTTGGGTATGTCTACAATCAAAAAGTCATAAGGGACCACAAATCGACCAATACCCACCGACAAATCTCTCAAAATCCCCCGAGGGTAAATAATACTACGGTTGGCCAATTGTAGTCTATTTTCATGGGGAGCCAGTTTACCAAGATTTCCTAATCTCTTATACAACGAGTATGGCATCAAACTCACACCAGGACCTAAATCGCATAAAGCCATGTTTATCGAAATACCCCCAATAGTGACAGGTTTATTGAAATTCCCGGGGTCTCCTAACTTAGGAATAGTGATAGTTCCCCCATCCTTATCGAACGATGAGCTCTTGGACACTTTAGGAACTGTGGGTGCTTTGGCTAGCATGTCCAGGAAAGACGACTCTAAAGAGTTGTCTTTGAGTAACTGAAAGAACTTCTCATACTTCTTCTCGAGTTTAGCTTGGGCTAACCTTTGAGGGAAAGGGAGATAGTCGATTTTGATGTTAGTTGCTCTGGACTTTTTCTCATTTTCACGGTCAATTTCAACAGTTTCAGAACAAACAACATCAAAGTTAGTATCAATAATTGGCTTCACAGGAGACACTTCCTGGGGAGGAAGGTAAGCCAATTCATTACTTTCTACCTCAATCACAGCATTTATCTGATTGGGCTCCTTGTTTTTGGGCTCTGGTTGGCTCGGGAGCTGGTTTGGAGCCCGAGTGTTGACTGTTGTGCTATTTGGGCTATTTGTGTCTCAAGGAATTTTACGTGAGAGACACTATTTTGAATATGAGTGCGCACTATGCCTTTCAACTCATCTACCTCAAACCTGAGGCTAAGCTGAGATGGGTGAGCGTATTGCTTGTATGGTGGTGGTTGCTGATGTGGAGCCTGGATATGCTGTGGATTTAGAACATTGGTTCTCGAGTAGGACAAGTTTGGATGCTTATAACCTGCATTATATCGGTTAGAGTGTAAGTCGACGGGAGGGTTACTGTATAGAGCATTCACCTCCTCGTAAACTTGGGGGAAATTACTCGAATAGTGACCTGGGGCACCACATGTATCACATACAATAGAAGAATTATTAGAATTAGAAGATAAAGAGCTTACCATGCTTACCTTAGCCATCTGTTCGATGAGATTGGCTAACTGTTTGGTTAGGGCTTTTATGGTCTCAGATTCAGCGCTATTACTTTGGGCCACCGGGCCTCTCTCATTGCTCCACGAGAAACCATTTTTTGCCATGGTTTCGAAGAGTCTCAAGAGGTCTGCTGGAAGCTTGGATTCCATATCACCACCATATGCGCGTTTATCGATGATTTATGTTCGTCAAACAGTCCCCCATAGAAGGACTGAGCAAGCAACCAGTTCGGTATTTGATGGTGTGGACAACTAATCTGGAGGTCCTTAAATCTCTCCCAAGCCTCATAGAAAGATTCACAGGGTTGCTGCTTAGAGGTCTATAGCTAGGTCCGTATTTGAGAGGTCTTACGAGGGGGATAAAATTTGGCTAAAAAGCCATTGGCTAATCCCTCCCAACTCGTACATATGCCAGCTAGCTCTGACTTGAGCCAATATTTGGCTTTATCCTTCAAACTGAAGGGGAAAAGCCGCAACCTCACCGCTTCTATGGAAAGGTCTTTCGCGGTGATAGTGTCGCATCGCTCTATAAAGTCTGCTATGTGGTCATGTGGACTCTCACTGAGGTAACCCCCAAATTGGTTTCTTTCTATCATTTGTATTACGTGAGGCTTAAGTTCAAAGTTCTCAGTTTCAAAGTCGGGTTTCACAATACATGGTATGGATGTTTTGGTGAGCATAGGTGCACCCAGTTGTCCAAAAAATCTATTGGCGTTATTGGCCATCTCTTCTTGCTGTCGCCTTGGCCTCCTAAGGCGTTCGGCGTTCAATGTACTGGTGGTAGCCTCGATCTCTAGGTCGAAATACTCAAGAAACCGAGTTCGCCTCTGCATTCAAGAACAAAGGGGCCAAGGAGTGGGGACAACAAGAAAGTGTTTATGTAAATCAATCAACAAAACAAAAAGAATTATGCGTCGCCTCCTCGGCAACAACGCCAAAAACTTGATCAGGAAAATTTTATACACCGCAAGCGCACGGTGTACGCGTAGAGTAGGTCGAACACAAGGAGGCGAGTTAACTCTAAATTGTATATCTTATGATTAACAAGACGACTGTTAAACAAAATGAATGGTTGGAATCTAGTTCTACGATACAAATAAACTAAAGCAAACGACAATAATGGTGTAAAAGCAATAATATGACAAACTCTAGGGCGTCGGGCACCGCCTAATTCTAACATAGAGGTTAATTACTCTCATGATTGTATGAAATTGAGCCATCCATATAATTGAACGAGATCTAATTAATCTCAAACTTCCGTTCTATTGATTAATATCGATTTAAGACCAACTAGTATTAATTTTCAAACTTTCGTTATATTGGTTAAACTAGAAGGAATTTAACTTAAATATATCTCAATCCTAAGTTAGTCCTAATCTCAAACTTCCGTTTTATTGAATAGGGTAACAAAGATATTTAAACCGAGATTCATTAAGCGTAGGTTCAATTATAGCCCCAAATCGCATACAATCAATCGATAAAATATCAATCCATGCTTCGAATTAGGGATTATGCCCTAACCCTAGATAAGAAAACTACTCACAATGCATATCAATGGAAAACATGTAGCAATTGATGAATAAAAGCAGAGAACGAAATATTACCAAAAGAAAACTTACGAATTCTGAAGATAACATAAACTTGAAAATTACGAGAATCTGAATGTAACAACGATGTTCAACAAAGGAAACTTGCAAGAAACTCCAAGAACTCAAAAGAAAATACAAAAATTGAAATTACTAGAGGAAAACTAAAGAAAACTGAAAAATGAAAACTAAAACTGAATGAAAATTGTCTTGATCACCACCACTTTATATAATGGCTCCAAAAACTGGAAAAAAACCGCCAGAAAACTGCCCCGAGGGATAAAGCGAAGAGCGGTGCTTCTTGGGCGGTGACTCGTCGCAAACTTTCTGTCTCAATAGGATGTATTTCAGGATTGAGCAACGAGCGTCGCTTAGGGGGCGACGAGCGTCGCTTTGGGTCTGACTAGCGACCTTTGAATGGCTGCCATTTCTTGTTCGGCTATCGGTTATGGACATATAATATACTGTTGGAAAATTCTTGAAGTCTACTTTCCAATGCCGCAAACCTTGCATTAATGTGATCTCTCTATAAAAAGTTAAGGCCAAAAGAGTGAGCATGTATCAAATTTTACTTCAAAACCTTGTCTTTTAAGCACTTTTCTACTGTTTTCTCTTTTGCCCATCTTCATTGTAAAACATCTTCAAGCGACCAACGATCTCTTAATTTATTTTAGGGGTCTTAGGCTATTTCTCCAAGCCTTCACCCTCTTATCACCCCGGGACATAACAAAAAACTCCAATTTCGCCTCATATATTACATAAAACACAATTTAAAGCTTATGAGACAAAATTACATCAAACCACTAATATTATACCTAAATCCTACTAAAACTACATATAAGGAGCATAAAAAATAGCACAGATAAGTGCAAAGAATTTCACTTATCAGTAGGTAATCTTCAACCCCTGTGTTCTTGTCTTCTTCATCCAATCCAATTCTCTTTGTAAGTAATCTCCAATCCTATATTATTTAATTATGCTTTGAATTAGTTTCGCATTTTTTGATTCTTAGAAAATCAAAATCAATAATCATAAAAAAAAACTACTAAAAAATTAAGGTTGAATTATTTTAAGCGTTTTGAAGAGAAAGAATCAACCTAGACAAACCCTATGCTTATAGCAACATCTTATATGAACACTAACTCAACATGTTGCCTTTGGTTCTAAACTTAAAGTCTCATTCAATATTAAAATATAATATTACATATTAAAAAAATAACACTTCTTAAGTATTGCTTTCCATTAAATTGTTTGAATGTATATAATTAATTTTTTTGTATATTTAAATTGTCTTTCTCCCATTCCCTGCCTTTTTTTCTTTTATTTTCTAATTTTGACATTCTAGAATATACATCCACACTTTCTCTCTCTTTTACGTTAGCTTTTTATTTTATTTATATGTTTTTATCAATGTTTTAAAATTTATGTTTAAGGGTCAAGTATGTATGGTAAGATAAGGGCTAGGGGTCCTAACTTCAATTAGTCGTTTTTATGTAGGAACCTCTTTTTCAAAGTACTTTTCTAGAGCTGAGGGAGTCTTTGGCCGCATCCTCCTATCCTCATTTACGAAATACACTTGGTGTGATGATGATGGCAACTTGTTAGGGTTTTATTTTAATGCCGCAAGTGTACGGGTGTCGTAGCACAATTATGGGTCGGATCACAGGGAGACAAGATCAATACTAGAGTCGTTCAATTAATCACTTTAAGAACAAAAGATTTCAATTAATTCTAATTCTACTTTGCGGAAAACTTAAAAATATGATGATTTCAATGAAATAAAGACTAAGATAAAGGAATTCCCCACTAATAGCATATGATTGTTTCGATAAGGATTGCAATTTATTCCGTTGAATTGATTCACCAATCTAACTTAATCACTCCTTTTCGAAATGGTAACCAAATTAAATCAAATTAAATGGGTTCTCTCAATCTCAACTTTCGTATTTTGATCGATTAACATCACAAGATAACATACTACTCAATCTCAACTTTCGTGATTTTGACTAAGAAGGTATATTAACTTGTTTTATCATCCAAGACTAATAATATTCTCATCCCTCAACTTTCGTGATTTTGGTATTAAGAAATATTAAAAGACTTTAACTTGAATGATCATACATAGCAATTTAATCAAATCAATTCAACATCACAATCCCCAATCCTCATCTAGTACTAATAAACTATCATGAATCACAAAATAAGACATAATTAAAAACTTGAATATAAAAGAAATACCTTGAGAATGGAGATGAAGAAGGAAAAGTAAATTGCAAAATGAAATCCAAGATTACAATATAGAAATTCTCAATGGAAAGCTTAAAACTAAATGTATGGAATACAAAAGAAACTCTAAGGTTTTTAAAGAGAAAAAGACTCAATATAAACTAGGGTGTTACCTCCACTTAAATTGTGCTTCCAAAAATTAGGAGAAAAAACTGTTTAAATTCCATCAGACGAAAAGCGACGACTCGCCACATCAGGTGTAACAAGTCGTTGCATATGCTCTGCCTGGAAAAGAGAGTTCAAAGAAGAAGCGACGAGTCGTAGGAAAGGAGCAACGAGTCGTCGCATAGGAGCAGTGACTCGCCGCTTTGGGTCTGACTAGCGGTATTTTAATGGCCGTCATTTCCTGCTCGGTTGTCAGATATGGACATATAATAAACCGTTGGAAAGCTCTTGAAGTCTACTTTCCAATGCTACAAACTTTGCACTAATGTGATCTCTCTTACAAAAGTTATAGCCAAAGAGTGAGCATGTATAAAATTTCACCTCAAAACTTTTGTCTTTTAAGCACTTTTCTACTGTTTTCTCTTTTTTCCATCTTCATTGTAAAACATCTTCAAGCGAGCAACGATCTCTTCACTTATTTAAGGGGTCTTAGGCTATTTCTCCAAGCCTTCACCCTCTTATCAACCCCATGGCCTAGCAAAAGCTTCAATTTCGCCTCATATATCATAGGAATACAAAATTAAGCACATGAGATAAAATTATAACAATTCACTATTGTATATCCTAAATCCCACTAAAACTTCATACAAGAAGCGTAGAAATGAAACGGATAAGCGCAAATAATTGCACTTAATCACAACTTTATCTCTCTTATTTATCCCTAAAATAAGATATTTAAGGAATTTGTGACATGCACGGAGGAGGAGGTTAGGATATAAAGAGAGAGTGATACAAAGAAGCAAAGTGGGCGGCGAAGAAAGTTGTAGCACAGGCAAAAACACGTGCCTATGAGGACTTTTATCAAAAGCTTGATACCACAAAGGGCGAGAAGCATATTAATAAGTTGGCAAAAACTAGGACCAGGTAGTAGAAAGACTCAAAGACAGTAAATTATATCAAAGATGAGAGAGGACGGGTCCTTCTAAGACAAGAGGACATTAAAATAAGAGGACGTCAGTATTTAACTCAACTGCTCAATGAGACTATGGGTCAACAAGTGATATTACCACAAAGGAAGAAGGAAAAGCTCTCAAAAAGATGGGGAGAACATAAGTAGTTGGATCAGATAACATCCCAAATAAGTTGTGGAGGGGGTTAGGAGTTGATGGCCTTCGGTGGCTGACTAACCTCTTTAATGTTATCTTGAGGATACATAAGATGTCAGAAGAATGGAGGAACAATACACTGATACCACTATATAAAAACAAAGGCGATGCAGAAGTACGCAGGAGAAATCAAACTTCTAAGCCACTTTGAAATTGTGGGAATGAGTGGTAGAGAGGAGAATCCGACAAGAGCCTGTAATCAAGGAGAACCAATGTGGTTTCATGCCAAGATGGTCAACTATTGAGGCTTTTCATGTTTTGAGGAGACTAATGAAAAAGTAGAGGGAGGAAAAGAAGGATTTGTGCATGGTGTCATCAACTTAGAGAAATCGTGTGATAGCATTCAATGAAGCATCATTTAGGATAGCCTCAAGGCTAGAGGTATTTTATTGAGGTACATTGAGGCTATACGGGATATGCACAGATTTTCGACTAACATTCAGACACCAGTAGGGATAACAAAGTCTTTCCCAATTATAGTAGAACTACATCAGGCATCTGTCTTAAGTCCATTCATTTTTACGGTCATTATGGAAGACATACCTAAATCTATCTGGGAGATGGTACCGGGGTGCATGTTATTCAGTGATGATATCTAATTGGTAGAGTGGTAGTAGAAACTAAAGAGGGAGTTAAAAATAAATGGAAGATTGGAGGGAAGTTTTTGAAAGTAAAGGGTTGCGCATAAGCCATACGAAGACTGAATATTTGCGATGCAATTTTAGTCGGACATCGTCGATTGGGGAGCCAGAGGTGTCCATTACTGAAGAAGTTGTTGCATGTACGACAACGTACAAGTATTTTGGATCGATTATTCAGAGTAATGGAGAGATTGACAGAGATGGTACTCACCAAATATAAGTGGGTTTGCTTATGTGGCGGGCAGCCACCAGGGTGCTAGGTGATATGAAGTTTCCAAGTAGGTTATACGGTAAATTTGACCGAGTGACAATCAAGCATGCTTTGTTGTATGGGATAGAAGGTTGGCCCGTAAAGTAGACTTCTGTACATAAGATGGAAGTTACAAAAATGCCTATGTTGAGGTGGATGCGCAGTAACACCTTAATGGATCAAATTAGGAACCAAGCGCTTAGAGAGAAACTAAAGGTTGCCCTTATTTAAGGAAAGATGCAATAAAATAGATTGAGATAGTTTGGACATGTGTAGAAAAGACTTTTGATGCCCCTGTGAGGAGGATAAAAGCATTATAGTATAGGGTAAAAGAAGTCGAGAAAAACATAGGAGAACTTAGGAGGTGCAAAATAAACGTTGACTTGCATGAGTTACACCTCTTTGAGGACCTGACTAGGGATAGGGGTAGTTGGAGGTGCCTTATTCGTGTTTTGGACTATTGATTCCCTGTCGCTTACCTGTTGGTGTTCTTTTTTGTTTATCTTTTATTTATGTTTTCATTTTATGTTTAAGAATCACGCTTGTGTGTTAAGATGTGCAGGCTTGCGGAGTTAGCTTTGGCCTCACTCAATCTTATTCGTTGCAGGAACTTCTCTTGATCTTTCTCGAGTTGAGAGACGCTTTGGCCGACTCTCCTTTATGAGTGTAAGTTACCGCCTTACCTCCCATGATCCTGTTCATAGTTTTTCTATGGGCGGGATACACTGAATATTAAGATGATGAACTCCGTTAACCACCACTATGGCCACTAAGCAAACAAAAGCCCAAATTGATTTAGTCATTTCAATGACTTCTAAACTGTTTCTTAGAATATTGTAGATTACTTATATTTGTGTCTATTAATTTATTGGTGTGTGTTTGATGTGTTAGAAATTTCGTAACCACGTGAAAGTTCAAAGCACTTAGAATTGAATGTTCATCAATCTGTGTGGCTTGAAACAGGATTCTACAATAAGTATATTTTCATTTGCTACTACTGTAATCATGACATTTTACATTTATGAATTCATTACTGCTCACTACTATGATCATATTGGAAAGCAAGTATATTGTTGACCTTAAATTAGCTATGATTATGTTAACATTTAGTTTGAATAGGCTTTGAATTAGAGTTTTGTTCTCCCTTTCACATGTAAAGTGAGGAATTGAAATCCTTTTCAATAAGTGAGCTTCGTTTTCACCCTGATGCAGTTGTTTAGAGTTCGTGTTTGGAGGCAAAAGTTTCATAAATTGCATTTTTTTTTACCCTCTTTCTTAGTTTATAATATTTTGAATTGAAAAAAGAAATCTCATTTCTCATATAATATAACATTATATTCATTCTTCATAAAAAATACAAAAGTCGTTACAACTTTGAACGTACAAGAATCAGTAATATCATAGCTTACTGTTGCATTTCATTATTCATTATTAGCTACTAAATAAATTCAAATGACAAGCTACTTATGCCATGTTTGGGAACAAGGATTTCATTTGAAAATTTGAAATCGGCTCAAATTTATTGTTTGGCAAAGTAAAAATTTTAAATTTGGATTTGAGTCAAATCCACTATGGTTATAAAAGTGGTTAAAAATGAGAAGTTAAGAATGACTTCTCAAACCTTGTCATTCTCAAATTCTTAATTAATGAATCCATAATTGAAATCTACAATTCGAAATGAAATGGAAGTTCCCAAACGCAACCTTAAGATGTTTAAGAATCCCGATGACATCAACTAACTCTCCTACTTGTAACCATTTCCATACTACTTTACCATTTTTATCTTTTAATTCCAAATCAATTCTAGGACCTGTTGATGCCTTGACAGTTTTACTGGTTTTTGCCCAATTGTTCTCCAGTGCCATTGCTTTAGCATTAGCTTTGAATCCATTCATAGTGCCAAACTGACGCAAAATTTCACCCTCAATATATTTAAATCGCGTTGCTTCCGCTATAGTTTGGATGACAATAAGCGCTAGCTTTTTATCTGTCGGAATATCAAATTTCTTCTTTTCATAAATTTCTTCCTTAATAAACTTATTAAGTGGTTTAGCTCCCAACCCTACTG
Organism: Amaranthus cruentus; assembly: GCA_019425755.1. Classification (NCBI taxonomy): domain Eukaryota; kingdom Viridiplantae; phylum Streptophyta; class Magnoliopsida; order Caryophyllales; family Amaranthaceae; genus Amaranthus; species Amaranthus cruentus. The sequence goes on along the minus strand of CM033463.1, from coordinate 10,841,553 downwards.
AGGCTCGATCTCCAAGGTCATTATAGTTTCCAATAATGCTCGAATAATATCGATCTTTGTATTTGGAACCTCTGAAAAAATTAACTTTACGTCAGTTGGAGCGTCTTTGAAGAGACGTACTTTTTTGACTCCATCAGCAGTGTAAGCATAACCATATAATATAGTTCATTTTGATCAAATGGAGCAGTGATAATCTCATTATTATCTGCCTTAATATCAATATAAAGATACTTAGCAGGATTTGTTGGTGCAGCTACTACGGGTAGATCGTTTTGAAATCCGTAGGTTCCTGTTAGTTTTGGATCTTTAACTTTATCTCGAAAGCTATTCAATAGTGTAGAGTAGCTTTGGCTGGTAGCACTCTTTATCACATCGAATGTTAGATCTGCTACATTGCAAGTCCATTGAAGAATCACACTTGTTGTAATTGCTAACAGAATATAAATCAAATTTGTTATCTTTTTCATCTTCATTTTGTTGTTTGACATGTCAAATCATTATATGTTCAATGTTTACTAAATATCTAAAAATTATCACCAAACTATATAATCAACATTGAACCAAATTGGATACTTTAAGGGTGTATCTAGGATTTTTAAAAACCAATTTCACTTTACTTTGGCATTTGATCACTTATGTTTGGTAAATACTCTCAGAGTTCTATTCCGCTAGGCATCCGCTACATTTTATTTTTTACCGCATTATTTAGATTATTTATATCTCCACTTATACTTCTACGTACAAAAAGTAGTCAAGTAAGACTTTGTTTGATTCATGTTAATGCAAAGATTATCAATATCCACTTTTGATATTTCGTTATGTATAATAAGCGATATTATGCATCGAATAAGAACATTGGATAGCGTGAACACTACAACATAATTTGCTTTTAGTGAGATATATATATTTAGCGATACTTAATTTAAATGTCACTACTTCAAATTTCTAACAACTTATATAGAGGATTTAGTGACATTTATTAGACTCTTAATTTAGTAATATAATAAAAAGTTACACTAATATTTTTTGCGACATAGGATTTACTGACATTTCTCATAAATGTCACTGTAGACTATAGTAATAATTACATATGCCACTAAAGACCAAATTAAGTGTCGCTAAATCACTTTGTAATGAAACTTAAAATATAAACCAATAATTATTACACTAAAAATAAAAATTTGTGGCTTTTTTTAATACCACTAAATTTAATGTCGTAAAATGCTAAATTATTTAGTGGAAAAGTAAATAAGACATTTTTAGTGAAATGAAGATTGTATTAAAGGTTAATATTATGTTCCTATCCAATTAGACGATGATTCAAATGATATCTCATCACTTGATTATTTATTCTTTACGTATTAGACCCAATATTATACTATTTGAAAAAGATGAAGCAATAATTCCAAGTGATTTGCTTAATAATGTAAATTACATTTATTGTCAGTTGAAGATTCTATTTGAAATCCTATTATTACTATTATATTTTTAGTACAATCATAACTAAAGCAACAATTTAAAATTTACTGATACATATATATCACATCAAATATTTTTCTTTGTTAACAATTGACATATAAAAGGAATTGACATATAATGCAAATAATTCGAATCTATAACTGAATGCAAAAAATGGCTAACATCGTTAGTACTACAGATAAAGAAATCAAAATAAAAGTAGAATTAAAAACGACTTTCATAAGAAAATGAAACATCAAACATGTCTTACAATAAAAAGTTTATATTTATATTTAATTTATTTGGTCAAACAATACAAATTTTGGATTTAACATCAAATATGTCATCAGATTAAGGGTGGCAAACAGATCAGGTTGGGTCATTTTCAGGTTCGGGTCATATATTAATGGGTCACTAGAGCATTGACCTGAACCTGACCCATTTATTTAAGTGGGTCGAAAACTGAAACCCCAACCTGATCTGTAGCAGGTCGGGTCAACCCGATATTTACCCATTTAACCTGCTATTTCATTTGGGTTTTTTGGGTCATTTGACCTATAAGTTTATATCATCATAATTGACCCATTTAACCTGCTAATAACCCATTTAGCCATTCACAATTCATAACAAAGAAAAGATACATTAAAGTTTAACTATCCATCATTTTAGTTTCTACAAACATCATTTTAGTTTCTACAAACATAATTAGTTTCTACATTATAGTCAAAAATATATTATAGTCTAAAATAAAGTAGCCTAAAAGGAAGATGCTTTTGAACTAAATTCATGTTGATCGAAACTTAGACTTGGACTTGGACTAGGGCAAGATATGTCTTCTTCTTCTTCAACTTGAATCTTCATTAAAGTCCACAAAGCTCATCCAATTGAGATTCCATTTTTGCTTCATTAACAAACAAAAAAAAAGTTATCAAATAATAAAATAAGACAGAAACGAAATAATCAATAAACATAATAAAAACGAAATAGTAAGAACGAAATACAGAATCAATAAACGAATGAAAAACAATCAATGAAGATAAACATAACAATCAATTAACATAATAAAAAACAACAAAAACAAACAAAATAATAAGACATAAACAAACGAAAATAAGACAGAAACGAAACGAAATAAAGACTGAAAGAAATGAAGAAATGAAAAACAATCCAACAAAAACGAAGAACATAAAACAGAGACGAACAGAAATGAAGAACAAAAACAAAACGAAGAACATAAAACAGAGACGAACAGAATCGAACAACGAAGAAATCCAACAAAAATAAGAAAAACACACAGGAATGAAGAACAAAAACGAAAGAAACTGAGACGATGGTGATTACCTTGGAATTTGGCATTCAGGATCTGAAGTAATAGTAGATTCAAGAAGATTAGAGAAGATGGCGAGATTACTCTGAGATGCGCCGCAGCCCAGTCAATTTAGGGTTTTTAATTAGGGTTTTTAATTTGCTGAAATGAGAAAGGGAGGAAAAGAAAGGATATATATATATATCAAGGGGTAGAAAAGAACCGGTTAGGGTTAATGTTTGGGCTTGGGCTAGGGTATTTTTTTTTTATATATGTATATTTTTTTAATAAATATTTATGGGTTAATATTGGGTAATATGGGTCGACCTGACCTGATTGACCCATTTAATAAATGGGTTAAACAGGTATTTTTCGGGTTTAAAAATTCAACCTGAACCTAACCCATTTAATAAACAGATCAGGTCGGGTCGACCCATTTAATTAATTGGGTCAAAAATCTAAACCCAAACCCACTAATTTCGGGTCGGTTTCAGATCAGGTTAGCAGGTCGGGTCAACTTTTGCCAGCCCTACATCAGATAACTTTTAATTTAATTTTAATTTACTGTTTCATACAATAAGAATTTTAGATATAACTTACTATGTTACTCCCTCCGATCTTATTTATTCTTCCACTTTGGGTTTTTCATAAATATTAAGGTAGATAGAATCTTTGGGTTGTAATGAGTATTATTTTAATTAAATAGTAGTGTAAAGTAATGATTGTATTGGAAGTATGAGAGAAAAAATAATTAAATAGTAGTGTAAAGTAATGATTGTATTGGAAGTATGAGAGAAAAAATAATTAAATAGTAGTGTAAAGTAATGATTGTATTGGAAGTATGAGAGAGAAAATAATTAAATAATAGTGTGAAGTAAGGAAAGTGGGGGTTTTAAGGGGTAAAAGTGGGATGAAAACTTTCCAAAAATAAAAAGTATTCTAAAGTGGAAGAACTTTTAAAACTACCCGTTATAGTAAGGTGGAAGAACTTAAAAGAACGGAGGGAGTAATTTTCTTTATTTTAATTTTTTATATGTCATACTGCAAAAATTTTATATTCAGTTTACTGTATTAACTTTTTGAATACAATTCAGATAAATTCATAAGGTAATGTGAATATTAATGTTAAAAAACTTAAATGATATATAAACATTAGCAAAAATATAGCATATTTTTTTGCAATAAAAATATACTGCAAAACATGTCGTTGCTAAAACAATAAGCTATTACAGCAACAAAAAATCATTGCAAAAGGTTTTAGATTCGATAATATAAACAATAATTCTTTGAGTTACAAAAAATGGTTTCAGCATTGAATTTTGATTTTTAGCAATAACTTCCATCGTTGTAAAAAGTTCCTTTAGTACAAGTACTTCAAAGCAGGAAAATACTATTTAAGCTAGTTAAAAAGTTGGGTTCTTAGCCAAATACTTAAAGGCTACTTTTAGCAGCTTTTGTATTTGTATTTGGTTTTTGACCCATTTATCTGTAACAAACAATCAGCTTATAAAAATGAGTTAACAGTGAACAAAATATTAGTTGTCAAACACCTCTTTTAACAAAAATAAACTTATATGTACTAGTGATGGCCACGGCTCTGGTCTAGTTTTGGTTTCAGTTCCTATTAACTAAAACCTAATTCGGACTATTGGGTTCCGTTTCTGACTTTTGATAGGTCTAAACGGTTCCTTAGCTGTTCTAGAGGCAATGCTTAGCGGTTCAACCCTCGGATTAGACGGATCGGACCATCAATTCAATTCTTTTTTCTTTTAGATATAAATATAAAAAATCATATAAATAACTAATACTCCCTCCGTTCCCTATTGATGTTCCCATATGGAATGCTCACGATAATTAAGAAAAGTGGAATCTTTTAGATAGTGGAGATATTATTTTATTGAATAATAAATTTGATGGAGGAAAAGTGGGGACCACAAATATTAAAAAAGTATTTAAAGAAAATTAGTGGGAAAAATATGGGGACCATAACTAATTAAAAAATATTTTTATGAATTTAGTGGGAAACATGTAGGGACCATAAGGAATATAAAAATGTTTAAATGGAGTTAGTGAAAGATATGTGGGCCCATAATCATTATTAAAATATTAAATGAGGATGAGTGAGGTTATTTTTGTCCAAAATTTGTGATATAAATGGAAAGATTCCTTATAGGAACAACAATTAAAACACCCTAAAATGAAAAGAGGGAACTTCTTTAAGGAACGGAGGGAGTATAATAATGTGGTACCTTTGCTGATTATCATTCAAATTCATTGCATGTCAATCGTTATTTGTAAATTTACTATTATTGTTTGGGTTTAAGTTTATTAAAATCATATAAATAATTAATACAATAATGGGTTTAAGTTTGGGTTTAATTAATACAATAATTAAATGGAAAAATTCCCCAGAATAATCCAACCTTTGTCTGATTTTCCTACAATAATCCCAAGTATCGATTAACCATAAATAATCCCATCTATTTACACATGTTTCCAATAACATCCAAACAGGTTTCAAAACCTGTTGGTGTAGAGTCGATTTATGGTATTGTTTAGTTACTCTTCAAGTCATCTTCATATGATTTTCCTCCATTAAAATCAATTTCCATTGTTCTTCAACTTCAAACATCATTTCTTCTTTTATAAACCTTCTTCTTCTCCATTAAAAACCCATCTTGCTCCAAACCAATATGAAAAAGCTTAATGATTCAAAATATTCTTCAACTTCTAGAACCTCCATTGTTAGAGATACTCCAAGATGTGAACATAATGCTTATGCTAAATTGCAGACGGCTAAAAAGGGTTCAAGAGCTGGGGAGAGGTTCTATGGATGTGCCTACTTTCTGTAAAATAATTTAACAACTTAGGGCTAAATATTTGTTTGTTGATTGTAGGAATCCAATTGTAAATTTTTCAAGTGGGAGAATGATGTATTGAACTCAGATTTACATGGAAGAATAGCTTGCTTGGAAGAACAAAATGCAATTTTACTTGATAAAATTCAGCACTTAAAGGCCAAAAAAAAGACTTTGGAGGAGAGTGAAACTTTGTTGAAGATTGAAATAATCAAACATGTAAATGCACAAAAAGCTTTATGTTTTGTGCTTTTAGCTTCTTGGCTACTATTTGTGGTGTTCTTATTTATGTTAAGTTAGTGAGGAAGAATGACATAATGTTGTGTTAATGGGAAAGAATGTAATGTGGATTGTGTATGTGTACTTCCAATCTTTGTTCAATCAACACTTTGTTTTAACATAATCTTCAAATGCATTACATTATTAGTTCAAAAGTAGTACATATTGGTTCAATTGCATTACATGATATGCTCAATAGCATTACATCAACTTAGTACATATTGGTTCAAAAGTAGTACATATGTGTTGTTCAAAAGCAGTACAATCTTCTTATGGAATACTAGTTGATGCTTGAGTTGAGTTTACATCAACTTGACGTTGGTTAAGCTTACAAGCCTTTCCTCTCTTCTTTGAACCCTGTAAATAAACCAATATAGCTAATGTCAATGCACACATTATTAATTGTCGTACTATCAATAAAAATACTACTTAAGTTTCAACATACCTCTGCACTTGTCGTACCCCCTCGGCTACCCTTTCCGGTCTTGATTGTTCTATTACCCCTGCCTAATGCACTTGGTTGTGCAGTCATTTCATGATGGGATGTAGTAGTAGATGTATGACCTTCCTCAACATTCTTTCTTGGTCTTCCCCTTTTCCTTTTCGGAGGATTTTGTTCAATCATCTTACCCTTATCAGGACATTTCAGTTGAAGGAATGTGTGGCCTTGTCTTGAATAAGTCGAGTAATTGCTCAGCAACCCAAGAAGCCTTAAATTGCCTATTTGACTCCATATTTCTTTGGCAACTATGTTCGGAAACAACTGATTTAACAACATATGAAGCTCCAGTCTTGTCCCAACTTGCATACATCCTAAAGGGACACCCTCGAACACACCTTACACCTAGCCTTTGTTGTCTATTCTTATCACTCACAAAGATAGCAACATTTCTACCTTGTGCAATAGCATATCTAGTAACCGCTTCTTTAAACTCAAGTGGATTAGCAAAAACTATACCAACACACCAGTTAAATTTCTTAAAATCAGTTTTATCTTTCAACACAACAGGAATACCAACTTCATCATCACTACATTCATAATCAGAGAACACGTCATTTGTAGGACACTCACCTATTCTAGCGGAAGATTCAACATGGTCTTCAATCTCTTCATTTACAAGATCTTCACTTATTAGAAGCTCCTCTGACAAATCAGTTTCATCCACCTCAACTTCTGAAAGACTATAATCTGAATCTTCATCATCATTACTAAATTCTTCACCATCTTCAACACCATCCTCATATAATTCACCAAGAGCATTTTTACCAACCCAAGTATTAGACCAATCAAAATGAAAATTTAGCTCATCATCAGCTTCATTTAATGGGCTCTTGCTATAGAAAATGGAGTCTTGAGAATCATTCAATAAAGCTTGAGGGGTTGGGTTTGTAACAGGTTCAAGAAAAAGTGGTGTTTGTGATGGGTTGTTTGATTCTTTAATATTGGTTTTGGGACCACATGTCCCACTTTGGAATATATTGGGAGCAACATGGTCAACATTGTCTTTATGTGCTTTCCTAGGTGTCAACTTTTTCCTTTCTCCTATACTACTACTACCTACAAATAAGTTTTTAGTTCCTTTAGATATCTCCATCATCAACTTGTCTTCATCCTCCACATTTACCACATACACAGACATTACCCTTGATTTTACAGCTAAACTTGCCATTTCACCCACATTAATGTCATTTACAACTTTTTTCAACCCTTTCTCAAATGTCAGTGAATTAGGATTTAGATAATAAAGTGTAAATGGAAATTTGACACCCAAATCTTCCTTTACAATGCCCTTAAGTTAAAAAAAAGATAACTTATCTAAGTCCATTAGAATGTTTTTACATGAGCCACCAAAATACCCCAACCCAATTCCTTTTCTTTGGAATACACCACCATACCACCACTTCAATGTAAATGAATCTGAATAACTAGCCTAGAATACAACAATTTAACACGTAATTAGAACTGGGCAAACATAAATGATAATTCAAAAACCCTAAAATCAAAAAAATAAAAAACATAAACACAAAAATGAAAAATAAAAAACTTACCATGTAGATGAACCGGGCATAAAAAAGTCTCCACTTTTGCTTCTTCAATTTCAAAGAATGGTGTAGATTGATTATGATGGAGTGTTTAGTGATTATGAAGGAGATGATGGAGGAGTGCAATTACATAAATGGCTAATGGCAGTGAAAGAACTCAGCAATGAAGAGGAGGGAGATGATGGGTTAGGTGAGAGATTAAAATATTTTTTTATTTAATAAAAAAAATTATTACCCTCATAACAGGTTATAGGTAAATTTTGGATGTTATTGGAAACATGTGTAAATAGATGGGATTATTCATGGTTAATCTATACTTGGGATTATTGTAGGGAAATCAGACAAAGGTTGGATTATTCTGGGCAATTTTTCCTAATTAAATTTACTATTATCATTCAAATTCATTCCTTGTACCTTTGCCGGATTTTCGGTTACGCGGGCCGATTCCTACCAACTATTCCAAGGGTTCGTCATATGTTTTTGGGAACCTTAACGGTTTATGATTCAAGCCGGTTCGAAATCTGTCGCAGACAGTTTCGGTTCCGAGACGGTTCTTCAGCTGTTCGGTTCCGAATAACCTACTCGGTGGCGTAGTAAATTAAAAATGTAAATGCGAAAAGGTTAAACAACCAACTTTCTAACATACAAACTTTATATATCTCTCTTATTTATATATGTTCAGTTAAATGGAACTATTAAGGTGAATAGAAGTAAGTATTATAAAAGTTTGTAATATAATCATCTTTATAAGAGTAAGAAGAATAGAAAAACTTACAGCAATATGATGCTCAGGTTTTGAGCGGATTGGATAAGAAAACAATAGAGAAAATGATGGTTAAAGCCTTTAATGTAGTGTAGTTATTGTCTGCGATAATTATGAGTCTTGAGAAAAGGCTGGATTCGTGTTTATAAGCATCAATAATTTGTACCACTAGAATTGTGTGCGTCTTCTTTGCATACTAATTTGTGATAGAATTTGGAAGATGGGCCTGTGCAACTCAAATAAGAAGGAGAAGTAGTCCACTCATAAATTCAAAGAAGGCTCACTACTAAAACCAATTGGTAATTAGAAGGTCTCCTGAGAGACTGTCTATGGCATAGACGGCTCTCTCAATAGCCCAACCCAATGACTGATATGTGTTATGGGTCCAGCCCAATTGTAGTAAAGTGTAACTTGTTTTGGTCCATTTACTTGGTCCATTTTTATTACATTTTACTTGCTTGGTCTAAGTCTAATTTGAAGACTTAATTTGTGGCTTCCTTTAGAAGCTTTATGATGGGTTATATTGTGGTAAAAACATGTGACCAAAGTGTGAGAGAAGTCTTCAAAAACTAAACACACAAAATAGAGAGAAAGTGGGAGGTTTCATTTTCGGAGGTTTTAGGGCAGCATTCAGTAATTTGTCCATTGCCGGAAATCGCACCGTTGGATCGCCCTCACATTTTGACAGCTTGTTCCTGACACCAAGAGCTTCATTTTGAACGGTTGGATCGTTGTTTTGAGCTCTCTTTTGGTCACGGTGGTCTCTGGACATAAGTGATGTTTTTGGTGATTTCTACTCCTTTTGTTCTCTAATTTCAATCTCTTATTATTTGTAGTTGTTGGTGGGTTGTGAGTTGTTGTGAACTACATTGGGTTCATTTTACCCTCAATTTTTATCATCAATAAGAGAAGATTAAGGGTGGACTCCTCAAGAGGTCCCGTGGTTTTTATCTTTCACATCGAAGGGGTTTTCCACGTATAATTTGTGTGTGTTGTTTGCATCTTATTCAACTTATTATTGATGCTTTGTGACTAAAATATTGCTATCCATATTTCATATTCTTGTTGTGTAATATTTTGGGTTGATTGGTTTGGATATTTGAAGGATTGTCTTAAATGGGTGATTTAGTTAGTGTCGTAGTGACCTATTCCGATCCCTACAATATGACTATTTAATTATTCATTCCACAAATGGGTCAGCCTATATTTAATTGTCTATGCTATATACGGTCTATAGCAAAAATTTGTGATTGGGATAATAAAAGGTCTTTTGAGAGACCGTCTATGGCATAAACGGCTCTCTCAATAGCCCAGCCCAATGGCTGATATGACTATTTAATTACTCCTTGAGTATATAAAGTGATGTATACTCTTTTTTTTCTCCGATGTGGGACAATTCACATATGGGTTAACACATGTGCACTTCAACTATTTGCATTACCTACTATTCATTCCATCCTTCACTTTCGTCCACCGTCCATCCATTCTGATTACTTTATTATTTGTAGAATGACTTGGACTTTGTTTAATATAGGACAAACTATTTCAAAAATCATAAAAAGATTTTCCATGTTCTAAATATTCTAACACCCCTCATACAACAGTTATTCGGATTAAAATTGTACACGAAGCAAATATCCGCCTTTACATATTCGGACACTAAATATTCTACGAGAAGGACTTGTGTGGACTTGGTCCACACTAATATTAGTGTGGACCAAGTTTTACACCCCACTCTACTACTCTCCACTCCACTTCACTTCACTCCACACTTCCACTCTATTTCATTCTACTCTTATACTTTCACACTTTGTCTATTTCACTTTTATACTTAAAAAATTTTTAAAAATTAAATAAAAATTTAAAAATTTAAAATTAAAATTCAAAATTTATAAAATAAAATAGTAAAAATAAAATAAAAATTTAAATATTTTAAAAAACTAAAAAAAAAAATTAATTTTTTTAAAAATAAAAAAAATAAAAAAAAATTTAATTCAAATTAAAAATTAAAAAATTGAATTAAATTATTTTTTCTTTTTTTTAAAAAAAATTGGAAGTAGAGTAAGGGAGTGAGAGATTGGAAGTAGAGTAGAGAGTAAGAGTGAAAACTTATACTTTCACACTTTGTCTATTTCACTTTTATATTTAAAAAATTTTAAAAAAATAAATAAAAATTTAAAAACTTAAAATTAAAATTCAAAATTTATAAAATAAAATAGCAAAAATAAAATAAAAATTTAAAAATTTTAAAAAACTAAAAAAAAATTAATTTTTTTAAAAATTAAAAAATTTAAAATTTAAAAAAATTTTAAAAATTTTAAAAATTTAAAATTTTTAAAATTAAAATGAAAATTAAAAATTTTAGAAATTAAAAAATTTAAATAAAATCTTTCAAAAAATTTTTTTTAAAAAAATTTAATTCAAATTAAAAATTAAAAAATTGAATTAAATTATTTTTTCTTTTTTTTAAAAAAAATTGGAAGTAGAGTAAGGGAGTGAGAGATTGGAAGTAGAGTAGAGTAAGAGTGAAAACTTAGTCCACCCATTCCTAAAAGTTAATTTTAACTTTAAGTCTAAATTTTTAAACTTTTTATATAATTACTTTTTAAAGTGATAGGATGTTAAGACTAAAGTAAAATAAATATTTAAATTTTTTGTCTTATTTGGCTGAAAAAAATGTCAGTACTACTACATTCGGTTTCATATATTTTATAGAGTTTATAAATTTTAGTATCAAATTTTATTTATAATTTCTCATCGATTTATATGAAAAAGCAAATAAATGTGGAATTTTGATAGATTTGGCTTAATATATATCCTTATCTAAATATCGATTTTTTGAAAAATTTTAAAAACACATAATTAAAATATTTTTTAGCTTTTATATTTTCATTGAAATCTGGGAAAAAAAATAAATCGAAAAAAATAAAAAAAAAATATTCCCTCCATTCTTTTTTTTATCTTCCTATTCGGAATTTGACAGTAAATCAAGATAAATAATAATTACACATTGGATACTCTGAGAGTTGAGTAAAATAATACTCCCTCTGTTCCTTAAAAAAGTTCCCATTTGCCATTTTGGGGTGTTTTATTTGTTGTTCCCATTAAGAATCTTTTCATTTATGTCACAAATTTTGGATAAAAATAACATTATTCATACTCACTTTAATATTTTTATAATGCTTATGGACCCCACATATCTTCCCCTAACTCCAATCATCATACAATTTAATAAAAAGAATGTAAATTCCACATGGCATTCTTATAGGGATTTGCCATATGAAATAATTCTTATCTTATTTAACATTAACTTATTCTTATAATATATGAGTGGTATATGGTAATTAGATATAATTTGTTAAATTTTCTTGGAATATTATATTTTTAAATTTAAAAGCTATTCATATAAGATTTCCATTTAAAGTTTCTTAGAATATATAATTGTTTTTTTTATGTTTAAATAGTTGCTAATTAATAAAGTTTTTTTATTAAAATTTTAATTTCTAAAATATTTCAACAAGAATTAAAATATACATGATAATCAAAAATTATTTTGAGAATGACAAAAAATATTACGATAACATTGTTGGAAGATAACCCAAATTTACCTTGAAAAGTATGAGAGCTTTAAATAATACTTATATTAATTAATGATTGAATTTTTTCATTAGAAACACTATATATTTTAAAATTCTCTACCTATTTTATAAGAAATATTATAATTTTATATTGATAGCATGTAATTGCATCTCTATTAGAAACTTAATTCGTGCATTGCACGAGTTTCTATACAAGTTTAACATATTTATATTCCTTATAGTCTCCACATATTTCCCACTAACTTTATAAAACTATTTTTTTATGAGTTGTGGTCCCTATATTTTTTCCACTAACATTCTTTTAATATTTTTTAATGCTTATAGTCCCTACTTTTCTCCAATTAAATTAATTTTTCAATTAAATAATATATCCACTATCTAAAATATTCTATATTTTCTTAATTCCCGTGAACATTCTTTAAGGGAACTTCATTAGGGAACGGAGGGAGTATAAAAAATAAAGATTCTATTGATTGAAATGTAGGTGTAATAATGTCATTAAATTTTATTGGATGTATATAAAGTTAATACATTGGGAATTAAAATGTAATTTAACTTCTAAAGATTAGAGTTTAAGAATAGTCTCAGAATCCCGATTCTGATCTACGATTCTACGATCTTACGATCTAAAAATAGGCGACCGATCTGGATCGTAAGTAGGACCTTAATGTGGTAGAATCGTGCGACCCTACTTAGCTCAAGAATTTAGGTAGTAGGATCATAACTCGATTCGACGATCCCACGATCCAACGATTCGTATTTACATGGTAGTTGCAATTGCAAAATATTTTCATATAATACAGATTTCACTTTGTGTAAATAAAAACTTAAAATAATTTTATATATAAATACTTTTCTAAAATTCAAGTTTTTCATGGTTTGTTGTTAGAAATGATTATTTAAAGTATTTTTTTAAAAAAACTTAAGAGATGAAGTCTAATAAGGTTTTACTTACACCTTAAAACTTAAAAAGATAACATATATAATTGATAATCAGTAATTCAAAAGCCCATTAATGCATATTTGTAGGATCACACGATCCTACGATTCGATTCTACCGCTTTCAATCCTACCCCTTAACGATCCTAGGTAAAATAACGATCCTAATAACCTTGTGTAAGTGGATTAATTTAATTTCTTGAATTCTATTAGTCATTAAAATAAAATGATTCTTAATGACAAAAACATTTCAAAATTTCCAATTGGAAAATGTAGGAACAAGAACGGAAAAAGTAGTAATGTGCAGTAATTATTGCACTTTGTATTGTGAATTTTAGAGGTGTTCATTCGGGTGATTGGGTCGGTTTCGGACGGGTGTCATTTGGTTCGGTTGTATTTCGGATCGGCTATTTTCATGTCACGACGGGTCACACTCGGGTTTGGTCGGTTAGTCGCGGTTCGGTTGAAGATCGGTTATTCGAGCTATCGTGTTAACATCGGTTCCGTGTCGGTTGAAGTTCGTGTCGAGTGTTAATCGGTGTCGAGATGTCATCGGTTAATAATTGGTTCGGTTTTGTCGAGTACAGGTCGGGTTCGGGTTTTAATTACTATCGGCTACGTATTACTAATTACTATCGATCAAGTCAATACCAAATTAAGTTGTTAGTCATTTTTTAATTGATGACAAGATTCCCTTTACTTAAAGCAAAATAGTTAAAATGCAAATCAACTAATGATCATTAATTCATTATTACTTTGTAAATTTATTTCATTAATTATTAACTCTAAATATATGAAACCATGTATTTATAAAATTTAATGTATTAAAATATCTATCACTTTATTAGATTAAATAATAAAACAATTGAATATTTTTTAAAATTTTTAAATAATAAAACAATTGAATATGAGTCTATCATACTTCTATGTTAAAAATTGATTCAGGTTTAAACCAATTCGATCTAAAATTTGTTCGGGTTTTGTCGGATCGAGTTCGGTTTCGAGCATGATTCGGGTCGGATTTTCAGGTCGGATCACTTTTGAACAACTCTAGTGAATTTATAGAGTAGTTGGCTATGCACACATTTTGTATTGTGTGCATAGGCTTTGCAAATTGCAAGTTTGCAACTAATTTAACACTCAATGTTCAATTAAAAACATGTCTGTCTATTATTTATTTATTTATTTATTTATTTATTTATTTATTTATTTATTTATTTATTTATTTATTTATTTATTTATTTATTTATTTATTTATTTATTTATTTATTTATTTATTTATTTATTTATTTATTTATTTATTTATTCAGAATAACAAAAAAAAGTGGAAGACTATCATTGAAACTTATCAACAACATTAATAGTTGTAATAAACAATACTCATTAAAAAAAGTTATGAGGAGAATCAAGTAAAATAGAATGTTTTAGATATTATAATATATTATTTTATTAAATAATAAATTTGATTACTATTTGTTGTGTATCTTTAGTTAGTTGATTATTAGGGTCGACTCGAGGTGCAGTGACTTGTAACCGTCGAAACTCGACCTGATGTTGACCCGTAACCCGACATGTACCCGATTATTTTAGACCAATAATCGACCGGTACCCGACTCGCGAGAACAACCGACACCCGAGATTGACCCGACAATGTGGTTAACCGAACTCGATTTGCACCCGACTTGTTACAACTCGAACCCGTCTTTAATCCGATAGGTACTCGACATAATCCCACCCAAAATGACCCATAATCAACACTCTAGATTAACCCAATAATGTGATTAAGCGATATAATTTGATTTAACCGTAGCAAGTTTAATTCAGTTAATAATAAGTTTGATTGAATTGAATCAAGTTTAGATTAGTTAAAATTAAACAATAAATGCAGACCCACAATTAAATCTTATCGAATTTTTCTTAGGCTAAACCAAATTTGTCTAGTTTCCGACAACTTAATTAACCAAATACAACTCTTCATTCTCCAATCCCAAACGATTTCAACATAAATTAAATGTATAATAACCATAACATAATACTCAATTGAATTGGAGTTTAATCGACCTGAATTCTGAGAAGAACTAAATGTCCAACTCAAAAATGATATAATCGATCCAAAATCAACCCGAACCAAAATAATCTGAATTAACGTTAACCTAAAACAAAAAATGACCCGACCCATAGTCTAATCGAACTCGATTCGACCTGCAGCATAACCGATTTGGATCCGAATTGTATTAACCGAACCCGATACAAATCCAAACTGAAATGGATATGATCCAAAATCGAAACCGACCCAGTGTGGTATTAACCAGATATAGACCCGTACTCGATTGGACCCGTAACCGAATCGACCCGATTCAAAGTGCTAAATCACATGGAGAAACCTAAACCCGAGAATATCCGAACCCGATGAAATCCGACCCAAAACCCGACCGAGTAACCAAATTTACAGCCCTATTGATTACTATGCATGGTTAACGTGGGTGTGTACTGCAGGCTTTCAGATAGTTGCAGGTGCCTCTCTCTTTGAAGATCCTTTTGAGCCGGGGAACTCTTTGACCGCACTTTTCTATATGGGTATGAGTTGTCGTCTATCTTTCCTCCTCACCTTAACCATAATTTGTCTATAAGCGAGATACATTGGGTATGATGATGGTGATGAAATTTGATGGAGAAAGTTGTAGACTATAAACATTAAAAGAAAGGAGTATTAAAAGAAAGTTAGTGGAAACAAATATAATGATTACAACTATTCGAAAAATATTTTAATAAAGTTATTGGGAAATATACGAGGATTATAAGTAATATGAAAATTTTAAAATAAAATTAATTAAAGATATGTGATGACTATAAGTATTATAAAAACATTAAAATGAGGATGAAGAATTCTATCCTACAACTATTGGTATTTGCGAAAAAAAATATAATTAAGTAATTAATTAATTAACATTTCATTGCCGTTTGAGTCACTTGTGAGTTGTGATGACTCTCCTTTGTTCTTTCAATCCACATTTTTTGGTCCATATTTTCTTTTTGTCATCATCTATTTTTGGATTTGTCCTTTCCTCGTAGAGTATTTTAAGTACATATATTGAGAAATTATGAGTTGGCAGGCTCGGTCCTCAACGTTATATATGTTTGTGTGCAATGCATAGTTTGTTAATTTATATTTGCTTCATTCCATAATACTTGCTAATGGCTACTGAGTGTACTATGAGAAAATGTCATTATCAGTAGCAAGTATAATCAGAGTCGTCTCAATATTGTTTTTTTGTAGAAAATGCAACATATTATAACAACATGAAAAAGTTAGGGTACATCATAAGAAAATAGAACGGTCTTATGCTCCTCTAGCACAGGGGGAGTCGAAGAGACAAGAGGAAGGAATAAGGAGTCTAAAGTTACATCATCACAAGGCAACAAAACATCAAAATCAAAGATAATAGCATCGTTTACATAGGATGGCGGCCTTGAGAACTTAAATAATTTGTATTGATGGGGGATTTTCGTACGACCTTGGTGCGAGAGGCAATTAGCATAGTGAACTTCCTGTCTGGGGACATGACACACTTCCTTCTTGAGGTTCCAGCTTGGGAGCTCCCTGCAAAAGGTACAAAGTAACGAATATTTGTCCCTAATAGGAGCGGTGTCTGACAAACCTTCCACTGCTACTTTAGAATCCGAAACAATAGAAAAATTAGTCCACAAGAGGAGATCGGTTGCCAAAAAACCCGTAATAATAGCCAGAAGCTCAGTTATATTTGCATCTAGGGCCCTAGCAGAGAGGATAAAGGTAGAATGCCAACAATCAGGTTAGGAAAAACAAACCACGCCAATGGTGCAAAGGTTAGAGGATGGGAGGAAAGAGGCATCTACTTGGATTAAGAAATGTTGAGGGGGAGCAAGAGAAGGAGGACCAGGCATGCTTTGGGCAGGCTGACTATGGTGTGGCTGAGAGAAGAAAAAATAAAGAGCAGTAGATAAGGTAAGATTGAAGGAAAGGTTGGTTGAGGGGTTTGGTTTGGAGAAGATCTTGTTATTACGTCTGGTCCACAAGGTCCATAGAGCATATCTGAACCAAGTTGCCCACGGAATAGAGAAAAAGGAGAAAACATAACCAAGATTTAAGAATAACAAGTCAGATGGCTCAAGGTTAAAAAAGTTCTTGGGTAGATCAGAAAAACAAAGTAGCCAGAATTCTTTGGCTACAAAACAGTCCCGAAGGCAGTGTATAGTAGTTTCCGCAGGGGAGGGGCAAAAGGGGTAGTCGGAGACCTGGACAATAGATCGATGGTAAAGAGTGCACCTCATCGGGAGAGCGTCCCAAGCAAGTTGCCAAAGAAAGATGGATATTTTGGGAGGACAAGACGTTTCCTTGATGAGGTTCCAGTTAAAGGGAGGCGGTGGAGGGTTAGAGGGTGGTGGAGAGAAGAGTACAAGTCACGGGAGTTGAAGAAGTCTCTAATATTTTGAAGGCCCTGAGCGAAAATAAAATATGGGCCCTTAAAAATTATTAAAAACAAAGTTGTCAATAATATCATTGTTAATATCATTATTACTATTTTTCAATGACAAAATTTTAAAAATAATAAACCAACAAACAAAAATATCCAAAATCAACAATTACTAATCGGCATATTCCACCCAGCCCTAATCGACAATAGGAACCCAATTACCCAGTCCCATTCTACAATTTCCAATGGACAATAATTTTCACCCAGGCCCAATCGCAAATACCCACCCAACCAAATCTATATATATAACTATTACTAAAACAAAACACTGCTTACATCATCACCTTTCAAAATTGCTTACGTGTCGCTTTCTTATTAAAAATTTTTCCTCTAAACTTAAATGATGATGTCATCCTTATTATGATCTTTGACTTTCTATTTCTTATTTTGAGCATATTATTATCTTATTAATTGTTTTTTTTTTCACTTTTTGGGTTAAATCACATTTAATGTATTAGAAAACTATATATTTTTATTTCATTTATTTTAATTATTTATAAAATGTTTTCAATTTCTTTTATTAAATGAATATTATTTAGTGTATTGAATATTTTAAAATGGTTAAAACATAGTAATATACTTTGATTAGGATTTGTTTTTGTTATTTATACTCTTGGTTACTTAAATGCAATGATTAATTCTAATATGATTTAGGTTGTGACTATTTTTATGTAAGTCACTTATATTTTTTATGAGAAAAAATTATCTTTGTCATTTAAATTAATAAAATAATGGGAAATTATCATTGGTGCCCCTGAGGTATGCGTTATTCTCAAAGGTGGATAAACTTAATTTTTTTTTCCAATGGCACCCCTGAGGTTTAGTGGTAATTACAGCCGTGACCCTTTTAAGTATTTTCCGTTAAAATTCCGTTAAGTTTCGAAATTAACCTAACTAGGGTTAGTTTCTTCTTCTTCTCCTTCTTCACTCCTTCCATGACTGTCTTCCATGGCTGCCATTTCTTCAAAACCCAGAAAAATCCAAAACTCAATTTTCTATGTGGTAGTAGGTGGCCCAGCAGACCATTGCAAGATTCCTGCAAAACCAGGGTATTCTTCTTTGAATTTTGCAGCTCGGCATTCACGTTCAACAATGAGGACTCCAAACTTTCATTCTTTCTGAGGATCGCTTCCATGTCTTGCAACTTTTTGACTAAAACTTCTCTTTCATCTCTGTCCTGCATAGATTTCTCTTTAAGCCTCACATTCTCATCTTGTAAGCCCTTGACTGCCGACGAAAAGCATTCCGGATCTAGACTAAAACTTCTCTTTCATCTCTGTCCTGCTTGACGTTTAACCTGATCTTCAAGTTTATCTCTAATCTCCTTTAGTCTCAACATCTCTGCTTCGACATTCTTTTGTGAATCAGCAATGGAATGATTTAAATCATCCAGGTTCTGATTTTGGTCCTTCAATTGACAAACATTTGCTTCTAGATCTTGTTTGCTTATCTCCAAGTCCTTAATGATTTGGAGCCCATTCAAAATCCAAATCTAAAACTCAATCAACCAGATTATGAGTATCCCATAGAAAATCAAAACCCTAGAAATTTTGAAATATCACAGAAATTGAGTTTTGGATTCTTCATCAAAACCACCACCAAAAATCATGAGAAAGATGGGAAATTGAAAGAAGAAAGATAGTGGAAAAGAGTGAAAGAGTAAATGGGAATGGAAAATAAAATCAGGAAAGGAGCATGGAAGGAGTGAAGAAAGAGAGTGAAAGAGTAAATGGCAGCCATGGAAGACAGCCATGGAAGGAGTGAAGAAGAAGAAGAAGAAGAAACTAACCCTAGTTAGGTTAATTTCGAAACTTAACGGAATTTTAACGGAAAATACTTAAAAAGGTCACGGTTGTAATTACCACTAAACTTCAAGGGTGCCATTGGAAAAAAAAATTAAGTTTATCCACCATTGAGAATAACGCATACCTCAGGGGCACCAATGATAATTTCCATAAAATAATTTACATAATTCCATGTATTTATATTTGATTTTAAAGTATGTTATTGATAGTAATAATATTTAATACTTTTATGAATTAATGTAATAGGTATTTTTGTTAGAAAGATTAATATGTTATTTTTTATTTAAAAAATTCATAATTTCGTATTGTACTTAAGGTGAGAACCATTTGCTCTTTTATTCAAAATTAAAAAATAAAAGTATAAATACAATTATATTGCGTACAATGCAAAATATGATATAATGTACGTATTAATGTATACAACTATTCATAGTGAAATAAAATATAAATATAATACAAAAATATGTCAAAAGATTTGATAAAGTTGTGCATCGCACGGGCATTATCTAATTTGTCACTAAAGCACCATACTTTACTCTAATTTCGGCCACACTCCACTCTAATTTCAGAAATTCTACAAATAATTTCTTGTGCTCACATTTTAAATTAAGAAATTTTGCATTTTACAAGCAATTCAAATATTTTACATTTTATAAACAACAAATATTTCAGAAAATTTACAAACAGTTAAAAGTTCAATCTCTATCAATTACCCATCTAGAAATTCAGAAATTTGAAAAACAAAAAATTAAGTAAGATAAATAAATTCATAAAGAAGAGATTATTAGAATTAATTCCCTTGCCTTTCTCATTGATTCAATTGATCATAAATACAAAATGTATCATCAAGTTTAGGAAACAAGATAATTACAAAATATTACAAAATATTTACTATAATCTAAACATTCACAAAATCATGAAATATATTATTCTATCACACCCCCGCAGTCAAATCGGGAGGATGCCGGACGCTGAGACTGGACCGAAAATCTTCAAAGAGAATTTGTGGAAGACCCTTAGTGAATATATCAACAATCTGAAAACGAGAAGGAACATGAAGGACACGAACGTCACCACGTTTGACTTTTTCTCGAACAAAATGAATATCCATCTCGATATGCTTAGTACGCTGATGATGCACGGGATTGCCAGAGAGATAAACAACACTAACATTATCATAATACACAAGAGTAGCAGTAGAAATAGGACATCGAAGCTCCAGAAGTAAGTTGCAAAGCCAACAAGTCTCGGAAACTACATTGGCAACACCACGATATTCAGCCTCAGCACTAGACTTGGAAACAGTAGGTTGCCGCTTAGCAGACCAAGAAATCAAATTATCACCCAAAAATACATAGTATCCAGAAGTAGAACGACGAGTGTCGGGACATCCTCCCCAATCAGCATCTGTATATGACAATAAAGAAGAAACGGGGGACTTATATAACTGCAAACCATGATCCGGAGTACCTTTGATATATCTGAGAATGCGATGAAGGGCAGCCATATGTGCTACTCGTGAATCATGCATAAAGAGACAAACTTGTTGAACAACATAAGAGATGTCAGGACGAGTGAAAGTAAGGTACTGCAATGCACCACCTAAGCATCTATATAAGGTCGAATCATGATATGGAGAACTACCATCAGCACACAGTTTACCAGAGGTAGTTACAGGAGTAGGAGCGGATTTGCATTGAGACATGCCAGCTTTGTCAAGAATCTTAGCAGCATACTTTTGTTGTGACAAGAAAAGACCTGTAGAAGTACGAGTAACATCAATCCCCAGGAAATAACGGAGAGGACCCAAGTCCTTCATAGCAAATTCGGAACTCAACTTACGCATGATAGATTGACGAAGAGTCTCAGAAGAAGTAGTAAGAATGATATCATCCACATATAGCAGAATGTAAGCAATATCAGTCCCATGACTATAAATATATAAAGAATTATTAGAGACACTATTACAAAAACCAATGGTGAGTACAAAGTCTGCAAATCGTTGATACCAAGCCCGAGGAGCCTGCTTAAGACCATAAAGGGACTTCCGGAGAAGACAAATATAATCAGGATGAACAGGATCACGGAAGCCAAGGGGCTGATGCATAAAAACAGTTTCATTCAAATGTCCATGAAGAAAAGCATTTTTAACATCAAGTTGATGAATAGGCCATGACTTAGAAAGAGCAATACTCAAAACTACACGAATAGTCGCAGGCTTAACAACTGGGCTAAAAGTTTCATCACAATCAATCCCTTCCCTTTGAAACTTCCCATCCCCAACAAGACGCACCTTATAACGCTCAAAAGAACCATCAGATTTAGTTTTCAAGCGAAAAATCCACAAAGAACGAATAACATTGGCATTGGGCGGTCGAGGAACAAGATCTCAAGTATGGTTTTCTATTAAAGCATCAAATTCTTCTTTCATGGCCTGTTTCCACTTCGGGTCACGGAGGGCATGGATGAGATTTTTGGGAATGGGAGAAAAAGAAATGGATAAGACTTAGTAAGTGAATTTTGAATTGGGTTTGAATATACCATTATGACTACGTGTAGTCATGCCGGTATTAGTATGGTGTGGTGGTGAGGATGGGCGAAAATGGGTAGAGGAGGTAGAAATTTGATTTTAGGAATTGTGTGGACTGTGGGTGGAGGTAGAAGTTTGAATATACCATTATTGTGGCCCATTGTATAAAATCATCGACCCAATTGGTGTTGCCCATGTATAAAATCATCGAGCCACATTTAATAGTTGTCGCCCAAGAATAAGATTTGGGCGTCAATTGTGTTTGTCGCCCATAAATTTAATTTTGGGCTACATATTATATTTGTCGCCCAAGTTATTTCTTTGGGCGCCATATTAATTTATCGCCCAAGAGTATTGATCTGGGGCTTCATGTTTATTCGTCGTCGCCCAAACGTGCTTTAACCTTCAAAAATTTTTGTGGCCTAATATCAACTATTGAACGTAACTCCAATATGGGCATCAAATTTCATTGTTGGACAAGTACACTTAATTTGGGCTGCATCTTTGTTGTTGTTGTCCAAAGTCAAAGATTACTCATTATGCTTTTGGTGTACATTTTCATTACATATTTGCTTTTGATTTTCTTGGAATAATATAAAATATTTTAACCATAAAACTCGCGAATATTACTTTTTGGCAATCAATGAAAAGTGGCCAATATATTGACAATAAGTTGTGCACAAATTATCTTAGCCTACAAATTAAATATCTTGCACTTCTCGTAAAATCCTAATAAGCTAAATCAAAATAACTATATACATGAGGGTCATGTTTTAACTAGAAAACTATCTATGCACGACATAAGCTTTCTTCCAAACGAACTTCAACGTTCCTATACAAACTTTAAATATTGCTACCTCAACCTGAAAAGAACACAAATTTATTAGAATATGCATACACATGGTGAGAAAAATGTTTCATCAAAAAAATATAATAATCTCTTAACTTTGTCATATTCATACGGTAATTAACTTGAAATAAACTCTTATCTTTGTCATATTTTTTAACCACAGACATCGTCTCATACATAAATTTAAAAATTGAAAAAACTAAAAAAGACTGCATATCTTCATTATTTCTTAAATGATCAATTCTTTATATTCAAATATACTCGATGACAAAATCTTTGCCTTTTTCTTGAACATATAAATTGAAATTCAGTAACAATGTTCCAATTATTTTACCATTTCAGTAATCAAAATTCAAAGAATTCTCAAATAAAAAAAATACATTGCTCTTCCCAAAATCAATTAAACACATTTGGCAATAATAACATAAAAAATATGAGGAAAGGAAAAATAAATCAAAACAAAAAATAAAAAGAACAAACGAGTATCATTAACAATTATTTGTGTAAACAAAAAATGAAAACTACAATTTTAAGCAATTAAAACATCAAAAACAAACTCTAATTTCACAAGAACCTCAACAACAAATCTTAATTTGTAATCTTGATTTCAAAAGAATACAAAAAAGAGTTATGCAAATGGGTAATAGAAAAGAGTTTCCATCAACAAAGAATCCATTAAATTGAGATATAAGAATTCATTGAATCAACAAAAAAGATTTAAGCAATTGAAAATAGAAAACAGTACCTAAGAATTGTATAAACAAATTTAATTGAATAATCAATAATTCATCCATAAGCTTAATAAGCAATTGGAGTTTTAAAGATTGGACCGAACTGAATAAAACCCACAAATAGCTTCCGGACCAATTTGTTTGAAGCTTCGACCGATGTTGTGTTGCGTCTTGACCGAATGTGGAGGCAGTCAAGAATTAATTTCAGAATTTGTTCTTATGTATAAAAAAAATCATTATAAGAATATATTAGATTTAGAACTTGGAAATTTAAAAAATTGAATGTGTATAATAAAATAAAAATTTATGTTTTTATTAAGCTATTATTTTAGATATTGTAAGTATTTATTTATTTGATAAACTTGTGATTTAAATGAAATTAAATGTTTGAGATTTTATTGTCGTAACAAATTTTCGTTAATTGGAAAATAATTTGAATGAATATCAAATAAAATATTATATTTCATAAAAATTCACTTTTGGCCAGAAACTTTCTGCCTCGTTTTGCATGTCGCGTTTTTGTGGGTTCGTTGTGTCATTTTTGGAACGTTTTGGGTGTTCGGTTAAGTTAAAAATCGCGAAAATAGTAAACGACCTTTATAAATCATGGGATTTGATACCCAAGGTAATGGTACCTTTCGGATGCAATGGTGAAGTTGTTTTTTTGATTCGCACATTAGAATTTGTCAAATCTGACCTGTTTTGTGGTTGTACGTTCAATCTTCTAAATCAAAATGTACTGACAACCGACATGTTAAGGGAGATAAAAAAGGCACGTTATTTAATTTTGAGAGATGGTTTAAAAAGAAGGGCGCCATTTTAAAATTTTAACTCAAAATATTTGGATTTTCAATGTTTTATTTATTTGTCGCCCAAGAAATACAGTTGTGCTATACGTTATTTATTTATCGCCCAAGCATACTATTGTACCACACATTACAAATTTGTCGTCCAAGCAAAGTCATTGTGCTACACATTATAAATTGTCGCCCAAGCATTACTATTGTGCCATATATTTAAAATTTGTCACCCCAAGCAATACTATTGTGGCACATACTTTAAATTGTCGCCCAAGCTTTACTATTGTGCCAGATATTTTAAGTTTGTCGCCCAAGTTGTACTATTGTGCCTCGCATTTTAATTTTATCGCCCAAAATTTATATGTGCTATAACTTTATGTTTGTCTCTGAAACGAAGTCTTTTTTGTCGTCCAATATAAAATTTCTTGTAGTGGCTGTTTGTAGAAGGCCCATCTGTGAGGTGAGAAAGGAGACGTGGGCTGCTGGGAATATGTGAAGAAGGGGAGTGGGGTTCTGGGTTGGCATCAGCAGGCCCATCAGAAGATGAACGGAGAAGGGGAGGTAGAAGTGGGCCGGAAGCAGCAGGCCCATCAGAGGGAGACAAGAGAGGTCTGGTTTAATGGGCCGGCAGTAGCAGGCCTAGATTGTGGGTTTTGATTTTCTTTGTGGTGAAGAAGAATAGAAGGGGGAGCGTCATCAAGAAAGTCATACTCGTGAGGAGTAGACTTTGTAGATTGTGAGAACGGGAAATTGGTTTCGTCGAAAAGAACATGACGAGAAATAATAATTTGGCGGGAGGAGAGGTCATAACACTTGTAACCATGGTGTGATGAGGGATAGCCCAAGAAGACACATGGAGAGGAACGAGGTTGCAATTTGTGTATTTTAGTGGAGGAGACTAGAGGAAAGCATAAACACCCAAAAACCTGGAGATGATTATAAGTGGGAGAGCGATGATAAAGAAGATGAGTTGGAGTGAGATGGTGAAGCAATTTAGATGGTAGAATATTAAGAATAAATGTAGCGGTATTTAAGGTGTGAGGCCAAAAGGAGGGAGGGAGAGAAGCATGACATAATAAAGTCCGCACAATATTATTAATAGAACGAATTTTTCTTTTGGACTTTCCATTTTGAGAGGAAGTTTGTGGACAAGAAAATCGAAAAATGATACCCCGATTTGAAAAAAATTGATGAAAAAAAGCATTGTCAAATTCACCCCCATGATCACATTGAAAAGATTTAATATAGAGCCCAAATTGAGTGTCGACAAAAGAGTTAAACTTCACAAAAATGTCATAAACTTGAGATTTTCGATGTAAGGGAAAGGTCCACAAGAAATTGGTAAAATCATCAAGAAAAAGAACATAATATTTATACCCAGATGGACTTGAAATAGAAGACGTCCATAAATCACTATGAATAATCTCAAAAAGCATAGTACTCACATTCATAGAAGAAACAAAAGGTAATTTAACATGTTTACCCAAAGGACAAGAATGACAACCAAAAGATGTCTTTTTATTACATTTGATAGAACATGACGAATACAAAGAATTCAAAATCGCATTTCCCGGATGACCTAAACGGAAACGCCAAAGACTAGAAGACAAAAAAGCATAAGAAGTAGATGAAGGAAGGGTAGCTCCATGTGCTGACTGAAATGGGTAAAGATCACCAGTGTTATTAGACCTCAGAATGATGTTTCCTTGTGACCAAGTCCTTCACAGAAAAACCAAAAGGTTCAAAATCAACAGAAATCATATTATCATGAGTGAATTTTCTAACAGAGATGAGATTTTTAATAAGTTTAATTAGGAGCATGCAAAACATTAGTGAGGGTAAGGGATTTGGTGGGAGAAGGAAGAGACATTTGTCCGTGACCGTGAACCGGAATCATATGACCATTACCAACAATTATTACATTATCTAAATGATGATTTAAAGGAAAATAATTAATATAATTACCAAAAATTATTGCATTATCTAAAATAATTAATAAGTGCGAACAGACTGAAAAACTGAAACAGGCTGTTCGTTGTTACTAACAGCGAACAACCTGTTTTAGGTTTTTAGTCTGTTCGCACTTACTAAGTGCGAACAGCTTTTGTCTTAAAATCAGCATCTTGACCCAGTTTGATCTATTCGTAGTTACTAAGTGCGAACAAACACTTATTTTTTTGACCAGTTTATTACTGTTCGCACTTACTAAGTGCGAACAGACCCAAACTTGTGCTCTGGGGTATCAGGCGCTTATATTTGTAATAAGTTTGATTTGTATCTTATTGCATGCTTTTTTTTTTATTAAGGATCTTATCTATTTCAAATTTTCGATCTTGCATTCTGATGAGGAGCCCAACTTGTGGTAGGATAAGGGCAAGGTGACTGGCCCAAGGAGGAGGAGCCCAATAGTTCCAAGGAGAGGATTGCCATTGTGAATATGCTGCTGGGCCATGATAATTTCGGCTGGGCTTGTTACCATGAGCCTGTTGTGTTCTTCCTTTATGATGAGCAGAAGGCGGTTGGTAGCTGTACCCTTGGTGGCTGCCACAGCCAGTTCGGCCACCACGGCGGGGTGGCCGGGGACCACCACGGTGAGAGGGTGCACGAGACTCAAAATTTTTATTATTGTCAAGATATGAAGGTCGTGGAGTAGTGACAAGAGCCGAGTCTTGAGGAAGAGGGTTGTCTTTCTTTTGAGAGTGTTCTTCTAATTCAAGCATGGACCGAAGAGTATCAAAAAAGGAATCGGATTCATGTGTTGAACTAAGGAACGAAAAGTCCGATAATCCGATGTCAAGCCTTGAATAACTTGAAGAGCCAATCGATTATCACTAACGGTGGTACCAAGATTGGTGAGATTAGTAGCAATGTTCTTGAGTTCATTACAATAACTTTTCACATTAGGAAATTGAGCAAGAGAAAGTTCATTAAATTGAGACTCAAGATGAAGAGCACGAGTGGTTTTATTGTTATGAAAATTCTCTTCGATGCGATTCCAAGCCTCCCGAGCACTATCCTTGGGTTGAACAATAGATGGAAGGAGAGAGGGACAAAGAGTACCATAAATCCATGTACGAACAATATCATCAAGTCGTTTCCATTCGGCGTCTCGGGATTTCGATTCTTTTGTAGATTCATCGAGAATAATATGATCAAGGACTAGATAAGCACTACAATTAGAGGTGTTCAATGGGCCGGGCCCCCATTTTCAGCCCTTATCCGGCCCGCTTTTAGGAGGGCTTTATAAGGGCCGGACCAAAAATGGGCCAGGCCGAAAACGGGCTCTATTATTATTAAAATGGAGCGGGTTGTTAGAGGGCTTAAAATGGATTTAAAATGGGCCTTTGTAAATTTAAAATAGGCTTAACTATTCATAAACTATTCTTCATAAACTATTCAGAAACTAATTTTCCTTTTTCCATTAAACCCCTTTTTTTCCCCAAATTAAAACCTAATTTCCTGATTTAAGATCAAACTAAGATACTATTCTTCACAAATTCCTGATTTACATCAAACTCAGAAACTATTCTTCACAAACTCAGAAAATAGATCAAATTCTCGCCCATCAACTCCAACTCGGCGTACTCCATCATCTAATTCGGCCAAATACGACTCATAGTTTCCAGATCGGATTTTTGTATCAACTCAAACTCAATATCATTTAATTTGAGTAATCCATATGAGTTTTGTTGTTTTTATATTCCTTTGGATTTTCGATCTGCTGCTACTATTTATATAAGTCTTTAGATATAAGAAACTTACCTAATTAGTTTTTCTCAAATGAAAGTAATTCGAAGTAGTTGAATTGAGCTGTTTGATTACTACTGTTGATTTAATTATGTTTTGCTGAAGATCTGGTGTGTTGTTGGAACAAATCAAGGAGTTTTAGATTACTACTTTTTGGTAATCCTGTAAATGGAGTTTGACTACTACTTCGAAGTAGTTTGATTACTACTACTCTTAGTTTTCAAGCATTCTGTAAATGAAGTTTGATAATCCTCTTGGCACAGGTCTAAATTTTTGGATGATTTTCATAAATTCTAATTCTAAATTATTCACAATTAAAAATGGATCGGGCCGGATTTTAAAGCCCAGCCCATTTTCAGCCCATTTTTATAAGGCCCAACCCGGCCCATTTTTGTTTTAGCCCGGCCCGGCCCGTATCCGGCACATTGAACACCTCTAACTACAATGCAGTTGAAAGAGAGTAGACCAAGTGTTAAAATTAACACCTTCTTCATCTAGTTGAATAGGAATACAATTTTAGATGTTAGAAACTAAAGTAGCCTGGTGAATAGTTGTAGAGGAAGCCATGAAAGGAAAAGAGAAGAGTAAGAAGAGATGAGTATAGAGGGGCGACAGCCACTAAGATTGGTGGTTGGCTGGTTGGCAAAGGTGGCGGAAGAGAGGTGGTTTGAGGGAGGATCA
The DNA here is from genome assembly GCA_019425755.1 of Amaranthus cruentus. Lineage (NCBI taxonomy): Eukaryota > Viridiplantae > Streptophyta > Magnoliopsida > Caryophyllales > Amaranthaceae > Amaranthus > Amaranthus cruentus. The sequence goes on along the minus strand of CM033463.1, from coordinate 10,812,650 downwards.
ATACCTAGGCAAATGATACCATATTAGAATTAATTCCCTTGCCTTTCTCATTGATTGAATTGATCATAAATACAAAATGTATCATCAAGTATAGGAAACAAGATAATTACAAAATATTTACTATAATCTAAATATTCGCAAAATTATGAAATATATTATTCTATCAGAGATGAACAATACCTTTACTAGTTCACATTCAATGGTTATATCTTGAGTTTTTCACTACTTTGTAACTTTGAGAAAAATGGATTTTTAAAGAAGATGCAGAAGGTGAGTAGTTCGGAAAAATGTATCTTAATGACAGGAAAAAAAAATTTAAGTTTAATTTAGGAAGTCAAATGACTTTTTATGGAAAATGAAAACAAGAGGAAATAAAATTAATTTGAGCGGTTGAAATAGTACCTTTTTTTGGTAAATGATAATGGTAATTTCCGGAAATGATGACATACTGTTAGGGCTGTAAAAAATTGACCCGATCTGTAATACCGCCCGAAATCGACTTGTATTCGACTTGTTGGTTGACCCGAGGTGCAGTGACCTGTAACCGATCGAAACTCGACCTGATGTTGACCCGTAACCCGACATGTACCCGATTATTTTAGTCCAATAATCGACCGGTACCCGACTCGAGAACAACCGACACCCGAGATTGACCCGACAATGTGGTTAACCGAACTCAATTTGCACCCGACCTGTTACAACTCGAACCCGTCTTTAACCCGATAGGTACTCGACATAATCCCACCCAAAATGACCCATAATCAACACTCGAGATTAACCCGACAATGTGATTAAGCGATATAATTTGATCTAACCGTATCAAGTTTAATTCAATTAATAATAAGTTTGATTGAATTGAATCAAGTTTAGTTTAGCTAAAGTTAAATAATAAATGCAGGCCAGAAATCAAATCTTATCGACTTTATCTTTGGTTAATCCATATTTGTCTATTTAACCGACAACTTAATTAACCGACTATAACTCTTCATTCTCCAATCACAAACGATTTCAACATAAATTAATTGTAGAATAACCATAATTTTTGTTCGACATAAAACTCACATGAATTGGATTTTAATCAACCCGAATCCTGAGAATAACTAAATGCACAACTCAAAATTCGATGCGAAGTCAACCCGAACCAAAATAATCTGAATTAACGTTAACCTAAAACAAAAAATGACTCGACCCATAGTCTAATCGAACTCGATTCGACCTGCAACATAACCGATTTGGATCCGAATTGCATTAACCGAACCCGGTACAAGTCCAAACTAAAATGGGTATGACCCGAAACCGAAATCGACACAGTAAGGTATCAACCCGATATTGACCCGTACTCAATTGGACCCGTAACCGTATCGACCCAATCCAAAGTGCTAAATCACCTGAAAAAACCCGAACCCGAGAATATCCGAACCCGATGAAATCCGACCCAAAACCCGACCGAGTAACCGAATTTACAGCCCTACATACTGTATAATGGAACGGAGGAAGTATAAATTATAGTAGTTTATTTTCCTAACTAACAATTTTAATTGATTACAAATATTTTTACTAACTAAAAAATTATTTGTAAATGGATTTATTTCACTGATTAAAATAATTTTCATACTAATGAAAAATAATTTCTACTACTGAAAATTTTTCTTTCCGTCAGAGTAAACATATTAATTTAAGGTTTATTAATCAGAAGCTAAATTATTATGCAAACATTATATCAATATTTCTTCTATGAAATCATTTAAAAACAACTTTATTCTATAAAATGAATATGTGGTGCACCCGTACACAACACTTTATTGATGACATGCTCTAAATATAATTTCCTTTATCATAGTTATTAGTGTGAAATTATTCTAGCGAAGATTTTAGTTATTATTTTTCAAATATTGAAGTTAGTTGCATAATTAAGTTGATATATCTTTTGACATTATTCTGAATATTAATACATAATTTAAAAGTTTTTAGTTATAAGGTTATTTTTTGTAAACAACTATTTTTATTTCTAAATTGTTTTTGTACTGTAAATAAGATATAATTAATAATTTTAGTCATATAAATTTACTAAAATCTGTATTTGAAATAACTAAAGTTTTTTTTTCCTTACTATTATTACTCATTAAGAATAAATTTTAATTAAAAATCAAAGTTTCTAAATTCAATTATTAATAAATTTAGGCGAGAAAACGTGATATATAAAAGAGCATGTGGCATATTTTTTTATTGTTTTTAGTAGAATGTGTGATGCTCATGGGTCCAATAAGATCTTATTGGACCAGTACTTAATCTTTCCCTTTTTTAAGAGTATGAAGCATCTCCTATTTTGAGACTTATCGGTTCAGGTCGAATTTGGATCTCCAAAGTTAATAACGGGTTAGGGTTCGGATCCAGACCCAATCTCTAAACCCAAACTCTAAATCCACCCCGTAGATCTAGACCGAAATTTTAACTTTTATATTAGATATTTTTCTACACTTGCACTGTTGCACAAAAATACAATTGTTGTAGTCTTTTATACAAGTTGGACTTCTAGATCTTAATGAAAAGATCATATGCAAATTCTGTTGTATTGATAATGAACAACATTGCTTGAAGACTGAAGTATTGATCAAACTTTAGTCACTACATGACTTGAGCCTATTCAGGCGTTTGTGAAGCTTGAAAGTTAAAGCTAAATTTGGGTGGGAAAATAAGAAATTGATTCCTACAAATTTTAAAGGATAAAAAATTCAAATTTGATGGACATAGTATAACCTTTTTTGATTTATTAACGACTCAAAACCCATCGTATTTGTGGGGTCTGGTTATAGGTCTAATTATTTCAGACTTTCAGGGTTAGAATCCGGGTTTTGATCCATCAAAATCTAATGACTCTAGGTTCGGTTCTGACTGGACCCACTCTAGACCCGTCCAATGATCTTCCCTAGCTCTTAGTAGTGGATCAGCAAAGATTATAGGAGTCTTCTTTTATTTTACCATTTCTTTTAAAGTGGAGCCTTATGCCTATACAAATGATTTAAGAAAATTGCATCATGTATAAAAAACTTAACACAAAAATATGTAATTATCTTTTAAAATGAAATATATAGTTTATGCTTGAGTGTTCATTCATAAAAAGCAATAGTGAGACAAAATTAATCTCATAATCACATAAATCTAAAACAGAAAAAATTAATTATGAACTGCAAAGCTTATTGATACAAAAAAACGCATCTTAGAACTAAGTTGGGCCTCTAATATGCTCAGAGTCGTCCATGGCCCCTAGGCAAAGTAGAAATTCGGAGCCCTTTAAAAACTTATACTATGTTAAAATACAAATATATAGAGATTATAAGTGACCACTTAAAAAAATTACCTTAGATAATAATCATATCAATATCAAAAGCAAAAAAGAATTTGTCATGATATTCTAAATAACAAGGAAAATATAGTTTTATTTGCAATTTTTTTTCAAGTTGTAACTTGCAACTCATAAGTTTATCTTATAGTTTTTCTTTGGCAAAAGTTTTGAAAAATTTGATTAATGATCCCAACTTTTTCTCATGATTGGTTGAAAATAATCTCTAAGTTTTGGTTATTTTCTAATAATCTTAAACTTGAGGTAAATTCTCAAGTAACGTATGATGTAACTTGTTAATTAGTAATTGCATATTAGTTTTTAAAAGATATTATTTATTTGAAAGAATAAAGAATCCTTCTCTTTTTCAGTTGTTCAGCCCCCATATTGTTCTTCATCCTTTAGATGTCCAGCCCTTTCCCCTGCCCGACCCATCACTGTGCATTTCCTCACTTCTTGTACTTGTGCCTAGTTCCTCCACACACTCACACCACCTCCCCACCCCTTCCGCATTCAGCAATAGGGAATCATCATCATCATCATACCTAGTGTATCTCGCTCATAGAAAACTACGATCAAGGTCTAGGAAGGGAAGAATGACGACAACTCATACCCATAAAGGAGAATGCGATCAAAGAGTCCTTCGGCTCGAGAAGGGTCTTCGAATGAGAGAAACCTGCAACTTACAAATAGAATAAATATAATACATACAAATAACTAAAAATAAATGTAAAGGTAAAGAAGAAGGTAAAGAGAGATAATTAAAGGCAATGAATAATAACAAACGAAAGACAAAAGGGACGGGTTTAGTAGACTAGGACGTGGATAAGGTGCCGCCAATTGCCCCTATCCTTAGTCAGGTCCTTGGAGAGGTGAAGTTCATGCATGTCACTATTAATATGTTCCTACCATAATCTCCTAGTTCTTTCTCGACTTCTCTTGTCCTCCATTATGATGCATTCGATGCTTCTTACTGGGGCGTCATGTGTCTTTTCTGCACATGCCCAAACCATCTCAACCTGTTGACCCGCATATTTGCGGAGATAGGTGCAATCCTAACTTCTCCCTGAACTCCTGGTTTCTTATCCTATCCATCATGGTATTACCACACATCCACCTCAGCAAACGCATCTTTGGTATTTCCATCCTCTGTTCGAAAACCTTCTTTATGGGCCAACATTCTGTCCCATATAACAACCCTGGCTTGATTGCAATGTGGTAAAATTTACCTTTTAATCTCCTTAGAAACTTTTATCACAAAGCGATGGGGAATACAATACATTTTTTTACAAAATCTTTAGTTAATGAGACTTAGTATGGTTTTGAGACCTTTAGTATAGTTGAAGAGTATTCAATGGTCGCAATTATTAATTAGAGGTACATGAATAGTCAAAAGTTATATTAGATGAAAGCCAAAGGTTGTGACTCTTCAATGATTGCAATTATTATTTGACATTTTTCTACCCCTACATAAGGGATTTTATACTGATCATTCGATGTCAACATCAAATATAAATTTTTTATTATTTTAATCTTTTTCTCTGATAAATTCTCTCTAGTCTCTAATTCCCTTTAACAGCTAGTATCAAATCCTTTAACAACTAGTATCAGGTCCGATACATCCATGAAAAAGCAAAACACAAAAAATACCCCTAACACATGGCTTTTTTGTCTTCAACCACTAACATCTTCAACCAGGATATAATTTTCAATTACAATTGAGACAATCATGATCTGTTTTATTGTCAAAATAATCATTAGTCTGAGCGAGAGAATTGTGGGAAGTAGTGAAAAGTACTCCTAAGGCTGAAACCACATTTTCTCAGGTTATTGGAGAAATATTATAAAAAAAATAAACTCTATCAAAGTAGGAGATCATCAAAGATAGGAGTGCTTTGCAAATCCTTCTTATTTCATGATGGATACCATTTTTCCAAGAATAGCTATTACAATTTCATCCAAAAAAGCATGAGATACCATGCATACAAAGCTTTAAGCAAGTGGGAAGAATAAGACCATCAGGCTTAAAAGCTGAAGAAGAGATTTTAGGAGTCAGTATTGAGTCAAACAAAAACATCAATAATTACTTATAAATGTAGCTTGTCAATCAAATTAAGATCTATATATATGAGATTAAAGAATTATAAGTTGTTGTCAACAAAATCATGAGCGCCATGAAATATTGTGAAAGAAAGCACAAAGAAATTATCAACTTTAATAATATTAGAGTTGGTAAGCATGATGAAGGCTGACGAAGAAAGAGTTAATATAAGAACAAACTCAAGTCTAGAAGGAGTATTTTAGACTAGTCACAAAAGCACGAAGTTAGATACACTTCCCAGTTCGTCATATTTTGCAAAAGGAGGAAATGCAACAAAAGACAAGTTTATAAAATTTATAAAATTTAGTTTGGCAATAAAATAAATAATAATAATAATAATAATAATAATAATAATAATAATAATAATAATAATAATAATAATAATAATAATAATAATAATAATAATAATAATAATAATTTACCGCTAAAATTAGTTAAAATGTTAGTTATGTTCATTAGCCACGTTTATTTGTGTGGGGAAACACGAAGAAAAACAATGGACTATGAATTTATGCAGCCACGCTTATTTAGTGAGGGAAGTTTTCAATACCTATAAACGTGGTTGGTAACCTATTAGCGTGGCTAAAAGGTACTACCAGCCACGCTTATTGGGAACTTTAGCCATGCTTATAAGCGTGCCTAAAAATTTACCAACACAAGAAGAGGCCATGCTTAATTAAGCGTGGCTAAATGTATCAGCTACACATATAAGCGTGCCTAAATGCTTTTTTAACCGTAGGTACATGTAACATTTTTTGCAGTGCATCTAATATCTACATATATTTACCAGACTATGAAGCATGAACCAAATTGAATATTTTAAGCGTGTATCTAAAAGATGGTTTTTTTTAATCCAAATTACATTTTTTTGGCTTTTGGCTTGTGTTTAGTAATAAATACTTTTGTTGTTTCATAATACCAGTTACATTTACTTTTACGCAATTAATTGAGTTATATAAATCATTTATATCTTGAGTTATACATAACTCAATATTATAAAAAGTCAAATATTATAAAAAAAAAAGCAATTAGATGATTCAAACAATGCAATTATTAAAAGATGAAGCAATAATTCCAATGACAATTTCCCAGTGATTTGTTTATATTATGTGGATTACATTTCAAAAAATGCAATTAAAAGGAATTGACATATAATGAAATAATTGTAATCTAATTAATTGCAAAATTGGCTAACATCATATTAATTACTAAATAGTACTACAAATAAAGGAATGATTTGCCTATATAGTGTTAATAAAGAAAAAATATTCTTATTTTGGTGCTCTTTGAAAAAAAATTCTCAAAGTAGTGCTCATGTAGGTAAGGTTTAACACTAAGCTACTTTGTTTTCGGTTTGGAATTTCCAAACCTCAATGTGAGTTAAAATAATTATTGGAATATTTTTTTTGAGGGATTGAAGAATATTTGAGCGATGAAAAAAAGTAAAAATCGCTTCTCTTGATATTCCTATAGCTAGTCACAAATACTTGATGCATTTGAGACTTGGATCAGTCTGAGTAAAATAACAGTAAAAACTAAAGAAGAAAAGTTATAATGAACATTTGGATATAAAATTATTGTTGGACGTTGATTTATTTTTAGAAAAATTTGTTAACAACAATTTTAACTCTGTCTCGTAAATTCAAAACAAATTCTTAGTATTGGTAAACTCAAAATTATCATTACAATTACTGGACCCTTCTCATAAAGTAGATAAACTATAATTGATATTTTTGTCAATTTTTCTCTTTTTTATTAGGAACAACTTTTTTTAGTAAAGTAGATAAATAAGTGAACTACTTAAGATCGTCCTAAATATTTCACCCATGCAATCCTTTTTTTAATAAAAAAAATCCTCCTAACCCATATAATTAGATGATAATTTTAGACATATTTAAAGGAGAAAGCTGACTTTTATTTCTTTATTGCGATTTTGTATCTCTATTGTTGTATCATAATTGATTCTATGCATCGTTATATGATGTATATATCAATTATTTTTCGGTCTAATTTTTATGTTTGAAGTTTCAAATCAAATTCAGATAAGTTTGGTTAAATTTCTCTCCTTTATAAAAAACTATTTTAGAAAATAAATTTTATGAGGACTAGAGACTATATTGTTTTATTTTCTAGTTCTATTTAGACATACTATTCTTTTGGTTCACAATAAGCTTTGGAAACTTCAAATCACAATCAAAATAGCCAGGTTAGTGACATAAACACCATTTTGGGAAATATTTTTATGTGAGCACCATAATAGGAATTGTTTTCTTTTTCAACTCTATTTTGTTGCAATATAGAGTTGTATAATGGTCATCGGAAAGTATAATATATTAAATCAAATAAATTAATTAATTAATTAAATAATTAGAATTATCCCAAGATTGCAAAGTTACTTATTTTGTGGAAAATGCATTTAAATGATCGCGAAAAGGCTCGCGGGTCGCGAGTGTTCCAAAGCAAATTTTTTGTTTTGGAAAAATCACTTTTCGCGGGTCGCGACATTTGTCACTAGTCGCGAGTTCGCGGGTCGCGAAGATTTTCACTGGTCGCGAGTTTCGCGCTAGTTTTTGCGATGTTCGTTTTATTCGGTTTGTTAGTTATAATATAACTACCTACGGTTAATGTAGTTATATTAACCGGATATATGGGATTGATTGATTGAAAGACGACATTAATTCGTGAATCAATCTTTTGTTTCGTGAAGTAATACGTTACTTCGTAAAATGGTGTGAGCTATTCTATAACTATAGAAGGCTTGTGTGGTTATTCACTACATGCATTTTCTGATTTCTTTTCTTCTCTAGCATTTTACATCGAAAACTTGCAATCCTCGTTTGTAATTTTCTTATTTTCTTCCACTTAAGATTCTCTTACATTATTCTAACTTTCGTGTGCTCGGAAGTTAGTGTAATTCTTTGTATCTCAGAACATATTTCCGGTTTATACTCAAGCACCGTTGTAGGGAGAATATGATGTTTTAGGAATGAGCATCTCGCCTAGAATTAATATCAAGATCCAACAAAATCTTCTTGATACTATGATCAATATATGGCGATTCCCGATGATCAAGATTGCATTTGGTGTATGTTAAGCAAAGGTTTGAACTTGTCATATGTAATTAGGTTTTCTACTACAAACTTGTAACTTTATTTATTGTTTATTTATAAAATTAAAGTCACATTTCTAACAATCTAAAACATCAATTTCTAAAGTAAGTATGGCAAGTCTCAATGTTTAACCACAAACTTTGTCATAATCGACAAATTTGTTGGGAAAGTTTTTAAAGTTTGCTTATATGAAAGTTACACCATGATCGGGATGAGATAATTGTAGAGATTTTTGAAAGGGTGCATTAATTCGATAAAAAGAATGTGTTAGTTCGTTAAAGAGACACGTTGGTTCATGAAAGGATGCGTTGTTTCATGAAGAATTACGTTGTTTCTATCTTGATTAAGTTATGTAAGAGAGATGGACATTATTACTTGGTGGAGATGATATTTCTCAAGTATGTAAGTTCTCTATGTTAATTTCATATGTTTATTATTTTTACGATGATAGACAAGTACAATATGTTACATGTTTAAGCAAGTTCTTATATCCATGGAATTTGGTAAAGTAAATGATCATGGTTATTAGATCATGGTTATCATTTGGTGTAAATGATGATACTCTATTTTTATTTATCAAAGAAATTTGATGGATGGTAGTATAAGTAACTTACCATGATTTTTATGATGATTAAAATTATCATCAAAGATGGATAATGTTTGCTATCTTTTGTGTTTACAAGTATTGTTTTATGTATGATAAAATGATAAATTTCATGGTCGTATTTTGACGTGTTTATCTTATATTATTTGTATCCTGTCTTGTTTTATTTTATAGAAAGATAGTAAGTGTTATTATCAAGTTGATTATTATTGCTTTTATTGTTCTTTAATATAGTAACATGTTAAGTATTTGGGTCTTTGCATGTTTTGTATGACATGATAAGTTTGGCATGCAAGTTAAACATTATGTGTTTGTTATGTTTGGTTATCTTTTGACCAAGTTCAATAATGTTTTGTTATTGATGTATGTTTCACCTTTTGAGTGAATTGTTTTAAAAGGTTGCATGATCCATGTTTGGTTAACAATAAAGTTGATTAAAGTATAAAGTGTATTATTGCAATGTTGTTCTTAACAAAAGTTTATGTTGCATTATTTTGTTACATGTATGTGTAGAATTATTTCTATGTATTTGTGCATGATTCAAGTTAGTCTTTATGATATATTATTTGATTGGTTTATTACCAATGTTGTTAAATTTGGACATATAATTTTTATATGGTTTTCTCAAATGTATACTTTTACCCAAGGCTATATTAATTTATTAATATTGGAAAATTGTACAAAGTTTATGACATGAATAAATTTTAACGGTTTATCATCAAGGATTCATTAAAAGTAATTTTTAATGTAAAGGTGATGTTAAACAAGAATTTTGAAAATCTAATAATGTTTTAAATAAAGGTTGAAAGTTGTCAACATTATTTTAAACTCGGAATTTATTTATTAAAGTTTTTTGTATATGGAGGTTAAGTTTCATAATGTTAAATAAATAAAAGAGATTAATGATTATATATTAGTAAATTTTATATATCAAATAAATGATGAAGTCATGTTTGTCTAATTTTATTTTGATATATATGATGGTTTAATCTGATATAGTATAAGCAAGATATGAATTCCTTTATTAGTACATTGATTAATGTATTAATCGAAATTCATAGGTTACTCTTAATCTAAAGTATATGTCAACACTTTAAGTTTTATTATGGTAATTAAAATTTTATAATAAGTTATTATTTTTATTTTCAAAGATGTGCATTATTTGCATGAGTATATGTTAAGTTTATACAAATATTTATTTTGGAGAAAAGTACTAAATAAGTTTTATTGCGGTTAATGGGTATGTTAAGGTATCTTATCTTGTCGGATAACGCCTAAATATTTGGTGTGAAAATAAAGAAGGATTTAACTATTTAAGTTAAAGTTGATATGAAATATTTTACTTGGTATAAAGTATTTGATTTTATAGAAAAATCTTAATCATTTTGGTACAAAGGATATTTATTTTGAATTATCTCAAAGTTCAAAATAAGGATGCATCTATTTATGTTATTTATATCATCTACTATGAGTTCTATTTATTAGAACAAGAGATGTTATATATCAATGATATTTGATTATAATACAAAGTGATGCAATATTTATTTGAAAATTTATTTTCAATGATAGATAGGTTTAAATACCTACAATTTGTGCAAATGGTTATGACATTTTGATCTGTAATAGATTGACTTGCTAATCTTTTGATAAAGCATGTATTTCTAAAAGAAAAAAATATAAGTTTATTTTATTAACGAAAAGTGTTAACATATAGTTTGCTTTTGTTAAAGCTTTCAAAGTAAAGGTTTTTAATTTTGTATTCATATTTCTAGTATGAAGGTTTACCCATGAGTATAAGTTTAAGCTTTCTAAAAGAAAGGAAGTAACGATGTGTTCATCATGGGAATAATGTTTGAAGTTTAGTAAATTAATCTCCATGCAAGTATAACAATATGTTATAGATACATTTTCATATTATATATGAAGATTGATGAGCATGTATTAATGTTCAAAGTTTATTAAGTGGTACTATACTTAATATGATAATTTATTATTGAATTTATTTCAATAAGTTTACCGAAAATACAATGGTTAAATAATTGTTTGTATTTTCATATGGTATGTTATATCCTATAATTTTATAAATTAAGATATATTTATTTTGAAATTGTATAAGTTAAGTTGACAAAGTAATATGTCATATTCCTTCTATGAAGGAAATGGGCGAGGTAAATGTTAAATGAATTTTAACATAAAAGTTTAAGGACTAAGAAATATAAGTATTTTACTATACTTAAGGTAAAGTTCAATATTACCCTCATGTTTTCCAGTTGAAATTATTTCTTAGATATTTGGAATGACTATAAAATTGGATGTAATTTTGACTTATACAAAGATTCAAATTGTTTTATAGTTGTCAAGTAAAGTTGTACTTACAACTTAAAGTTCCTTTATAAGGAAATTATTTGAATTGGTCAAAATGTTTATGTTGTATCATCGATTTAATTAATCTTATAGTGGAAGTTCTTCAAGTTTGAAGAGGTACTCAAGTATGAGTTTGATCTTTAGTGAATTGGTCATTCTCTATGTTGATCAAAATATGTGTTTGTGGGCGGAGGTACCAAGTTTGATCACCCAAGAACAAATAAAGTTTTAACTTATTCTACTATGATATTAATGTTATTTGTCAAGATTTAGACAAATATGTAAACGGTATAGTTTAAAAAATACTCATTTTTTTTGATGTCTTAAGCCAAGGTTGTGCACAAATCAATCTAGTTTGATTGACAGGTGGCTTGTATAAAGTATTGATAGTCGAGTGTAACTTTAATAATGTTATGACATCTAATTGAGGCAAAGCCGAAAATTAGGGTTTATCAAAGAAGGGATCACATTTCTTGACTATGTGAATATTCTTACAAAGTCTAGTGTTGGCCCATTTGGTTTTGATGATAACTTTAACTTTTATAAACAAACATATTACGTTTTGAGATTGTTGTGTTAGGTTATATATCCGGTCTTCAAAAGGTCGTTGATGAAACCATTAGAAGTTGAAAAGGACATTGCTACTTTACGTTTCAAGATTATGTCAAATTCAGAGAATGGTCAAATCAGAGACAGTGCAGTGTTCCCAGGTCAACCGTCAGAGAATTGGTCAACGAATTTATTAAGAAAATAATTTTTAGTTTTCTTTTATTTTTGTTGTACGGGTGAATAAGTCAAGGCAGCACAAGGAAGTTAACTTGGAATTAAAATAAACATTCCTTAAAATAGTAAATCCTAAAAATCCTCCTTGAAATTAGGATATTATCTATTTTTAGATATAAAGCCCATAAGAACTTGGAGTAACCTCCAAGCTTTCTATTTCTAACCCTAATATAACCGTGCCTCTACTCCCATCACTTGGGATCATGGGTTTATGGGTTTAAGAGCTCTCATGATTATATATTTTCAACATTTCCAACCGGCACAAATTGGTAGAGAGACACACAAAAGAAAAATCTGTCTAAGTGCCCATGGGAGAGAAATATTCATGAAAATCATTCGAGTGCTCCCATAAAGAATTTCGTGAGTTCTAAATCAAGAAGAGGAAATCTTGAGTGTTCCTTAATCGCTTATTAATTCCACAACATTTCCTTGTGCTATTCTTGTTTCGTTCATCCATTTTAGAGAAATCTTGTACGGGTTTATTTGAGAGAATTTGTAATTAGACTTGGGTAAGTCTAAGGGGAATTGAGAGAAGAGAAAGAGAAAGAGAAGAGAGAAAGGGAACAAGAAGGAGAACCGAGAATAGAGAAAGAGAAAGAGAAAGAGAAGGAGAATTATTTTTATGTAATAGAGAATTATATTTACATAAAATTAATAAGAGAAGTAAAATCCTTAGAGGGTCGTGGCTCTTTCCCACGTTAATTTCTTGTGTTCTTTATAGTTTTCTTTATTTTGTCTTGAGTATTTTTATTATTCAAATTCCGCAAGAAAACAGGGCGAAAATACTCTAAGGGCAACAACAACAATTCACCCCCCCCTCTTGTTACAGTTCCATATCTCTAAGTGTTTCTACAATTGGTATCAGAGCCCTGTTCCTCATTTGATCAGGAAACCCTGAGAGCCGTATCTTGGTTTATTAGAGATGTTGAAATGAATGAACGCATGGAAGAAGGGTACTCTACTCAGAGACCACGAATGTTTGATGGGAAATTTTATGAGTTGGCTGGTTCCCTTATGACCCACGATCTACATCTGGGAACAGCCGACAGTTCCCGAAATAAAGGCTTGGCTCTGGCAGTAGATGATCAAGAAGAGACAGAAGCCCCCGAAGAGGAAGAAACAACCAATCTTTGTCTCATGGCAACACATGATGAGAAGTCCAAAGAGGTATTATCTTCTAATTCATTTCCTGATTACTTATTCAAATTGGATAAACATAGATTAATTAAAATGATTTTAGAGTCTCACGAAAGTTTAGAAAAACAAACAGCCATCTGTCTCAAGACAGAAAAAGACCTTAAGGCTTGTAAAGACCAAATATCCTACCTTAATTCTTTTAGGACCGATGTGCAAACTCAATTCTTTGAATTGTTTGATAAAAATGTGATGTGGAAGGAAGCTTTAGAAAAGGTTAAACAAGAGAACATCATGTTAAATCTTGAAATAAATCAACTTAAGTTGTTTGAAATTGAATTAAGTAATGAGTCTAATAATGAAATTAAATGTGTTCTTAATCAAATGAAATTAGACCTAGAATCCGCTCTTCATGAAAATAAACAACTTAGGCTTGAATTAAATTCAAAGGAAAAGGAGAAAGTAAGAGAAGTCCCCAAATGGATACTTAATGCTCAAACTAAAAGAACCGAAGGTTTAGGATACAATAAAAACGATAAAAAGAAAAAGGTCTACGTTGATCTCCCAAGTAAAAAGGTCTGTTCCTTTTGTGGCAAAACTGGGCACCTGAAACATCAATGTTTAAAAAGGGAATAGCACAACAAAACGAACCAAATATATGTCGATAGGGTTTGGATAAAGAAATTTGATTCTTGTATAATCGACATGGAACCCAAGGATGGCTGGGTTCCACCCCCTAACAACTAAGTTCGTTTTGCAGGTTCTAGTGAGGGGGAACAGCTCATGGTATCTCGACAGTGGCTGTTCCAAGCACATGACAGGCGATAGATCAAAATTTCTCTCACTGGAAGCCTATGATGGAGGAACTGTGACCTTTGGCGACAACATGAAAGGAGCAATAATTGCAAAAGGAAAGATAGGAAGGTCAAGTTCCCATGCTATAGATAATGTATTTTTGGTCGAGAATTTAAAACACAATCTTTTAAGTATTTCTCAATTCTGTGATAAAGGTAACTCTGTAAACTTTACTTCTGAAAAGTGCATCATTTCTAGGAACGACACAGGTAACACCATTCTGGAAGGAATCAGAAAAGGGAACACCTACGTGGTGGACCTGCACACTGTTCCTAAAACCAGTCTAACGTGTCTGAGTGTTATAGAAGATGACCGTCTTCTTTGGCATAAACGATTAGGTCATGCTAGTTTTTCATTGCTTAATAGTTTACGATCTAAAGACCTAGTAAGAGGATTACCGTCCCTTAAATTCCAAAAGAATGAAGTATGTGATCCTTGTGCCAAAGGAAAACATGCAAGGTCATCCTTCAAACCTAAGAATGTCGTGACCACCTCAAGGCCACTTGAATTAATTCATATGGATCTTTGTGGACCAATGAGAATCCAAAGTCGCAGTGGTAAGCGATATGTATTTGTTATTGTTGATGATTACAGTAGATTTACATGGACTTTATTTTTATGTAGCAAAGATGAAGCATTTGATGAATTTGTTGCATTTGCCACTAAAATTCAAAAATCTAGTAACAATCAACTTGTCCACATAAGATCGGATCATGGTAAAGAATTTGAAAATTCAAAGTTTATGGATTATTGTAATTTGCATGGTTTAAGTCATAATTTTTCCGCACCTAGAACACCACAACAAAATGGTGTGGTTGAACGCAAAAATAGAACCTTAGAGGAAATGGCTAGAACCATGTTAATAGCTAGTGGTTTACCTAGAAATTTTTGGGCCGAAGCCGTTAATACTGCATGCTATATATTAAATCGTGTGCTAATTAGACCGATCACTTCCAAAACCCCCTACGAACTATTTAAAGGAATTAAACCTAATATTTCATATTTTCGAATCTTTGGATGTCGATGTTTTGTGCATGTCAATGAAAAACGAAATATTGGTAAATTCGATGAAAGAAGTGATGAAGCAGTATTTCTTGGCTATTCATCTCACAGTAAAGCCTATAGAGTTTATAACAAGAAAACTATGTGTGTTGAAGAATCTGTTCACATTATATTTGATGAAACTAACTTTATGACAAGTGAACAAGAAACAGGTGATTTTAAGATAGGTCTTGCTGATCTAGACGAAGATGAGAACAAACAAAAAGAGCAAGATCAAGAAGAACAACAACTGGTTCAGGATGCTGAACCTAATCAAGAACAGGAACAACAGGCAGATCTGGAACAGCCTGCAGTTCCTAATCCAGATATCCCTATAGAAGTTCAAGAAGAAAGAATTGATGCGAGCCAAATCAGAACCAAGTCAGAGAGCCTGCTTCCACATCTGTCTCCGCAAGAGACTTTGTTCCAAGGCCGTGGAAACACCATAAGTCACACCCACTAGACTTGATTCTAAGCGATATGGGAAAAGGCATACAAACAAGGTCCCAAATGAGAAACTTTTGTGCACACTTTGCATTTCTATCAACTATGGAACCCAAGAACCATGAAGAAGCACTACAAGATTCAGATTGGGTCATTGCTATGCAAGATGAATTAAATGAGTTCGAAAGAAACAAAGTGTGGCACTTGGAAACTAAACCGAAGAACAAGAAGATTATTGGGCTGAAATGGGTATTCAGGAACAAGCTGGACGAGCATGGCACAATTGTCAGGAACAAAGCAAGGTTGGTGGTAAAAGGATATAATCAACAGGAAGGTATTGACTATACTGAAACTTTTGCTCCAGTTGCTAGATTAGAAGCTATTAGAATTCTTATTTCATTTGCTGCTTTTATGAATTTTAAATTATATCAAATGGACGTAAAATGTGCATTCTTAAATGGGTTTCTAGATGAAGAAGTATTTGTGGAACAGCCACCTGGCTTTGAAAACCCTATTTCTCCGGATCACGTCTACAAGCTTGATAAAGCTCTTTATGGGCTAAAACAAGCACCTAGACAATGGTACGAGAGATTATCTAAGTTTTTGATTGAAAATAAGTTCATAAGAGGTAAAATTGATAAAACCTTATTCTTTAAGAATAAAGGTTCGGATATTTTAGTTGTTCAATTATATGTTGATGATATTATTTTTGGTGCTACCCATGAATCGTTATGTAAGGAATTTGCTGACCTAATGAGTAATGAATTTGAGATGAGTATGATGGGAGAATTAAATTTCTTCCTTGGTTTGCAAATTAAACAAACTGCTAACGGTATCTTTATACATCAACAAAAATATATAAAAGAACTTCTAAAGAAATATGGACTAGATAGTGCTAAGACAAACCATACACCCATGGCCACTAACATAAGATTAGATGAAGACTCTAACGGAATTAGTATTGACCAAACTATGTATAGAGGCATGATAGGATCTCTACTATACTTAACTGCTAGTAGACCTGATATATCCTTTAGTGTTGGTTTGTGTGCTAGATTTCAATCAAATCCTAAAGAATCACATCATACGGCTGTGAAAAGAATTCTAAGATATTTAAAGGGAACTGATGACTTGTCCCTATTTTATCCGAAAAGTGATGTCTATTACTTGAAAGGGTATAGTGATGCAGATTATGCAGGAGATCTTGTGAATAGAAAAAGTACATCTAGAATGGTACAGTTTCTTGGCTCTTGCTTAGTATCTTGGTGTTCCAAGAAACAGAACACAGTTGCCTTATCCACCGCAGAAGCTGAATATGTGGCAGCAGCAGCGTGCTGTTCCCAAATGCTGTGGATTAAGCAACAGCTAAGAGACTTTGGTATTAAATTTGAATGTGTTCCTATTTATTGCGATAATACTAGTGCCATTTGCATTTCTAAAGATCCGGTGCATCATTCTAGAGTTAAACATATTCATATTAGGCATCATTTTCTAAAGGACAATGTCGAGCATAAAAACATTATTGTTAAACATGTCAGTACTAGTGATCAAGTTGCAGATATTATGACTAAACCGCTTCCA
Source organism: Amaranthus cruentus (assembly GCA_019425755.1). NCBI lineage: Eukaryota > Viridiplantae > Streptophyta > Magnoliopsida > Caryophyllales > Amaranthaceae > Amaranthus > Amaranthus cruentus. The sequence continues at coordinate 10,795,293 of CM033463.1, read as the reverse complement.
AGGGAACAATTTGAAAAGATGAGGTTGGAGCTAGGTATGATCAAGATTCATTAAAATTTAAATGCTAGCATTCCTCCTCCAAATATCATGAAAAATTGGAAGGGTTAGATCAACCACAACAACCAAGATTGATCATTCAATCATTGCGAGATTTAGGTACGCATCTATTTAAGTATGTGCCATAAACTTTGTCTTGATTGCTTGCGTGAACTGAATAGACCAAGTAGCATATGTTATTCCATTTTATATTATTAATCACATAATTTTATTTTACAAAAATCACAAAAATTTATTTTATTTTTCCACAAATTCCAGCATTTCATTTTATTTTAATTTATTTCGGTGAGCCAACTTAACTTGAGAAATGGAAAACGGATCATCGAGGTGTTTCGGAAAGTAGTCGTCTAAATCGATATATTCAACGAACTAAGCTTAATTAATAACTACCCATTACACCTCCTAAAACCGCCAATATAGAAGTAGTACAAACCCTTCACTAACCGTCCCTTCACACCTTTATAACCCCTACACTCCTCATGTCACATCCATCATTCATAAACCCACTACTTGTACTACTCCTAGCAAACCGTCAAACCCATCTCCCTCTTTCAACAATCCCTAACCTTCATCAATTCATCTCATCATCACCATGAAATTTCCCAAGACTTCATCTAAACCGAAAACAACAAAACCCATGCATGTCGGCCCGAAAAGGACTTTTTCTACCACAAAAGGAAGCTCATCTTCAAAACCCGCAAAGAAGGCCAAGGTAGTAGATCCTGATTGTGCTGAGGAGGTTTGTTAATGTGTATCTTTAGGAAGTTTGGTGTGCCTCTTGAAGGCCTAGAATTTCCAATGAGTGCTAACAACAAAATAGGTGCCAAGTGTCTTAACAACTTGCATCTTACATTAAATGAAAATGGAATTCTAGAGGATGTTGAAGAAGATGTTGAGTATGTGAGTTCTGATGAGGAACAAGAGGAAGGTGAAACTGAAGTAGAAGGGGAGAATGTAGATCAGGAAACTGTTCCCACTGCCACTACTGAGGCAGAGACAGAACAGGAACAAGGGGAAACTGTGACTCAGGGGGAAGCTGTTAGTAAGGGGGAACAGGTTGGGGAAGAAGAGAAAGAGGAACTAGAGGATGAACAATCTAGTTCAGAAGATGAGGACCTCAATGTGCCTCTTAAGAAAATCAAGAAACCATCCGTGCTCACACCAAGGAAGAGCAGGAGGTTAGCTTCCAAGAGTTCCTCGTGCATACATGCTGATATTACTTCTCAAACCCCTACATCACCCAAACCAGACTCACCCACACCATGCCATATTCCATCACAATCACCACCACCTATTCCCACATCACCACACCCAACTGATTTTGATGATGATCACTCTACTGTCCCTCCACCTCCTACTACCCTTGCTCATGTCCTATCCAAAGTTCTTGATATGCTGTCCCAACTTTGTGCTTTTCAAAGTGAAGTTCGTGTCTCACTCTCTACTATTGCTGAGCAACTCACCGAAATGGAATCACGTCTTGGTGCGAAGCTTGACACGGTGGAGGTGCAGACAGAATATGTTGAGGAAGAGACTGCTGCCTGATCCCTCCTTTCTCTGTTTCTGTTTTAAAATTTCAATTTAATGTTTGTTGGCCACATCGTCTGTACTCACTAAACAATTTTTTGCTTCTTTTCAATGTACCTGCTGGGGTACAAACAATTGCTTCATGCTTATGCTACTAACCCACAACTTTTAATCCTTCATATCATCGTTTACTCTTTATCCCTAATGGTCTATGATGTTTGCTTACATGCTTTCTCGATTTATGTTTGGCATTTGCTTTCTTAGTTTGCTACTTACTATCTTAATTTGTCTAACGCTTGCCTTAGAGCTGTGGATTGATTTATACCCCTACTTTTTGATTGATGTCAAAAGGGGGAAGAAGGCAAACAAACTTAATTGATGCTTGTGAATGCTTGTGCTATTAACTTATTCTTTGGCTTAATTGGTTCTCTGTTAAGACTTTAGTTTATGATATAAGTTTCTCCTTTATAATGCTTAGCATATGACTTACTGGTTGACATACTTAATATACTTATTAGGCTTTGTATGCTTATTATAATTATGGTTTGGTTTACTACACTTTATGGGATAAATTGATTAATTGTTGCTTGATACGAATTATTGGATATCACTCTTGTTTACCTTTGATTCTTACAACTCATAATATTTTGAATTACTTAGACTGTTGTGTTTCTTAATTTTATGTTTTTATATTTCTTAGTTTATATGTTATTGATTTATAAGTTTTTATTTATTATTATATTTATGTTTATGTTTTGTCTTGTTTTAAATTTTTGAAAATTTAAGTCATGTTTAACCACATGATTTTCGAAAAAGTTTCAAAATTTAATTTATTAGAGTAATATGATTGCTTTAGAATTTAGTAAATTACTTGTGACGATTTAATTTACTAGATAAGGTTGAATGTGTGTTAGTCTCAAGCATGTTCATATTATATGATTTACTCTATTGTTATTAAGTTTGTTTATAAAGTTTGTCATCATCAAAAAGGGGGAATTTGTTGGCCCATTTGGTTTTGATGATAACTTTAACTTTTATAAACAAACATATTACGTTTTGAGATTGTTGTGTTAGGTTATATATCCGGTCTTCAAAAGGTCGTTGATGAAACCATTAGAAGTTGAAAAGGACATTGCTACTTTACGTTTCAAGATTATGTCAAATTCAGAGAATGGTCAAATCAGAGACAGTGCAGTGTTCCCAGGTCAACCGTCAGAGAATTGGTCAACGAATTTATTAAGAAAATAATTTTTAGTTTTCTTTTATTTTTGTTGTACGGGTGAATAAGTCAAGGCAGCACAAGGAAGTTAACTTGGAATTAAAATAAACATTCCTTAAAATAGTAAATCCTAAAAATCCTCCTTGAAATTAGGATATTATCTATTTTTAGATATAAAGCCCATAAGAACTTGGAGTAACCTCCAAGCTTTCTATTTCTAACCCTAATATAACCGTGCCTCTACTCCCATCACTTGGGATCATGGGTTTATGGGTTTAAGAGCTCTCATGATTATATATTTTCAACATTTCCAACCGGCACAAATTGGTAGAGAGACACACAAAAGAAAAATCTGTCTAAGTGCCCATGGGAGAGAAATATTCATGAAAATCATTCGAGTGCTCCCATAAAGAATTTCGTGAGTTCTAAATCAAGAAGAGGAAATCTTGAGTGTTCCTTAATCGCTTATTAATTCCACAACATTTCCTTGTGCTATTCTTGTTTCGTTCATCCATTTTAGAGAAATCTTGTACGGGTTTATTTGAGAGAATTTGTAATTAGACTTGGGTAAGTCTAAGGGGAATTGAGAGAAGAGAAAGAGAAAGAGAAGAGAGAAAGGGAACAAGAAGGAGAACCGAGAATAGAGAAAGAGAAAGAGAAGAGAAAGAGAAAGAGAAGGAGAATTATTTTTATGTAATAGAGAATTATATTTACATAAAATTAATAAGAGAAGTAAAATCCTTAGAGGGTCGTGGCTCTTTCCCACGTTAATTTCTTGTGTTCTTTATAGTTTTCTTTATTTTGTCTTGAGTATTTTTATTATTCAAATTCCGCAAGAAAACAGGGCGAAAATACTCTAAGGGCAACAACAACAATTCACCCCTCTTGTTATAGTTCCATATCTCTAAGTGTTTCTACATCTAGGAATATCATGGTTTAATGAAATTGGTACATGCCCATTCTTCAACACCATCAGTGAAACCCAATTCAACGCTAGAAGAAACACCTAGTCTTGAATTCAATGTGGATTGATCGCTCATCAGATGTTGGGAAGCAACACCTAGTCTTGAATTCAATGTGGATTGATCGCTCATCAGATGTTGGGAAGCAACACTTAAGTGATCCTAAGTTGCTTTATTCGTGATGTTGATAAACGAGGTAGTAGAGTAGTCCCTCGAGGTCTCCATTTTCTAGAGTTATGAAGATCTCTATATTGAGTGCTTTATTCACGAAAGCATGATAAACCAGGAGAAGCTACCTATATAAGTTCGGGGTTGGTCGCCTCAACGAAATCAAGGGGCATACTTACGATTTCAAAGAACTTATGAATAGATATGGACACATGGCCTTTAACGTGTCAAGGATGTAAGATTAGAATATTTTGTGTGTACTACTCCTTCAATTGGTTGGAGAAATCTGCTTAATTCAATCCGCAAAGACATTAAGGGATATGATTAATTGTAAAGATGCGTGGTACTAGGTGTCAATTCAATTCGTATGAACAGTGGCATTGATGCATGAAATGGGTTGGAGATTATGGATCACAAAAGAAGAAAAGGATTATACACTCTAAATGGGGGAGGATTGTTGGAATTTAGAGGTGTATAATGGTCATCGGAAAGTATAATATATTAAATCAAATTAATTAATTAATTAAATAATTAATTAGAAATATCCCAAGATTGCAAAGTTACTTATTTTGGGGAAAATGCTTTTAAATGATCGCGAAAAGGCTCGCGGGTCGCGAGTGTTCCAAAGCAAAGTTTCTGTTTTTGAAATATCACTTTTTGCGGGTCGCGACATTTGTCACTGGTCGCGAAGATTTTCACTGGTCACGAGTTTCGCGCTGGTTTTTGCGATGTTCGTTTTATTCTGTTTTGTTGGTTATAATATAATTACCTACGGTTAATATAGTTATATTAACCAGATATATGAGATGGATTGATTGAAAGACGACATTAGTTCGTGAATCAATCTTGTGTTTCGTGAAGTAATATGTTGCTTCGTGAAATGGTGTGAGCTATTCTATAAATATAGAAGGCTTGTGTGGTTATTCACTACATGCATTTTCTGATTTCTTTTCTTCTCTAGCATTTTACATCGAGAACTTGCAATCCTCGTTTGTAATTTTCTTATCTTCTTTTACTTAAGTTTCTCTTACATCATTCTAATTTCCGTGTGCTCGGAAGTTAGTGTAATTCTTTGTATCTCAGAACATATTTCCGGTTTATTCCCAAGCACCGTAGTAGGGAGGAAATGATGTTTTAGGAAAGAGCATCTCGCCTAGAATTAATATCAAGATCCAACAAAATCTTTTTGTTATTATGATCGATATATGGTGATTCCCGATGATCAAGATTGCATTTGGTGTATGTTAAGCAAAGGTTTGAACTTGTCATGTGTAATTTGGTTTTCTACTACAAACTTCTAACTTTATTTTATTGTTTATTTATAAAATTAAAGTCACATTTCTAACATATTTAGGCAAATCATTCCAAATAAAGGAGTATAAATATACAAACAAAAAGAGATTTTGCCAAAAAAAAAGAAAAGTAAAATTCAAAAACAACTTAAATACGAGAATGAAATATGTCATGCAATAAAAATTTTATATATTTATGGGGTGTTTGGTATCTATTACATATAAAAATTAAACAAGCATAAAAAAACACTATTCATTTTTGATCTAATGAATAGTATCTTTTTTTCCTTTATTCAGCATCTGACATGTGTTCGTTTGGATGGTCAGGATCTTTCGTGTGTTTTGTCTCTTTGCCCTTCTTCCTTCTAGCTTCTTTTCCCTACCCACTTCCCTGTTTCCCTTCTCCCCTTCAGCCTCTATACTTTTTCTAAAAAAACGTGCTTCCTTACTCCATATTTTTCTGACTTTCCATTTTCTTTGCCTTACTTTAGGTTCCCCAATTTTCTTTCTGACTTTCCAATTTCTTTTACTTGCTTGAGCTTCCACCTTCAATTAAAACAAAAATTGGCTGAAGAAGAGTGGGGGGCTTGTTACATATTCATCAAAGAAACATGCGGATATAGCATAAAGTGTATATTTCTTTACAAAGTATCATAATTGGTGAGTTCCATTATTTAGGTTTTTAATTTAAATTTTTGGTTTTCAATTTCATTTATTAGGTTTCCAAATTTTTTTAGGGTTTTTATTTTACACTTTGATTTTTCCATATTATGGTGAGTTTCATTATTCAAGTTTTCAATTTTAATATTTAGTCTATCCTCTATATATAAAACGTTTGTAAGCCTTAAAAACTGTTCAGTAACCCAAATTGAGAAGCATTCAGAGTACTTTGATCTAAATAAAATCAAATGGTAGTTTTAAAATTTCTAATTTGCATCTCTCTTCTTCTGCTATTGGGTGGTGGAGTCTGGAACTTCCTACAAGAGTTTAATGTAATAATAAAATATTATTAATTTCGCTGAAATTGTTTTGTAAATCTAAATCGAGGGGTTTTTTTTCTCAAGTAGTTGATGAAGTTATTGTATTCATATAGCCATTAAGGCAGTAGTTTAAGGTGAGTTTTATGCTTTTTTTATTAATGATAATGATAACCGTAATGGAATTTTTTGGGGGTTTTCAAGCGAATTTGTGGGGTGTACTTAATATTTTTTTTGTTGAAAATTAAAGTTTAGTTCTATAGTTTTCTTGTTTATATTGCTAAATAAATTGATTGAGTTTGTTGTGAAAGGAAAAATATAATTGTTGATATTTTTTTGTGTTATTTGGGTATTTTATTGTATTTTGTAACATTTACTCTTAATTTAAGCTTGTTTGATCTATTATAAGAGTTCTTAAATCTGAATAAATCAAAATGATAAATTTTCTATGATTTTTTAGTTTTTGTTTATTTGAATAGTTGCATTATTGTGAGGCATCAACACGTGTCACCTTGCGAGATGGAGATGTTGCTAGCTAAGCTATTTTCTGATCCTCAAATCCGAATTTCATATTGGTAAAATTTGATTTATTGTTTACTAAATCTGTTTGTGGGGTAAAATTTAGTTAGTATTGAGTGTTTTTTAATCAGTTTGGAGATATTAAAGAGTACAACTTTCTATTCATTGCTATCTGGTCAATTGATACAGCTTTTTTTACACCTCAACACAGTACCTGCTGCTTGCTTGTCGATCAGCTTGTAGCTTTTGCCTTTCGTGGCTAGACGTTGGAGCTGCTTCTTGCTTGTCGATCAACTTGCACCTCCTGTACATGAGTTGTCAATGTTAACACTGCTGGTTTGACTAGATATTGTATTGAGAGAGGCTGTGAGGGTTTTTACAGTAATGTCGAAGTGGTGTTTTTGAGATGCTGTCAAAAGGGTTGTTACCCTGACAACACAAACACGCAATGACACACTCTACTCGCACATTCTGAGCTTCTATCTTCCTTGATTTTCCTCTCTTTGACCTTCTGGAATACTCTTTGTATCAATAAACTGTAAATCAAAAGTGTTAGAAACTTTAATAAGTTATGTGATTGAAAGAGTAATGGAAGTTTGACATACTTTGACATTTCCATAAATTTATTTGTCCAAGTAGTCACAACATGTGTATCAGAAATGCATGATGAACACCAATGACTAAAGAGAAATGACTTACTTGCAGAAATGTTAAAGCATCTAGAATGTCTTCTAAGCATCATCAAAGAACATACACCTTGGGTTTTAGGTTTTTTTTTTTATATATATTTTTAGTTTTTTTGTTGGGATTTTAGTTTATTGTCATTGATGTTTTTGGTTTTGCTTCTTAGTGGTGAAGCTACTGTTGGTTTGGTTTCACCTACAGTATGTGGTTTATCTTTTCATATAGTTGTACTGCATTGATTTCTGTTCATTCTATTTTGTTCTACCTCTTTTGGGTTTCTATAGTTGAATGTGCTCGATTCTTTAAGATATTTTGTTAATGTTGGTTTTGTTACGGTTCATTTTATGGCAGTTTTGCACTTGATCATCAAATTTACTTGTAGTTGAAGTTGTTTAAAGCTTATACTATCTCTATTAAATATATTCGCGGTATGATACTGATATGCCTCCATAACTTGCAATTTCAGCTGGAATTCACGACTTTGCTGAAAAATATGCGGAACTGCTTATTTTTCAATTATGCTTGATTTTATGAGTTTAATTTGTTGTGGGGATTCATTTGTTTTGAAGGTATTCATGAGAAGCTAAAATATGTTTGATTTGACTCAAGATTCAACAAGTACCATAACTTGCTGCCTGCAGTAAGCTCGTCTCTCTTTCGTCTTTATCTCTCAATATCTCTTTCTCTGATAAATTATTTCTTAAAAGTTTTTTAAATGTGAATTCTTATGTCTAATTTCTTCTTTTGATTGTTTTGTGTTTTGTTATACAATCTCAATCTCAATATTTATCTTATCGAGTTATTTGGTGGAAGTGCTTTAACCCTAATTTATTTCCAAATTGACCGATTACATTAGTGTAAATTACTTATGCATTATCTTCTTCCTTATTTGCTTCATTTTGACATTGCCATCAAAACATCTTAGGTTGTGTTAAAATTTGTAGCTAGACATATTATAGCTTTTAAACACGCAAAAACAGTAATTAATTTGCTTGTTTTACCTTTAGTTTGACGTGCCAACTATATTCAATACACAATGTGCTTGAATTTGATCAAAAGATGATGATGAATGATTTTAGTACCTTAGAACATGTTCCTCTATTTTGTCATTCTTTACACTGAATTTTGAGTGTCATGTCTCCTTTCTCATGACAATTAAGATTTATTGGTTTTTGTATTTTAAATAACATATATTGTTTCTTATTTCGCTTCATCATTTTGTGCATTGTTTAAGATTTTTTTTTGAGTGATCAAGCTATCGTGTTTTGATTGATGAAGGGAAGTCTTTCGATTTTTAGGGGTTTGATTCATTTTGTTGAATCAAATTTGGGTTTAGGTTTTTTCCACGTAAAATACAAGACTCAATTAATTGTTAAATTTGTTTGATTAGTTTGAACATTAAATCAAGGGGATCTTGAATTACTTGGTTATTATCATTGCGCATTTAGTGAAGGTTTATGTTACGTCTCGACGTTGGCAAACATTCAGTTAATACTCATGCTCACAAATCATTTAGAAATTGATGTAATTGCTGGATTTGTTGGATTCTTAAGATAGTTGGGCACTATCTTTTGATACGACTTTAGGGAAGAAGTATAAAAAATGTGCCTGTAGTATTTTGAATGAAATTAAGCAGAATTTTGAATAGTATTTTGTTGAGGATAATTTTCAATTTCATTTAATATTAACATTATTTGCAATTTCATTGAGTTCGATTTTATCAATTTGCTCATCAATGGAGCAATATCTTCATGAACATGAGAAAAAGTTATAGTTAACATTCAATACAAGTTTAAATCCCAAATTAAGGTGTGAATTAGTTGATTCAAGTAGTATTGTTTTAGTTGTTTTTGATTTCCTCAATTTTCAACTCATCAACAACTTCGTGCCTTACTTCTCTATGCTGTGAATAAAGATGTCAACTTCATCAGGTTCTTTTTTCGTTTACTAATTTGTGATTATGATCTGTTTTATACTTTGATTCTCATGTTCAGTTACAAAGTGCGATAAACTCATCAAGTTCTTTTTTCCTTATCTAATTAGTAATTTTGATCTATTTAAAAACGTAGATTTTGTTAAATTAGCTAATGTTTAGGTACAAAGTGTTCTTTGAATGTCATTATGCCCTCAATTTGTTTTTGATTAATGTGATTAGATCAGGGGCAGTTGCAGAAAAATAAACAAGCTTTATCCATACCGAATTTTCATATGACATTGCATTAGAAAATTATATTAAACAACGATTGACTAAGGTAATTATCCAGGCCGAATTTTCATATTTTTAAAACAACACATAATGTCTATCATTTGACAAATTTTAAAATAAATCACATTCAAAATAACAATAGTACTACCTCCTATTTAACCCATTAGTTCCATTTGTTTTTTTACACTTGTCGAGACAATATTTTAACCTTTAATATCTCTTATTGTTTTTAATTAAAAATTATAAAAAGTAAATATTAATTATCTTTGTATTGAGACGAATCAAACAATATGATTATGTTTTAACTTATAGATTAAGAATAAAATACAAATTGAGAGTGATAAGTGAATAGTGAAAAAAAAATCAATGGGACTAATGGGTAGAATAGGAGGGAGTATCATTTTAAAACTAGATGGAATAGATGTTACAGAGGCTACATTTCGAAAATTTAACCATTTTAAAATGTAAATAAATATTAGTCACCAATCCACTATGAATTTTAACCTAATGCAAACAAGTAATTTCTACCTAAAACTATAAACTTAAAATAAGTGACTAAATTAGCCTAATTTGATTAATTGACTAAAGAAGTACGAAACCTTTTAAATAAACATTAAAGAAACAACTAAAACAACTAATTACATTTAGAAACCAACAACTCAAATTTAGATTTCTGAGTTTCATACTTTTCGCCTGCGGAGATGAGAAGCAGAAGAGAGATGAGGAGTAGAGAAGAGATGAGCAGAGGAGATGTCAGATGAGGAGCGGCCAAGCGAGGATGATGAACTGTCGGAGAGACCTATAGAGGATAGGAGAGGTGGCCTACGACGCAACAGAAGAGGTGGAGGAAAATGGATTAGGGTTTTTTTTGAAAACTGATGAAAGAAAATGAGGAATCAGGAGCCCTTCGAAAATAAAAAGAAAAATGGAAATGCAAAAATGTGGCAGGAAGGATTTGAACCTGTGATTTCCAGCTTATTAGTAAAAGCACATTACCACCTAATATACCTTATACTCTAATTCTATACTTGTTTTTTTCAAAAATTTATGTGTTGTCCAGTGCCTACCCGGATACCCCCTTAGTTCCGCCCCTGATTAGGATTTATTTTTGATTTTTGATTAATGTTAGTTAAGTTGAGGACTGAACATGCTCCATTTAGTAAAATTTTAGGATGGATTTGAGCCAAATAGGAACTGTATAACGCTTTGAGGTATAGTTCTTTTGTTTGACTGATTGTAGGATAATTCGAATCTGTCTATAGTTAATTTTTTAAATTAGTTTAGTTGTGCAACTTTCATCATTTGATAGGTAGCGAAATGTCAGACCAGAAGCGCCATTTAAGACAGAAACTGTTTCATCTGTCGGCAACATTCGTAGTTCTTTCTTGTTTTTTCTTCTTCCTTCTATCATTTATTTATTTATGTCTTTGTGGTGTATTTTGACAAGTGGTTTTTACATCTTCTGCAATCATGTTACTAATATTGTTGTTGTTACAGCAAAAGGATAAGCGGGTTTTGACATGGCGCCTCCTACATCTGCAATGTCAACTACAACTACAGGTAAATTTTCTGGTCTGGCTGGTAACGTTTAACCATTTCTTTTCAATTTTGTGCTCCATGTCTTTCTTTTCTCTTCTCCACATACTCCTTCCTTGCATGGTCCATCTCCAGACTATTAATAAGAGCTGCAAATTTATGAAAATTCATCATCTTTGCAATTAGTCTAGACTATCTCGTTCCTTATTGGGAATGTCAATGTTAAGATTTCATAGAATTAGTGGATTACATTTTTTGCTTAATTAAATTTAGGTATATATGAGTGATTTGGTTTTATCAAATATTAAAAGGTCTAAACTCGTGTCAATTGTTATCATTGTTTTTGCGATATTATATTGTGCAAGTAAGAACCATAGTTACGTTTTTCATCTATAGAATAATCATAATTTATAGCTTCACTTGATGGTATACGTTTTAATTTTAGCGAAGTTTTTATTTTTATTTATTATGAGACACGTTGGCAAGATTTAACAATTAAAGTACTTCGACTTGCAATGGTTGTTGTGTTGTATTGTGTTGTCAGGTTGTCGAAGGGATTGAGTTTGTGAGTCACATGTCATAATTTGGATAGCTTATACAAAAGGATCTAAAACTTGCAGATTCCTTCAAAACCTATTGGTTAATAATGGTGCCGCTGTTGGTCAAGTCATATTTCATGTGAGTCAAATGCTATATAATCGTGATTCACTTTGTCTTTGTAGTATAATAATAACAATAAAAGATTTATAAACTCAGCCACCTTTGATTTGTAAAAACATAAACTTCCTCTTAGGAAAATATCTGTTTACGGTTGTGTTTGGTTTGTTGGAAAACATTTTGCACTTTATTATCTGAAAAAATATTTTAACTTTTAATCAAAAACTTCATTTTGGTTTAATTCTTTGGCAGAAACTTCGGAGTGATAGAAGGATAAGAAAACGAACGAGAGGAATACTCATAGAATCGGTTGAATCGGTAAGAAAACTTCCTTTTAAACTTTTTTACTTGTGGGAGTAAAACATATGGCACTCTGTAATTCGTTGAATCGGTTTTTTTTAAAAGATGATGGCTGGTGAAACCGAGTACTAAACATATATATCAAGATGTTCACACTATGAACTATTAAGTTTTAGTTATTTGAAGGTAGTTAGTCATTAGGTTGATTGAATAACTAATGTTTGCAATTATTCTTGTGGTATGTTAGACACACATCTGTTATGTTGCTTAACTGGGAAAATCTTACAAGCAAAACCGAAATTTTCTGGTGAACATAAGGCGACTATCTTTGAAGTTGGATCAAGACACACCACGTCTTGCAGAAAGCATTCGAGAATAGATTTTAGTTGCAAATAAAGAGAGAAAAAGATCTGATTTGGCTGATATCTGGAGGTTGATCCCTTAAATGGTTAAATGTAATTTTCGTATACTAATATGATTTAATTACCTTGTGGAATGCTTCATTCATTTGAGTTTGGGATCTTGAAAGCATGTAGAAATATTAATTATTGTATAAAAATAAGTTACTTTGAGATCAATACATTTGATGTGGCAGCACATTTGATCAACATTACTTGTATACTCCATTTAATTATTCATCTAAGCCTTGAGGGTATGTATTGAAAGTTGATTTTAGATCCAAACTGGATTAACATATCTAAATTCGTTTTTTGGGCATATTATATCATATACATTTTTTATGTAATGTCATAGATGAAGCTTACTACTCCCTCCTATTCAGCCTAAATGTTCCATTTAGTTTTTCACACTTGCCGAGTCAACATTTTAACCCTTAATATCTCAAATTATTCTTAATTAAAAATTATAAAAATTTGATATTAATAATCCTTGTATTGAAACGAATCAAACAAGATCCCACATGACTATGTTTTAACTTATAGATTAAGAGTAAAATATAAATTAAGAGTGATTAGTGAATAGTGCCAAAAAAATATGGGACATTTAGGCTAAATAGGAGGTAGTATTAAGGATAAATTGAAAACAACTTTATAATTACTAACAAGGGTTAAAATTGCGTACATTTGACACTTTAAACCTTATCCAATGTAAGAGTAATAGTATTTACATTTACATGACACTTTAAACCTTATCCAATGTAAGAGTAATAGTATTTACATTTACATTTGAATTAGTTCATTTCTTGAACAACCTTGCTACGCTCTATAGTTGACGAATAAAGCCTTTTATATGCTTTTATGCCTTACTTTATCTACTACTAATACCTTTTCGGCTCTTGCATTACTCACACCTTTACAACAAATTTACATTCTGATTTTTTCATTTGTATCATTGTTAATAAAAGTGAATAAAATAGCATTATGAAACTCGATAATGTAACTTGGGGGACCGTGTGTGTAGCACGTGGCCCCACAACTAGTGTGAATAAAAAATGTAATGAAAAGAGAATTGATAAAGAGAGGTAAGGAAAACAGTAAGAATTGTAGTTATTTGTTGATTGAGATTAGTTATTTGTTGTTTGGTATCTCAATGTATGGGAAACACTTTTTTATCTTTCCCTTGTTTAGTTTAATAGAAGACATCTGACGATAATTTTAGAGTGTATTTTTCATATTGCAACAATTTGCTTTCATCGGAAGAAATTACTTCATCCATGTCAACATAATAGAAGACATCTGCACCTATCATAAATGGCTGTTTAATATCATAGCAAAAAATAAATATGTATAGGAAGTAATAACGATGTAAAAAATGAAGGAATAAGTTGTCCTAATTAAAAAAAAAAAAATCAAAGAAGAAAACAAGGATGAAAGTGAAGAAGAAAGAAAAATGTTACAAATTAAATATCTAAATGAGGAAGAAAACTGAAATCATTAAGAAGTATTAGAACAAGGGAGGAAAGAAAATAAAAAAAAATAAACAAGACATCATAATGGAATTTTTTAATTATTATAATTAATTTTTTTATTGAAGGTAATTTTTCAACCAAATCTATTTTGAGAACAACTTTATAATATTTGGGATAATGTTGAGTTTTATCTTGAATTGATGTGCAATAATTGAGATTCTTTTTATAATTTTTCCTAAAGTATTTTAATCTAGTTGAAGGTTTTATAGGATGACAAAATAATAATGGAAAAAGTATACAAACTAAAAGAGCAATTCGAAATTAAAATATTTTTTCATAATAAAGTAAGAAAAAACATAGGCATAACAATGTATAAAAGAATTTTTGTCGATACTTGTATGAATGCTACTTCCAAAAGTGTATGTCGTTATTTGATGATGATTGAAAAGGTTTTAGATGTGTTTATTTTGCTCAAAAATCATATGTAGAACATATGCAATATATACAAGTCATCCTATATTTGCTCCTAAATATATTCAATCAAATATTTACAAATTAAAACGAATGCTAGCTACTAGCTAGTAGTGCTCCTAAAGATTTTACTTACTATAAAATCGCTGACAGCCCTCCTCAAGTTGGAGCATAAACGTCACAAATGCCCAATTTGCCAAGAGAAACATAAACTGACTTAGCTACATATTATTATATTTGATATGGTTTTGATGATTATAACATATCTATGCTTCTATTATATTTTGAGCGAATATTATGCATTTTTTTGTTTCAATTGTAATCATTAAGGGGTGTTTGGTATGAGAATATAAAATGTAATGGAAAGGAAAATGATAAAGAGGAGTAAGGGTAAGAGTATGAGTTGTTGTTATATTTTGTTTGGTATGAAAATATAAGGGAAACATTTAATTGATCATAGAAAGGGAATTTGTTACTTGACATAAATGGAAGGTAACAAAGTAAGGGTATCTATTACCCTCAAGAAAGGGATTAGATTAACCTAATATCATACCAAATAAAATATGTAGAGTAATGGTAATTGAATCCCTTACATAGTATTAAAAAGTTTATACCAAACACCCTCTTAATCTTTACATTTCAAACAATTATAAATTTAAATGGATTTTTGTAGTTCGATAAGTCTTTCGCATTATTATTTCAACATTATTATTAATGTCAATTATGTATTGGGATTGCTGCTCCTATTACGCATTCAGTACTCTGAGTAATATTTATAACCCACAAATACATAATATGAAAGTTGTATTTTGAATTTTGAGATATGTCAAAGGAATACTTAGGATAGGAATTATATTTAGAAAGAATAATCATCTACAACTTCGAGCATACATAGATGCAGATTTGGTTGCTTGAGACAGTCAAAAAAAATCAACTTCAGGGTATTTTACTCTTTGATGAATTTGGAAACTTGAAAAGCAAAAAACAAAAAGTAAAATGCATAAAGTTGTTGCTCTTATCCGGTGCTGAAGCAGAACTCTATGATATTACTAAAGGAATTAATGAGGTTTTATGGCTCAGGAAATTATTAGGTGAACTTAGTTTTACACAAGAAGGAAATTGTGAAATTTATTGTGATAACAAAGAGCCAGTAAGTATCTCTGAAAATTCTATACAACATGATGGGACCAAACATGTTGAAATTGATCAACATTTTATGAAAAAATATTTATAAGAAAAAATCATAAGTCTTCCTTATGGTCAGTCAAATGAGCAGTTAGCAAATATTTTAACAAAAATAGTAAGATATGAATTCTTTAAACATACACTTGTCAAGTTGGGCATACTGAAGATCATATGATCCAGTTATCTAACTTGATGGGGACTATTTGAAAATAAAATAGGCTAGGAATATTATTAGAAAAAGATTTTATGATTAATCCTAGAATTTATAATCCTTATTTGTATAATGGATGGCAGAAGATGGATGAAAATGAAAAAGGTTACTGTATTTTAAGGAAAGAAGATAAGGGTCAAAACAAAACATCACAGCTTAATGTATAATCTAATGTATTTTGGGCATTAATGTTACGGCAGCTTAATTCCAATAGTGCAATGCTATTTTGCGGAATTTTTTAAAGATTTGCTACCACTTGACTTACACAGAAGTCCATTGCTACCATGTAGAATAATCCTTGATTCAATTTATGAAAACTGAAAACTACACTTTTGTTTATATAGGCTTCACACTCTTTTATTATTCCTTATTAAAATACAAAAGACGTTACAACTTTTTACTTACAACAATATGTAATATCTTAGCTTATTGTTGCATTTTCATTATTCATTATTAGCTACTAAACAGATACATATATGACTTGAAGCCATTTCCATTCTACTTTAGATATTTAAGAATCCCAATGACATCAACCAACTCTCCAACTTGTAACCATTTCCATACTACTTTACCATTTGTATCTTTTAATTCCAAATCAATTTTAGGTCCAGTAGATTCCTTGACAGTTTTACTGGTTTTCTCCCAATTGTTCTCTAGTGACTTGGCTTTATCATTACATTTGAATCCACTATTATCACCAAATTTACCCACAATTTCACCCTCAATATATGTAAATCGTGCTGCTTCTGCAATAGTTTGGATGACCATAAGCGCTAGCTTTTTATCTGTCGTAATATCAAATTTCTTCTTTTCATAAATTTCTTCCGTAATAAACTTATTTAGTGGTTTTGCTCCCAACCCTACAGAGGCTCGATCTCCAAGATCATTATAGTTTCCAGTAATGCTCGAATAATATCGATTTTGTGTATTTGTAACATCTGGAAAAATCAACTTTACCTCTCTTGGAGCATCATTGAAGAGACGTACTTTTATGGCTCCATCAGCAGTGTGAGCATAACCCATATAATAGAGATTGTTTTTATCAAACGCAGCAGTGATAATCTTATTATTATCTGCCTTAATATCAATATAAAGATACTTAGCAGGGTTTGTTGGTGCAGCTACTACGGGTAGATCGTTTTGAAATCCGTAGGTTCCTGTTAGTTTTGGATCTTTAACTTTATCTCGAAAGCTATTCAATAATGTAGAGTAGCTTTGGCTGGTAGCACTCTTTGTCACATCGAAAGTTAGATCTGCTGCATTGCAAGTCCATTGAAAGATCACACTTGTTGTAATGGCTACCAGAATATAAACCAAATTTCTTATCTTTTTTATCTTCATTTTGTTGTTTCACCTGTCAAATTTATGTAAATTCAATGTCTATCAAAAATCTAAAAATTATCACCAAACTATATAATCAGCATTGAACCAAATTGAATACTTTAAGGGTGTAGGAGATGTTTTTTTAAACCAATTACATTTTGCTTGGCATTTGATCACTTATGTTTGGTAAATACTTTCTTAGATTTATTCTACTGGGCACTAGCTACATTTCACAATGTACCTATCATGGTCAGACCAAAAATTGAAAAATTATATAAAAACCCGGTGCAATTTCAAATATTATGATATTTTCTAACAATATTGTATCTTTAATTAAATACTTAACATAGATACTAGATGATTTAATATTGAGGCCACCAATTTTCTAGGGCCCTGTACGGTCGAACATGTTGAACATGCTCAGAACCTCTATTAGTATCAATGCAATTAGATGATGATTCAAACGATATCTCACTATATTATTTTTTTCTTACATATTAGTCGCAATATTATACTATATATGAGCTAGAAAGATGAAGCAATAGTTTCAAGTGATTGGCTTATTTATGCAGATTATATTTGGGAAAAATTGACATTAATAATCCAACTTTTTGTTCATCCGCTGTTAATAATCCAACCTTTAGGATTATTTTCTGATAATCTAACATTTGCCCTTAGTTCAATGTGAATAATCCAACCTATATTTTATTTTGCTAGCAGCATGCCCTATTATTACTTATTATTAGTAATGCGGTATGTTGTGGTCAAATTTATCACAAAGGCTGGAGTATTAGAAAATAATTCAAAGGTGAAATTATTCACTGCGGATGAGTATTAATGTCAATTTTTCTTTACATTTATTGTGGATTGAAGATTTTATTTGAAATCTTATAATTACTATTATATTTTAGTACAATCATAACTAAAGCGACAATTTAAAATTCATTGATATAAAATATGACATCAAATATTTTTCTTTGTTAACAATTGACATATATATAAAAGGAATTGATATATAATTAAGGGTGTTCATAATAACCCGATCCAAAAAATTCGATCCGGATTATCCGGTTTCTAAAATCGGCTAATTACCCGGTTTTTCGCAAACCGGGTAATTCGGGTCGGGTACCCGGTATTTAAACCGGATACCATATCCGGATCCGGGTCACAACTATTTGGAAACTGGGTATCCGGTCCGGTTTGATTTAATTATTATTATTTTTTTCTTTTTTTCGTAAATAAAATGATCATGATATCTCTTAAGCTAACCTTGGATTGAATAGCTTTTGAGAGTTAGTATTTGAATTTTATAATTGTTCTTACTTAAACCCATGAACAAAAATATTATTCATTCCTTTTCTTAATTAATCTTTTATGACTAATTAAGTGAAAGATTTTTAGATAATTTGTATTTGAATTTTATATAAAAACAATATTTCAAGTAAAAATAGCGATAAACAAACATATGGTTGAACGACAAAACGACAAAAAAAATAAAAAAACCTTCTAACAAAATCGGGTATCCAGATATCCGTTTTAAACCGGGTCGGAACCGGATCCCAATTTTAGGTACCCGAAAAAGCGGGTACCCGGATTTCCGGATCCGGGTGGACCCGGCACACCCCTATATATAATGCAAGTAATTAGATTCTATAGCTGAATACAAAAATGGCTAACGTCTTATAAAATAGTAGAATACTACAGATAAAGAAACGAAAAGAAAAGTAGAATTTAAAAGACTTATATAAGAAAAACAAACATTAAACATGCCTTACAATAAAAAGTTTATATTTATTTTTAATTTACTGTGTCATTCAATACAAATTTTGTATTTAATATTTGCATTGATATATCATAAAACATTTTTTTTATTTAATTTTAGTTTACAATGTAACATTCAATTCATATAAATTAACGAAGTAACATTTTCGTGTATTGAACGTGAATATATATTAGTCTTGAAAAAACTTCAATCATGAACATTAAAAAAAATTCTAAGTAGGATATCTTTTTGCATAGAAAATATACCGGAACAAAACATGTCATTGCAAAAACATTAAGCTATCACAACAATAAAAATCATTGCAAAGATTTTAGCTTCCATAATACACACAACAATGCTAATTGCTACAACAAATGGTTTCTTTTTAGCAAGGACTTTTGTTCAAAGCTGTTTTTAGTGTTCGGTTTATTTCAGTTTTGGTTCCTAAAATCTAGAACCTGATTCGCATTTTTGGTTTCCGATTCTGGCTCCTTGCAGTTTTAGACGGTTCCTAGGCAGTTCAAGAGGTGGTTCTTAGTGGTTTAATTTTTTTTTATTATTATGAAAATCATTACTATAACAAAATGGACGTACCTTTGTTGATTATTATGAAAATCATTACTTGTTAATCGTATTAAAATATTTACTATTAGTGTGTCAGGGTGACTCGGTTTTGCGCTACCACGGGATGGTTCGTGCCAACGATTCCGCGGGCCCGTTACATTTTTTGCGAACATTAACTATTCGCGGTTCATGCCGGTTTGAAACATATCGAAAAAAGTTCAGATTTCGAGACGATTCTTCAGCGGTTTGGGATCGGATTTCGGTTCAGTATAACCCGCCTAGTGGCCATCACTTTATGTACGTAGTAAATAAAGAACGTGCTAGTTAATATACAAAGTTAATTACATTTTACATTATTATATAATCGTTTTTAAATTATTAGTCCCATTTGAGTTTTTACATTGATTGTTTATCCATCATACTTGTATTTTATTTTTAACTTATAAATTATAAACTTTAAAATAGTCAAGTCACATTTTATATGATTCGTTAAATGCAAAAATCATTAATATCAACAATTCACGATCTTTAAAATAATAAGAAGAATAGAAAAACTTACAGCAATATGATACTCAACTTTTTAACCGGATTGATAAGAAAACAATAGAGGAAATATAATGACGGTTAAAGTGTTTAATGTAGTGTACTTATTATATGAGTGTCGAAGAAAGACTGGATTCCTTTATATAAGCATCAATATGATATCTTGTACCACGGGAACTGTGTGCGTCTTCTTTGCAAATTAACAGTTCCTCTATTGAAAAATCGTCTATACTATAGACGTCTCTTAAAAGTCCAACTCATATCTCCTTTTTAACTTACAAAACCACCAATTTGTTTTTTTATTTATAAATTGGGTCATCCCAAAAATTTAAAACGTCTATTGTATAAACGGTCTCAAGTAAGAATTTGTGGCAAATTAATTACTATTGATTCCATCCTTCACTTATTGGTCGACCGTCCATCTATTCTGATTACTTTATTATTTGTAGGATGACTTGGACTTTGTTTATTATAGGACTAGTCATTATAAAAAGAAAACAACTTTTTAATGGACCACCGATTGGGTTAAACTATAGAAAAATCATAAAATAATTAAACGATATTTTATATATATACTCTAACATGTCCCTCATATAAGAGTTGTTTAGGTTAGGATTATAGATGCAATACATATCAGTTTTTTTATACCCAACGCTAAATATTCTACTTTTGAATGTGAGGTGGTTAATATTTGAAGCCGTGACCTTTTGTCATAGTGGCTTCTAATACCAGGTTAAAAAAAACAACTCAACTAAAAACTTAAGCGGATGATAAAAACATCAAGATATGTTTTATACTCTAATTGTGCGTCTTCTTTGCAAATTAATTTGCATTATCTACTATTGATTCCATCCTTCACTTATTGGTCCACCGTGGCACCTTCCATCCATACTGATTACTGTATTATTTGTAGGATGATTTGAATTTTGTTAACATGACGAGTCAGTATAAAAAGAAAACAACTTTTTAATGGACCACCGATTGGGTTAAACTATAGAAAAATCATAAAAAGATTTTCGAATTATATTTCATATTTTCTCCGTTTTTTTTATTGTTCACTTTGAGTTTTTTCATTTTGGGAGAAAAAAATTTAAATATGATTTTTGAAGTATATATTAAAGACAAAACATATTCACGTGGATCTTGTAGATTTGTCTTGGTGCAATGAATTTTAATATATAATTTTTATAATTTTTGCTAATGCTAACTAAGCGATATCGATGTTCAAAATTTGCTTTGAAATGCTTGGAAAAAATAATGTAGACAATCAAAAAGTAAAGGAAAATTTCACATAGTAGCATCTAGTTTTAATGAAATGTAGTGGTAGCATTTGTTTAAGAAAATTCCACATGGTAGCATCCAGTTTATGCACTATCTAATTACCGTAGCATTTTCCGTTAAGTTCTGGTTAAATTCCGTTTAATTTATCATTTTGTAAGTTTTTTCCGTATGGTAGCATCCAATTTTTGTTAGCCCACCATTATAACGTTTAATTCACAATTTTAACGTTTGATTCACTATTTAACTTATTAACGTCTATAAATATTGTAATATTTTTGTCTTCATTCAAATTGTTAGCATTATAAAGTTTTAATTCATTAACGCCCAAAAATATTGTAATAATTATTGGATAACTCTTTCTAAAATCTGGTAAATACAAGTACTTATTGGCTTATTAAATTTGTCGAAACAGAATATTCGCAATTACCCAGAAGAGTGTTCCGATCGGATTTTCGAAAGAGTAATCCCATAAGGGTAATTACGACATTTGTTTTTTGAAAATTCATCATTATAATGGGTAAAAATGACACTAAATTTCTTTTTCGATTTATGTGTCGGGAAATAGGCGAATAAGTACTTGTTTCGACTAGATTTTCGAAAGAGTTACCCCATAAGGATAATCGCGAAGTCCGTATTTTTAGAAAAAATCGTTAGGAGGGGTAAAAATGACGTTTAATATATTTTATTTTATTTTGTTAAAATATTGTTTTAATTTTAATTTTTTAAAAACGAGGACCAATGATTATTACAACATTTATGTGTATTAATGAATTAAAAATTTATAATGCCAACAATTTGAATGAAAACAAAAATATTTCAACATTTATGGACGTTAATGAATTAAACGTTAAAACATTGAATTAAACAAAATCTGGATGCTACCATGTGGAAAAAACTAACAAAATATGATGAATTAATCGAAATTTAACAAAAACTTAACGGAAAATGCTACGGCAATTAGATAGTGCATAAATTGAATGCTACCATGTGGAATTTTCTTAAAAAAGTGCTAACACTGGCATTTCATTAAAACTGGACGCTACCATGTGTAATTTCCCAAAAGGAAATGAGGGAGTATATATATATACTCTAACACGTCCCTCACATAAGAGTTCTTTGGATTAGAATTGTAAATGCAGCACATACCGAGCTCTTCATACTCGACGCAAAATAATCCATTTTTGAGTGTGGGGTGGTTAATATTTGAACATGTGACTTTTTATCACAGTGAATTTTGGTAGCATTTCAAAAAATCAATTTAACCAAAAACTTAATCTAATAATTAAATACCTTAAAATATTTTTTATGCTCTCATACTAATATGAATCCATTGGTTACTTGAAATTATAATAGCAGTACTAATAATAATGACATCCACTGATATCAAAAGTTCTCAAACTTTATCAGAAGTTAACATTAATAAATACAAAAAAATGTCAGTCACAAAAACTAAGAATTTAACACTAAATTGTCTTATTTAGCTGAAAAAGTTGTCAGTGACAAAAAAGTAAAATAATTATATTGTCATATAAATGCAATAAGAATTTAACATTAAATATAAAAAAATTCTCAGTTCACAAATTCTGTCTATTTTTGTGTGGATACGCTTGGACTAACACTTTATGTTATAGGGATATTTTTCAAAACTCCACCATTCATTTTTATATACTATAAAATTTACAAATTTTAGTGTTCCAACTTTAATTATAATATATTTTTCATCGATTTATATGAAAAATTATTTATGTGGGATTGATAGATTTATTTTAATATATACTTTCTAAATATCAACTTTTTGAAAATTTTTAAAAACTCACAACTAAAATTATTTTGCTTTAATATTTTGCGTTGGAATTATCTGTAAAAAAATTAATGGAAAAACAAATAAAAAAAATTTCCCTCCATTCTTTTTTGTCTTCCTATTTGGAATTTGGAAAGAAATCAAGATAAATAATAATTACGCATTAGATACAATGAGAGTTGAGTAAAATAAAAAAAAAAATAAAGATTATGTTGATTGAAATGTAAGTGCAATAATATCATTAAATATTATTGGTTGTAATACATTAGAAATTAAAATGTGGATGCAACACAAATCTGCCTCTTTTTTACCAAACCGATTGGGTAAACAATTGAAAATAACATAAAATGATTTTCAAACAATATTTTATATACTATAATATGCCCCTTACAACAAGAGTTTTTTTGGAATAAAATCGTGGATGGAACCCAAACTGGCCTCTTCATACCCAATGCTAAATATTTCACTTTTGAATGTAGGGTGGTTATAACCACAAAAAAAGTTGCATCTACCTACGCTTAAAAGTAGAGTTAGGCACGCTTATATGTGATGCTGCTACATTTAGCCATGCTTAATTAAGCGTGGTCTCTGCTTGTGTTGGTAAATTTAGCCATGCTTAATATTATTATTAAAATATAAAAATGAGAAAGAACAATCACTACAACAAATTTAACTTTTTGCGACATTGAATTTAGTAGCATTTAAAAAGTGCCACTAATTCATATTTTTAATGTAATAATTACTGATTTTTATATAAAGCTCCACCATAAAATATTTAGCGACACTTTATTTGGTCTTTAGTGGCATATTGAATTGTTACTATAGTCTATACTCTATAGTGGCATTTGTGAGAAATATCACCAGATCCTTTGTCGTACAAAGCTTTAGTGTGATATTTTAATATGCTGCTAAATGTTTTAATAAATGTCACTAAATCCTCTATCACTACAAAAAATTGACAAAATTCCGACTAAAACCCAACGACTACCCTACTTTAGTCGGAAAAGTCCGACTAGAATACCGACTACCATAATAGAGTCAGAATTTCCGACTAAATTACTACTGGCATCAAGTGGTAGGAATATTCTGACTGTACAACGACTAGTAGCGTAGTCGAAATAATTCCGACAATAGAATTTGTCGGAAGTTGGTCGGTGATTTGGGATAATACCCTCCCAACCTAAATTTTTTTTTCCAAATCTTTCTATAAATACCCTCCGCCAACCTAAATTTCTTTTTACATTTCACCTCTATACTTTCTCTCTCCTTTATTATCTCCAAATAATTCTAATAATTTAATCTCTTTCATTTAAATTTTATATTATTTGTTACTTCAATAAAAAAAATTTACATTATCTCACCCTTCTTCTTTTAAGATCCTTCTCATTTGATCTTACATCTATATATATATATATATATATATTGGTTAAGAAATGATGAAAATATGTTCCTCAAATCTAAGAAAACTTTTTTTAATTATATTTTTGTAGTACTATAAAAATGTGTAAGAAATGATGAAAATATGTTCCTCAAATCTAAGAAAACTTAGCATCATATCGTATTATTTACTTAAATTAATTTCGTTTGCATTAATAAAATCTTAAGATGTTGAGTTTACTCTTTAGTATTTATACATACAAGGATATTGTTAAGAAAAATAATTTTTTCTTATATATACATACAAGGATATTGTTAAGAAAAACAATTTTTTATCTTTAGTATTTATAATTTGTACGGAAAAATGACCGAGCCAAAAACTTATTAAAATTTTATTTTTAATAATGTGTATTATATAATATATGTTATATTTAATTTAAATAAAATTTTTTAATGAGCTTATAGTTTGTGGTAAAAATGATTAAAATATATTTCTCTTGTATGTACTATCAAATTTAATGAAATTGAGCATTGTATTATTTTACTTAAACTAAGTTGCAACAGTTAAAGTTTAGTAAAAATCATCATCGATTTGGAACTCGTTAGGGTCACCCATAGACCATAGTCATAATTACGGCTTAATGTTGTATTTTGTAAGGTTGTATAAAATTGCACTATGGGTGATACAACGAGTTGCAATTCGTGGGGTATTCTTACTCAATTTTGTTGTTGTAAGTAAAATTTACAATGCTTAATTTCGTTAAATTTGAGAAACATATATTTAATGTTTTCAATTTTTTATAGTACATACGAGGAAATATTTAAGAAAAACAACTATTTCAATCAAGTACTTATAATTTTTACCCAAAAATGGCCGCACTAAAAACTCATTAAATTTTTTTAATTAATAATACCGACCAGATAGCGACAAAAATGTAATCGCAAGTTAGTCACAATGTTGACGCCGAGGAAGAAGAAGCCCTCCAAGAAAGTGTATGGTGTTGGTGAGGCGGCACATGTTTATTATGCTGATGTTGTGACGCCGCAATCCAAATACCAGGCCACTCCTCCCCCAGCCCAAATGGTGAACGAGAGGTTGAATCATCTTCAGGGGTCCATAGACCGAGTTGAGGCCCGCCTCAACCAGCACATTTCGAGGTAGGAGCATGATGCACTCTTGGAGGAGCAATGACAGTTGAGGGAAGAGGTCAACAATTTGCTCAACTTTGTGCGCACCTTATTTTGCGATAACCCGGCATATCAACATCCTCCTCGGCCTCCACCGACCAGCAGAGCCTTTGTATTTTGATTTTTATGTTTGAGTTTTTATGGATGAAACAATTTGGGTTGTATAATATGTTACATTAGCCTTTGTACATTTATTTTGTTTGATCGATAATTTAGGTTATCGATAAAATAACAAATCTGGTCAAATGTGGTCAATATCATAGACCACATTTGACCAGTTTTATTATTTTAATATTTATGTTTTCCGACTAAATTCCGACTACATTTTAGTAGGAATTTGGTCGGTAAATCTAGGCGTCACTGACTACCCACCAACCATTGTGTAGTCGGCAAATGGTCGGAATCTAGAGCTGCCAATTTTAGGTCAATTTTTTACAAAAATTAGGTTTGACTTTACCGACTACTTTACTACTAAAATTTAGTCGGAGGTTTGTCGGAAGAAAAAGTTAATATTTTATTTGTAAAAGTTCTGAAAAATCAACAAAATTCATATTTTAAAATTCACCGACTAAATTCCTACGAAATAGGTAGTCGGTAAATTGCAACTACTATTTAGTATGTGATCAATCGGTATATACCTACTAGATTCCTACCATTCACGCTGGTCAGAGTTCCAACTAAACACCTACCATCACAAAATTAGTCGGATTTCTGACTGAATTACCAACTATTTCATTTTACCGACCAATCTGAGCCGACTAACTAGGGCTAGTCGGTATTTAGTCGGTATAGCAGTATACCGACTAACCACCAACTATTTTGGGTAGTCGGAACTTTGCGTTTTTTGTAGTGTATGTATACTAGTAGCAATTTAAAATAACGACATTTAAATTAAATATCGCTAAATATCTCACTTAAAGCAAATGATGTTGTAGTGAGTGTATTCTATATCTTAAATTCATGATAACAAATGTGATAACCTAAAATAACAAATAAAAACAACTTTATGAAACGAAGAAAATAAATAAAAATGGGTTATAAAATTCAATAATAGTACTCAACAGTTTACTTTTGTTCTTCTCAAGTAAAATATACGAATTTTGGACTAAAATTTGGACTACGAATTCTTAGTAATTTGAATGAAAAAAAAAATTGTATGCGGAATCTTAATAGATTCGTGTAATCATCTGTTATAAATTTATAAATATTAATTTTTATAATTTTTAAAAACTCACAATTAAAGTTATTTAACTTTTTAATTAGTTTGTATTTGGTATTTGAAATAAAATAAATAGAGTAATTAATTAATTAACATTTCAGACATACAGAAATTGCGCTTTGATTCATTGATGTAAGTGAGTCATTGATTGCCATTTGAGTCACTTGTGATGACTCTCCTTTTTTCTTTCAATCTACATTTTTTGGTCAATATTTTCTTTTTGTCATCATTTATTTTTGATTTTGTTCTTTCCTCGTAGAGTATTTTAAGTAGATATATTGAGAAATTATGAGTTGGCAGGTTCGGTCCTCAACATTATTGAGCTCTTGGTTGGAATGGTCAGGGGTCTAATTTTATTGGATCCATCGCTGATTAGTCTCGTTTTAAGGTGTGTCTTCTTTTTTGAGACTTATTGGTTCAGGTCGAATTTATTTCTCAAAAGTTAATAATAAGTTTGGGTTCAGATCCAAACTCTTAGAGCAAGACACAACCAGACTGGACCAGACTAAACCTCTAAACCTAAACCCTAGATCCACCGCATAAATCTAGACGGAAATTTTTAATTTTATTAAATGTTAATTACACTAGCTATTATAAACTTAATAATACAAATATATTCAAAAAAAAAACTTAATAACACAAATACAAATTATAAATGAAAATTTGTATTTATCCCTTTGTTGATGACAAAAATAAACTTACAAATAACAACACTAAATTAACTTGAAGATTGTTTTGTTACGACAACCGTTACCCGGAAGTTTAATACTTGTTGTAGGCGTATGATCACTTTCCTTTTTTTGATATTTCTCTCACAAAGGTACTTGGTTTTGATGTATGGAAATTGACAAAGAGATACAAACAACATAACACACCCTTAGCACTTAGGGTATGTCACTTAACAACAATGTGTTTAGAAAACTATAAGATTTGAAAGCTCTAAACAAGAGTTAATTACTCTCTTGAAAAGAACACAAGCGAATGAGAAATAAGAGAATGAGAATTCAGAAATGGTGTATCTTTCCATTCATCATCAAGCCCTATTTATCCTACAATAGTATAACCTAAGGGTCATGACCCAATTAATCACTTCTAATGATCAAACTGATGATCACACAATCAATACCATTAATCTATGACATTTATGAGCATTACACTCCATAATATTCCTTCATAATATCAGAATTATTATAGAATAAGTGTAGGGATCCAATGCAATCACTCAAAAAAAACTGAAAAAGACCAACGGTCACAAAACAGCAGCAACCACCGAGTTGGCGGTCTACATCTTACCAAGGAAAGTCGACTCGACTTTTCCTTCTGGACAAAAACCCATTTTCCAAAACCTAAAGCCGACTCGGATTGAATTAACGCCTAGTACAACACATTTACAAGTGATCGACCTAGAAATGATATCTATTTGGATTTGAATCAAATGATACTTCCAACCACTTGAAGATGAAGTACACACAAAATCAATAACACAAAGTCATTAACCTGACACATTATATAACCGTATCCGTATCTTATTCATAAGTTTATCACAGTCGGTATGCCAATCTTGATTACTTGAAGCGGCCACACTTCAAACTTATATAGGTAGGTTGTCAATACGTATAAGACATATCCCCGTGAAATGGATACAACACCAAGAGCTCCTCAACCCTTGATCTTGAGAATTTTCAATGGACGACTACCTCGTTCATCACGGTCTAAAGCAATGATTGGTCATTAGAACTTATTGCGTTCAAAGATCAAAAGGACTTTACCACATTGAATTCAAGACACGAAGTTACTCATGTGTGAATTGGGCTTTTCCAAGTGATCTTTATTGACATAATCCGATCGCAATTGATGCTTGTTCAATTGAATCCCTACTCATGGCTTTCGTAAACGAATCCACCACATTGAACTTAGTGTTCACATAGTCAAAAGTTATGAACCCATTAGTGATAAGTCCTTGCACTAGCCTGTGCCTAAAAGCAATATGACGAGACTTACCATTTTACACTTGACTATAAACCCTACCTAAAGCCGTCATGCAATCCGCATGAATTGCCAACGGTGAAATCGACTTAGGTAACAAGGGTATCTCAAACATGAGATTCCTCAACCACTCAGCTTCACTAGACACTGAAGCAAGAGCTATGAACTCCGCTGACATAGTTGAATCAGCTATACATGTTTGTTTCTTAAACTATAAATTGCACCCCCCCAAACAAACACGCAACCACTTGTAGAAGAATTATCCTCTTCATCAGTGATCTAACTAGCAACGGAATGACCTTCAAAAATAGGAGGTTCACCGCTATAAGCTATACCATAATCCTTGGTACCCAACAAGTATCTTAATACTCTACTTATCGCGATCCATTGATGGGGACTCGGGTTACTTGTAAATCTACTAAGTTTATCAACCGCAAAAACTATGTCTGGCCTTGTATAGGTCATGGCATATATCAAAGATCCTATGACCTTTGAATACTCCAATTGAGAAACTGGTTGAGCGGTATGTTTGGCAAATTTCATACCTGGTTCCATGGGAGTAGAGACCGCTACTTTATCAAGCATACTAAACCGCTTAAGTATCTTCTTAACATAGTGAGATTGATTTAGCTTAACTTGGTTACCTTGCCTTATGATCTTAATACCTAAGATCACATCGGCCTCCCCCATATCTTTCATCTGAAAGGATCTAGAAAAAAAATCTTTTGCCTCCCTCATTACCATGGCTATTAAATTTTCTATAAATGCACTTATCGGCGTGATTCAATTTGAATCTAAAGGACAAAATGGTTTCATCAAATTTTTGATGCCATTATTTAGGTGCTCTTGTCCTTCCAAAACAACCCCCTCGGGTTGTTTCATATAAACTTCCTCATCTAATTTCCCATATAAAAATGCGGTTTTAACATTCATTTAATGCACTTCTAGATAATAGATCGTAGCTAAAGCTATTAATAACCGAATAGTGGTTATTCTTGCAACTGGTGCATAAGTATTGAAGTGATCGATACCAAGCTTTTGTCTGAAGCCTTGTGCCACTAAACGTGCCTTGAATTTGTCAATAGTACCATCAATTTTCATTTTCTTTGGAAAAATCCACTTGAAACCTATTGGTTTACAAGTAGGAGGAAGATCCACTAAGAACCAAGTGTTATTACCCATGATGGATTGCATCCCATAATCAATAGCCTCTTTCCAAAAAAATACTATCATGTGATGTCATGACATCACTATAAGTCAATGGGTCAACTTCCACATTAAACAAATATGGAACAATAGAAGATACTTCGCTTCTAGTACATTCAACCAAATATACTTGGAAGTCCGGTCCAAAGCTTTTAGCTTTCCTTTGTCAATTACGCCTTTTAAGAATAGGATCAACAATTTCACGTTCATCTAGTTGTTGATTTTCATCAACATCTAGAGGTGATCCTTGTTGATTATCATCAACATATTCGTTGGTACAAACTTGTAGATTTATTTGTCTACTCAATGATGAAAATCTAATTTCATCAAAAATTGCATCTCTTGACTCTATAATCGAATGAATCGACATATAGTCATTTTGTTCTACAACATAGAACCTATAAGTTTTGCTATGAATAACATAACCTATAAAAATGCATCCTATCCCTCGTTCAACATCTACAGGTGATCCTTATTGATTATCATCAACATATTTGTTGGTACAAACTTGTAGATTTCTTTGTCTACTCAATGATGAAAATCTATTTTCATCAACAATAAAAATCGTTGCAAAAAAGTGCAAGCTTTTGCAACTACCAAAGTCGTTGCGAAAACCTTTAGCTACGGTTGTACCCGCAACAACAGAATTCGTTACAAAAAAACATTTTTAGCAACAAAAGTTGGTTTTTAACAACGACTTTTATTATTGCTAAAACAACTTTTCTTGTAGTGTATATAGTCATTTTGTTCTATAACATAAAACCTATAAGTTTTGCTATAAATAACATAACCTATAAAAATGCATTCTATCCGTTAAGATCACTTAAGTTTGGTTTTCTTTTGTACCAAAGTTCATAAGGAGTCTCCTTATTTGTTCTTATTGGAACTCGGTTAAGAATGTGACAAGCCGTCAACATTGCTTCACCCCAAAATCCATCTCTCAAACCCGAGTACGATAACATGGAATTAACCATCTCTTGTAGAGTACGGTTTTTCCTCTCCGCAACACAATTTGATTGTGGTGCGTATCCAGCAGTTGTTTCATGTATAATACCCATTGAATGAAAATTAGTTTGGATCATAATATTCACCTCCTTAATCGATTCTTAATCTTTAAAGTTTACTACCAATTTGCATTTCTACTTCATTTTTGTAAATCTTCAAGTGATCAAGAGCCTTATCTTTTGTATGTAAAAGATATACATAACAAAACTTGGAATAATCGTCAATAAAAGTTATGACATATTTCTTATTTCCCAATGATGGTGTACTATGAAAGTCATAAAGATCGCTGTGAATCAATTTATAAATTTCGGATTTACGTTCAACACTTTTAAAAGGTGTCCTTGTGTGATCTTATTTAACATGCATGTTTTGCAATTTTTAGACATTTTGACACACATAGGAATCAAATCATGCTTGGACGTAAAAGAATTTTATCAAAGTTTGCGTGTCCTAGCCTAACATGCCACAAATAATGCAAATCATCTTCATCATTCATGCTTGAAATATTACAAATAAAGTTCTTATTCAAATCTAAATACAATTTAAATAAAATATTACATAAATAAGCACGTCATACAAAAAAGTTATTCTTAGAGATAATACACCTATCGGCTTCAGATAATAATTTGTAGCCCAATTGATTCAAAATCGGACCCGAGACAAGTTTTCTACTAATTTCGGATGCAAAATAAACATCCCTTAAAACTAAGAGATTCCCCGAAGTGAACAATAGCTCAATTTTTCCTTTTCCTTGGACCATGATAGGTGCGTTATTTCCCATAAAGAGATGCTCCCTATCAACCACCTTGTGAAAGGTTTTGAAGCATCTTCTAGAATTGCATACATGTCTCGAAGCCTCCGAATCGATCCACCAAGATAAAGTATCATCTTGCACAACACTTAAATAGTATTCATTGAAGAAAAATTCTAAGAATAATTTTCATTCAAAATTGCATGATTACCTTGAGTTGAAGGGTCTTTGCTTG
The DNA here is from genome assembly GCA_019425755.1 of Amaranthus cruentus. Classification (NCBI taxonomy): domain Eukaryota; kingdom Viridiplantae; phylum Streptophyta; class Magnoliopsida; order Caryophyllales; family Amaranthaceae; genus Amaranthus; species Amaranthus cruentus. The sequence continues at coordinate 10,763,214 of CM033463.1, read as the reverse complement.
TAGAAGCTTGACCACTCCTATTTGCCTTCTTTTGCTTGTTTTGGAAACAAAGCAATTTTTCTTTCAGTGTCTGGGCTTTCCACATTCCCATCAAACCTTTTCGGTACTTGAGATAGTGGCCTTCCCCTTTGAAGAATCAACCTTCTTCCTTTTCTCACCGGAATGGGATGGTCTCCCTTCCGCAACCATATTAATAGTTCCAACATTAGGATTTTCATCCTTCCGATTCTATTGAACCCGTATGCTAGACTCAACAACAATATGTTGTCCAAGATCGAAGAGTGTAATATCTTCTCTTTTATGTTTTAAAGCATGTCTAACATCTCTCTAAAAGGGAGGCAACTTGTATATAAGGCTTGACACAAGAAAAACTTCATATATCTCAAATTTATGTAATTTTAAATACATCCTCCGCCATGTATTTGTTTTCCAATGCATCCCATAACTCCTTAGCGGACTCAAGGTATTGGTAGATGTCAAAAAGAGAATCTTGCATTCCATTAAGAATATGGCACCGGCAAATGAAATCGTCATTTTCCTTGCTTACTCAAGAGTTTCATCTTTCGACTACTCCGGCTTGGGGGAACTTATCACGTAAGTCACGCTCAAAGTTGTTAGGAGGAACATCATCTTCTTTTGCCATCGTCGAAAATCAACACCAACAAATTTTTCCAACATAGCAAAGTTAGATGTAAAATCTTTATTAGTTGTCATCCCAAAGATAATATCACAAAAGGTTATTAAAAACTTAGTAACGCAAAAACAAATTACAAAAGGGAATTTGTATTTATCCCTTTATTGATGACAAAATTAAACTTACAAATAACAACACTAGATTAACTTGAAGATTGTTTTGTAACGACAACCGTTACCCGGAAGTTTGATACTTGTTGCAGGCATGTGATCACTTTCCTTTTGCGATATTTCCCCCACAAAGGTACTTGGGTTTGATGTTTGGAAATTCACAAAGAGATACAAACAACACAACACACCCGTACTTAGGGTATGTCACTTAACAACAATGTGTTTAGAAAACTATAAGATTTGGAAGCTCTAAACAAGAGTTAATTACACTCTTAAAAGGAACACAAGCAAATGTGAAATAAGAGAATGAGAATTCAAAAAAGGTGTATCTTTCCATTCATCATCAAGCCCTATTTATACTACACGAGTATAACATAAGGGTCATGACCCTATTAATCACTTTTAATGATCAAATTCATGATCATACAATCAATACCATTAATCTATGGCATTCATGAGCATTACACTTCGTAACATTCCTTCATAATATCAAAATTATTATAGAATAAGTGTAGGGATCCACTGGAAACACTCAAAGAAAACCGAAAAAGACCAACGGTCACAAAATAGCAGCAACCGCCGAGTCGGCGGTCTACCTCTTACCAAGGAAAGACGACTCAGCTTTTCCTACTGGACTAAAACCCATTTTCCAGAACCTAAAGCCGAGTCGACTTTAGGCCTGAACCATGGAAAGTCGAGTCGGGTTTTTGTGCTGACTTGGTTTTCCTAATTTTCGTTTGTCCTATCCCTCGACTTACTTTTAGACCTAGTATTTTAATACACATTGTCCCACTACTTTAGTAGTAATTTAATGATTATAAACTTGAGATTATTAGAAACAAAATGTTCAACCCTAACAGTATTGCACAAAAATACAATTTTTGTAGTCTTTTAAACAAGTTGGACTTCTAGAACTTAATCAAAAGATATGCAAAATCTACTGTATTGATAATCTTTTGAACCACATTGACTGAAGACTAAAGTATGGATCAAACTACATGACTTGAGCCTATTCTGGTCTTAGTTTGTGAAGCATGTAAGTTAAAGCTAAATTTGCAAGGGAAATAAGAAATTGATTCCTACACATTTAAAAGGACAGAAAATATTATAGGTGTTCATTCAGGTGATCGGGTCGGTTTTGGACGGGTGTCATTCGGTTCGGTTGTTTTTCGGATTGGTTATTTTTCGGATGCATGTTCTGACGGGTCACGCTCGGGTCGTGTCGGTTAGTCATGGTTCGGTTTAGCATCAGTACGGTGTCAGTTGAAGTTTGTGCCGAGATTCAATCGGTCTCGGGTTGTCATCGGTTAATAATTGGTTTGGTTTTACCGGGTACAGATTGAGTTCGGGTCTTTTTTTCAAGTAGAATTTGGCTACGAATTACTAATTATTATCGATCGTGTCAGTATCAAATTAAGTTGTTAGTCATTTTTTTTATTGATGATAAGGTTTCCTTTACTTAAAGCAAAATAAATAGTTTAAATACAAATCAATTAGTGATCATTATTACATTTTTACTTTTACTTGTTTGATCGAAAATTAAATATATGAAACCATGTATTTATAAAAGTTATTTTATTAAAATATTTATCAAATATTTATCACTTTATTAGAATAAATAATAATATGATTCAATATGCGTCGATCATACTTCTATGTTAAAAACTTGTTCAGGTTTACACAAGTTCGATCTAAAATCCTTCGGGCTAAGTCGGTTTTAGCCGGATCGAGCATGATTCGGGTCGGATATGACTCGGGTCGGTCATTATTAGGTTCGGGTAATCTCGGTTAACGATTATGTGTCAGTTTAAAAAATCAATAACAACTCGGGTTCAGTTTTCTCATTTTCGGTTGTCAACCGGTTCAGATATAACTTCAGATCGGGTAATGTCGGTTCGATAAACCTAAAAAAGGAACACATTTTCGGGTCGGTTTACTTTCGGTTCGGATTTTTCGGGTCGGGTCACTTTTGAACAGCTCTAGAAAATATCCAATTTGATGGACTTGGTATACCTTTTTAGATTTATTAAGGACCCATTAAGAACTCGAAACCCATTGGATTTGGAGGGTCTGGTTATAGGTCTGATTATTTCAGATCCTCGTGGTCTTCGGGTCTCGATCCATCAAAAATTAATGAGTTTAGGTTCGGTCTTGACTTGACAATTTTATAGGAGTTTTTTTTTGCAATTTCTTTTAAAGTGGAGCCTTATGCCTATACAAATGATTTAAGAAAATTGTATCAAGGATAAAAATACTTAACACAAAAATATATAATTACAATTTAAAATGAAATATATAGTTTATGCTTGAGTTCATTCATAAAAAGCAATAGTGACACAAAATTAATCTCATAATCAAACGAATCTAAAAAAGCGAAAAATTAAGTACGACTTACAAAGCTCGATGACAAATAAATGCTTCTTAGAACTAATCGGGAGCTTTAATGCTCTCATAATTATCCATGGCTCCTAGGCAAAATCGAAATTTGGGACTCTTTAAAAATTTACACCATGTTAGAATATAAATATATAAAAAATTATAAGTGATCACCTAAAAAACATATCGTAAATATAATCGTATCAATATCAAAAGAAAAAACGTTGTAGTGATATTTCAAATAACAAGGAAAATATAATTTTTTTTTCAATTTTTTTTTCAAGTTGCAAAATGCAACTTATAAGTTTATCTTATAGTTTTCTCTTTTGAAAATTTTTTAAAAAATTTGATTAATAATCCCCAACTTTAAGTACTTATGATTCGTTGAAAATAATCTGAAGTTTTAATTAATTTCTAATAATCTTAATCTGAGGTAAATTTTCAAATAACGTATGATGTAACTTATTGATTAGTCATTGCGGTTTATATTATAAAAGATATTATTTATTTTAATGAATAAAGAATCCTCTTACTTTTCAGTTGTTCAGCCCACATAATGTTCCCCAACCTTTCAATGTCCAGCCCTTTCCTATGCCCAACCCATCAGTGTACATTTCCCCAATTCTTGTACTCGTGCCTAGTTCTTCTGTACACTCACACCACTTTTCCACCCCTACTAAATTTAGAAATGGGGAATACATTACATTTTGACAAAATCCTATTGGGAATTATTAGTTAAGGAGACTTAGTATGGTTTTGAGACCTTTAGTATACTCGAAGACTATTCAATGCTTGCAATTATTTATTAGAGGTACATGAATAGTTAAAAACCTATATTAGATGAAAGCCAAAGGTTATGACTCTACAATGATTGCAATTATTATATGATATCTTTCTACCCCTACATAAGGGATTTTATATTCATCATTTGATATCAACAACAAATATAAATTATCTATTCTTTTAATCTTCTTATCTTATAAATTTTCTCTAGTCACTACTTCCCTTTAATAGTTAGTATTAGATCAATTTGTTCATAGTCCATAGGTTCATTGCATAGGTACGATACATCCACAAAAAAGCAAAACGCAAAAAACACATGGCTTCTTTGTCTTCAACATCTAACACCTTCAACCAGAATATAATTTTCACTTACAATTGTAGAATTATGATTTGTTTTAGTGTCAAAGTGAAGACTAGTCTGAGCTAGAGAATTGTGGAAAGTAGTGGAAAATAGTCCTAAGGTTGAACCCACATGTTCTCAGGTTGTTGGAGAATTATCATTAAAACAAGAAACTCCATCAAAGTAGGAGATCATCAAAGATCACAGTATCCTTCAAATTTCATTATGAACACCATTTTCCCAAGAATAGCTATTACAATTTCATCTAAAAAGCATGAGATACCTTGTATAAAAAGCTTTAAACAAGTGGGTATAACAAGACCATCAGGCTTTAAAGCTTAAGAAGAGATTTTAGGAATAAGTATTGAGTCAAGTGAAAACACCAATACCATGTTGTGTAGTTATGATAAGTTAATTTCTCGGCCACCTTCAATTCTCTAGTTTCAGCAGGTGTAGTATTGGTATGGGTACTTGTATTTATTTGTTTGAAAATTTGTTGGACAATTAGTTTTATTTGGGTTACTGAATTCATTTGTTGGTTGTTTTGAGATTCTTGTTTTGCCATTATTATAAAGAGGTAAAGGATGATTATTGAAAAAAGGGTTTAAGGTAGATGATGAGAATCGAAAAAGGGTATCGTCGGTCCCAGAATACACCTTATGGCTCTGATACCATGAATAAATTAATTATAAGAATTCAAGTTTTGGGTTTAAGCTTGAATCATTCAATTTTCTAATTAACCAAAGTAGAGAAAAACACCCTTATAAATACTAAGATAGAAGCTAAAAATATAGAAACAAAATAATATAATATCTTAACATCCTAAAAAACTAAAGAAGTAGTTTTATGGAATAAAAACAAAATGAAATAAACTCATTTTTTTCATTATTTCCTACATCACACTTTTTTTATTCCTTATTAAAATACAAAAGTCGTTACAACTTTGAACTTACAACAATATGTAGTATCTTAACTTATTGTTACATTTTCATTATTCATTATTAGCTACTAAACAGATACTTATATGGCATGGAGACATTCCATTCTACTTAAGATATTTGAGAATCCCGATGACATCAACTAACTCTCCGACTTGTAACCATTTCCATATTACTTTACCATTTTTATCTTTTAATTCCAAATCAATTTTAGGACCAGTAGATTCCTTGACAGTTTCACTGGTTTTATCCCAATTGTTCTCTAGTGACTTGACTTTATCATTACACTTGAATCCACTACTATCACCAAATTTACCCACGATTTCACGCTCAATATATGTAAATCGCGTTGCTTCTGCAATAGTTTGAATGACCATAAGCGCTAGCTTTGTATCTGTCGTAATATCAAATTTCTTCTTATCATAAATTTCTTCATTAATAAACTTATTTAGTGGTTTAGCTCCCAACCCTACAGAAGCTCGATCTCCAAGATTATTATAGTTTCCAGTAATGCTCGAATAATATCGATTGTTTTTATTTGTAACATCAGGAAAAATCAACTTTATGTCAGTTGGAGCGTCTTTGAAGAGACGTACTTTTTTGGCTCCATCAGCAGTGTGAGCATAACCCATATAATAGAGATCGTTTTTATCAAATGCGGCAGTGATAATCCCATTATCGGCCTTAATATCAATGTAAAGATACTTCGCAGGTTTTATTGGTGCAGCTACGACACGTAAATCGTTTTGAAATCCATAGGTTCCTGTTAGTTTTGGATCATTAACTTTATCTCGAAAACTATCCAATAGTGTGGAGTAACTTTGGCTGGTAGCACTCTTTGTCACATTGAATGTTAGATCTGCTGCATTGCTAGTCCATCGAAGGATCACACTTGCTGTAATGGCTGCCAGAATATAACCCAAAATTGTTTTTTTTTTCATGGTCATTTTGTTATTTCACCTGTTTAATCCATAATCTAAAAATTGTCACCAAAGTATAAAATCAAAATTGAACTAAATTGAATACTTTAACACTATACTTGGATAGCAAATTAGGAGAGAAAAGAAATGAAGAGAAGGTGAAGGAAAGGAAGAAAAGGAAGGGGAGAGAAAGAAAGGGAAAGACTACATTATTTGTATAAGGAAAGAGAGGAAAAGAAAGTAATTTTATTTTGTCCTTTCAAATCTTTTCTCTTATGGAGAGATTTGGATGTTAACCAATGAAGGAAGTTAATCCCTTTAAATCACTTCCCTTCAAATCTTCTTCCTCCTTTTTGCTATTTAAATAAGTAGATTTTTCATCCTTACAAATCCTTTCCTTTTTCCCTCAATTTCCCTTCATCCAAACAAGGTCTAAAGATGCATCTAGGAGTTAATTACATTTTGTTTGGCGTTTCATCACTTATGTTATTGGTAAATACTTTCTCAGATCTATTCTACTAGACACTAGCCACATTTCAATTTTTTTACCAAGTCTGCATTATTTAAATTATTTATATCTTGACTTATACGTCTACATACCAAAAAATATTAAAAGTTAATATTGTCTACATATGCAATTAGATGATGATTTAGAAGATATCTTATTTGATTATTTTTTTGTTATGTATTAGGCTTAATATTATAGTACTATTAGTACAATCACAATGAAAGCAAAAATTTAAAAATTATTGATAAAATATTGCGTCAAATATATTTTCTTTGACATAAAAAAGGAATTGATATATACCGCAAATAATTCGAATCTATAACTGAGTGCAAAAATGGCTAACATGTACTACGGATAAAGAAACAAAAAGAAAAGTAAAATTAAAAAACAACTTACATAAGAAAATTATTTTTAATTTACTATGTCATACAATACAGCTGTTTTAATTTTAATTTACTATTCACGATTTTTATACTTATTTAATATTTAATATGTCATAAAAATTATTTGGGTTAAAAATCGTAAATCTATAACTATAACTAAAATAAAACACGCTTACATCATTATACCCCCAAACTAATAAAGTGTCACTTTGTGGATTAAAATTTTCTCTCTAATGAAGGATGATGATGTCATCCTAATATGTTGTTTAATCCTAATGAATATATTATCATAATAAACATTGGAAATTGGTTTATATAATCAATATATGTAAATACATTAATGAAATTGGTTAATGTAATCTACCTTTCAATAAAATTTTAAATATTAAATTTATTTTAAACATATTTAGTTATTCTTACTTTGTAAAAGTTAAAATATTATCAAAATAACATTATTTAACATTGTACAAAACTTATAAAATAGTATTTGTTAAATTAAAATTGACTCAAATATTAACTATTATATCCAATTATTAATTCATTGAAAATGAAAAATCAATAATTTAGAATTCATTTTCTTTATTTTTTAAATATTATAAAAAACAATAAAATGAAAAAAAATCGTGCATCGCACGTGGATTATCTAGTATTTAATATGTCAAAAACAAAATACACATATAAAAGCTGCCAAATGTAATTTTGAAAAGAAATAAAATTTACGATTTTTGTGTATATACTTATTTAATCAAGAGTTTTTTTCTCCCTCCAATTCAGCACTAACATCCCATTTAATTTTTTGTACACTGTTCATCTCTTACTCTGAATTTGTATTTTATTATTAATTTATAAGTTAAAATATAATCAAGTGGGATCTCATTTGATTCCTCTCAAGGCAAAGATTATTCATATCAACTTTCCATAATTTTAAATTATGCATAATTAAAAATACTAAGAATTGAATAAGTGCATTAATAGAGTACAAAAAACAAATGCAATATTAGTAGAGAATTGGAGAGAGTATTTTTTATTTCGAACAAAATTTAATTTTTTAACCCAAATATATACGTAGTAAAAAAATGGAAATGCGAAAATGGTTAAACAACGAATTAATTATTATACAAAGTTTACTACATTTTACATTATATATAATCCCTCGCGTTCAAATATCTCCGGTCAAATATATTCCCTCCGTCCCTATGAATTTACAACATTTACTATTTTCGTCCGTCCCACTTAAATTGCAGCATTTTTATTTTTGGACTATGACCCACCACTTTCTTTTAATCTCATCCATACATTTTAACTCTCTTTTAATTTCATCCACACAATTTATTCTCTCTCTTCATTTATTACCACATTCCTAATTCTCACCATTTTTCTCTTTGCTACTATCTCATAGGGACGGAGGGAGTAACTATTAAGGTGAATAGAAGTAAGTATTTGTAGAAAATAATTATCGGAGAATATTTAGTAAATAATTATTAGAATATTTTGATATTATTCTAGAATAATATTTTATATATTTAGGAAGTTAAAATATTTATAATATTTAATTTCCGTATTTTTCATGTCATATATTTTGTATTTTTAGTGGGCATTTGCCTTTATTTGATTAAAAAATAAGAATGAAAACAGAATAAATTGAATCTTAAACTTAAACTAAATTACTATATCTTGTTATTAATTTCATCAATATTATTATAGTTTGTAATATAAGCATCTTTAAAAGAGCAAGAAGAATAGAGAAACTTACAGTTATGATGCTCAAGTTTTGATCGGATCCGATAAGAGAAAACAATAGACGAAATATAATGATGATGGTTATTGGTTAAAGAGTTTAATGTAGTTTTGTTATTGTATACGATAATATGAGTCTTGATTCGTTTATATAATAAGCATCAATAATTTGCAAATTAATTTGCATTATCTACTATTGATTCCATCCTCATTTACTAGTCCACCGTCCATCTATTCTGATTACTTTATTATTTGTACGATGACTTGGACTTTGTTTAATATAGGACGAGTCAACTTTATTATTTGTAGGATGACTTGGACTTTGTTTAATATAGGACGAGTCATTTAAAAAAAAAGAAAATTTCCTTAAAATAATCTCAATTATCACCCCTTAGCCAAAAATAATCTCAATTATTAATTATTTTTTAATAATCCCAACTATTCTTATAATTTGTTGAAAACATACCCATCTTCTTTTTAACCGGCTAAAACATGTAATTTTTTCACTTTTTTCTTTCTTTTTTGATTAATAGATGAAAGGGAAGGATTATTTTAAACAGTTAAGTAAAGAAGAAAAAGAAAAAAGGTGAAAAAGTTAACTGTTTCAACCGGTAACAAGGGAGTGAGTATGTTTTAAACAAATTATGAGAATAGTTGGGGTTATTAAAAAATAATTGATAGTTAGAATAATTGTAACATGTGAGGAATTAATGATTTAAAACGAGTGTATTTAAGAGAATGACTTTAAATATACATAATATTAAACATTTTTAGTTAATTTTCTTTTCTCTATCCCTTTTCTTTTATTTTGATTAAAAATACCTAAACCCTTCTCTAACCCTTCTCCCTCTCTTTCATTCACATAAACCCAAAAGAGTATCCTTCCTCTGATTTTTCGCAAGCCTCAACCATGAAGTCTTCAACCATGGATTCTTCCTTCACCTGAAGCAACTTCATCTTCCTCTAAGGCTTGAATTAATGAATAAACAGGTATGCTTCTCCCTTTCTTTCTTTATTCTGTTTCGAAATCAATTGTTTCTATCATCTTCATTCTCTCTTGAATTTTCGAAGCCCAGATCTGCACTCACCATCTCTTCTAATGAATTTCGAACCTTATGTGCAGGCGTGACTTCCTCCCTCGTTGCTTTGTTAACAGAAAGCCCTATTTTCTCATATTAATTAGAAGTACGCAACCTCAAATATCTAATTGATTCTTTGATTTTTTGTTTGGAATCTTTAATTCCATCTTTACAACATTGGTTGTATAAAGAAGGTAATAATGCTTTCGTTAACATATCTTTCTTTGTTAACACTTATATTATCAAAATTATACATACTTGATACTCCTTGTGTTATTTTATTAATCAAGGTTTTTGTCATCATTAAAAGATCATCTCAACCATGAGAATTAATTAGTGAATTCATGATTTATGATATTCATTGTTGTAATTGGGTAGATGATAATTTTTGATGTTTAATTTTGATTTGGTGGTTTTGGAGGTGATGAATTTAATTGTGGGAAATAATCTATGATGGATGATTGGTTAAATTTGTTAGATCTTGATGGTTAGTATGAGATTATATAAATTATTGAGATTTTGAATCCTTAGAAATGAAATGATTTAATTGGAAAATAAAAGTAATGGTAAAGTATTGAATAATTTGGTACTCTTAGAATGAATTAGGGGATTCTTGTAGAAATCAAGAATTGTGATTTGTGAGATATAATAATATTTGTTGTTCTTATGCTTGGTATAGTTTGACATTCTTGAAGGGGTTATAGGATTCTTTGGAGGATTTATGAATTTTGGGTTTATATGAAATATATGTGTTTAATTGGGAATATAAAGAGAATTAGGAAGATGAGCAATCTTTAAAGGAATATGAATTGTTCTGGATCACAATTATAAAAGGTTGTGTTTTAATATGCACAATCCTTTGACGATTTGATATGCTAGGATAAAATCTTGGTTTGACCTTTAGACATAGGAGGAGATGTAATTTGTTATTAGTATAGTAGTATCGAACGTACGTTTGTGATGGTATGTTTACGGATGTGTTTTAGGAGATGACTTCGTCAAAGATCTCTCCTAATATTTTGCGATGAACCGGTCTTAACCTCTTGAAGCGACATTGTCGGTGAGTAGTAACAGTCCCTAAAACGGGTCTGGCCAGACTACTGTTTCGAAAACGTTTTCTTATTCAAATTGTTTTGAACTGATGAATATCGATGATGATTTGGTTATGAATGATTATGTTGATTATGTTATGGTCAATGGATCGGGCTTGCGAGCTGGTCATTGACGGAGTTGAGGGACCTTGTCCCCTACTCCCTGTTTTTGAGGTGAATTGTCATTCAAATATTGACTAGCCTCACCCGAGAGCGACATAGCCATAGAGCTATGGGGCACCTCTCAAACTAGACTCCCTGTGCGCACATAGATCTAGGAAAAGGATGTTGCTTTTAGACCGATGTTTTGTATAACTGTGTTTTGTTGTTTTGGATTGTTACTTCTCATTCAGTTTAATCTGACTCCCTGTTGTTTCCTTCTTTTAGATTGTTTAGAGATCGGTACCAGTCGGGAACGATGGGTTAGCGGTGACGAATAGAGTATACACGGAAGATTTATGAATTGAGTTTGTGGGAAGTGGTAGTGTTTGTATTGGGTTTTAGTAATTGTGTAAAAGATTGTGTAAAAGACTTTGTATATTGATTACGTTATACTTATATAGTGACTTTGTATGAGTATTCTAGATTTTGGTTTAGCTATTTGGATTTAAGATTAAGTGTTGTGGTTATCTATTAGACGTCGTGACCCTTTTTACGAGCTATGAATCGAAATTTGAGATCTTTGGGTTAGTAAACCCAGTGATGACCTGTCTTACTTAGTCAACGGTAAGCCGGGTTGTTACAATAATTTTTAGCCAACGGGTGATAGTTGAGATTATTTTGAGCAAATTTTCCTAAAAAGAAAACAACTTTCTAATAGACTAAACCCATTGGGTAAACTATTGGATAAATCATAAAAAGATTTTTGAACAATCCTAAATATTTCAATTTTGAATGTAGCGTGGTTATAACCACAAAAAAAGTTGCATCTACCTACGCTTAAAAGTAGAGTTAGGCATGCTTATATGTGATGCTGCTACATTTAGCCATGCTTAATTAAGCGTGGTCTCTGCTTGTGTTGGTAAATTTAGCCATGCTTAATATTATTATTAAAATATAAAAATGAGAATGAACAATCACTACAATAAATTTAACTTTTTGCGACATTGAATTTAGTAGCATTTAAAAAGTGCCACTAATTCATATTTTTAATGTAATAGTTACTGATTTTTATATAAAGCTCCACCATAAAATATTTAGCGACACTTTATTTGGTGCTTTGAGTGGCTATTGATTTACTAAAACCCAACGACTACCCTACTTTTGTCGGAAAAGTCCGACTAGAATACCGACTACCATAATAGAGTCAGAATTTCCGACTAAATTACTACTGGCATCAAGTGGTAGGAATATTCTGACTGTACAACGACTAGTAGCGTAGTCGAAATAATTCCGACAATAGAATTTGTCGGAAGTTGGTCGGTGATTTGGGAAGAATTTTCCGACTACTCCTATTGTCAGATGTTAGTCGGAAATTATCCAAATCTTTCTATAAATACTCTCCGCCAACCTAAATTTCTTTTTACATTTCACCTCTATACTTTCTCTCTCCTTTATTATCTCCAAATAATTCTAATAATTTAATTTCTTTCATTTAAATTTTATATTATTTCTTACTCCAATATAAAAAATTTACATTATCTCACCCTTCTTCTTTTAAGATCCTTCTCATTTGATCTTACATATATATATATATATATTATATATATATATATATATATATATATTAATATATATAATATATATATTGTTAAAAAGAATTTTAATAAGTTTTTAACTACGAACATGTTTTCAATAATTATAAGTATTTATCGGGTATCTGTTTTTAATTATATTTTTTTGTAGTACTACAAAATGTGTAAGTAAAAATATTTTCCCTCAAATCTGAAACTTAGCTATATGTTATTATTTACTTAAATTAATTTTGTTTCTTTAAAAAAATCAAGATCTAGCTTTTGTAATACATACAAGCAAGATTTATCCTTGTATGTATAAATACTAAAAGTAAACTTACATCTATACATTATAAGCAAAGACAAAGAATGATCTAATTTTTAAATATTTTTATCTTCACACATTTTAAGGGGAGCTACAAATTATAATTAAAAACAAATTTAGAAATATTAGAAAAACATTTCCAAAAAAGCTTAAAACAAAAAATATTATTTTTATTAAATATATATATATATATATATATAAATATATATATATATATATATATTATATGTAAAAATGAGTTATATAATATTATATAATATATTGTAAATTATATATATTTATATAATATATATATATTATATGTAAAATTTTAATTTGAAAAATATAAATTGTTTTATAGCATGTTAACGAAAAATAAAACAAAAAATTTAATATATACTATATAGCATTATTAACATTTTTCCATTTATTCCCGTTATAATATAACATATTTATAATATTGTTTATTTTATGCTCCCATTATAATATATATATTTTATGAAAATTTATATATAAAACATTTATATATTTTTGTTATATTAAAAAATATAATAATATTGTAAAAAAAATTGTATAAAAAAGAATAACATAAATATATATATTGTATATATAATAAACTGAAAACATTTTATAAAAAAAAGGTTTGGCAAAAACCTGCTCCCAATTATACCAATTATAATTAAGCGCACAAGTAACAACAACCCTGTATATATAAATATATAATATATAGTAATATGATATCATTTAGCAACACACCATTACAAAGCAAGACAATTGAGGATGTTAAAGAAAAAGAGGGAAAGATTTTATATTTTGGGAAAGAAAATATTAAGTTTAAATGAAATAATTATTAATTATTAATAATAAAAAAGTATAAGAAAAATGAAAGAAAATTTTGGTTTGGCGGATATTAAGAAAGGTTTGGAATAATTGACTCGCTTTAGTAGAAAAATTCTTTAATCACCCAACCCACAGCCGGTATTGATACGCTACAATTGGTGTACGTCGGTATTCGTCCCTTGATCAGTAATTTGGTGGTAATTTCGAAAAGTCGTTTCAGGACTTTTCCCAAAAGGGAGTTGGGTTTAACCAAGACATTTTTGGTAATAGGAAGTTAGTTGACATTTTTAAGAACATTTGGCGTTGAAAATACATACCTTTGATTAAGGATCTGGTGCTATTTCTCACAAACCTATTAGTAAATATGTAAACTTCTTCAAATCCCAAAAGTATGAAATAAGGCATATTAAACTTTATAAAAAAAATGTAATTAATTAAAATTGGTGGGCCAAATCTTTAAATAATCAAAAAACCAAATTTTGTAATATTGTTCATTCTCTTTTTTATTTTTAATAATATTAGCATGGCTAAATTACAACAGGAACCCGCAAATGGCATGTACAAATACATCTTTCCCTTTCGCTTGGGACAAATTTTTTGTGGTTAACCCATTAAATTTTTAACTGGTATGAAGAAATTGTGGAAAGTAGTGGAAAAAGTAGTCCAAAACCCTTTTAAAGGTTGTTGGAGAATTATCATTAAAAAAATCCATCAAAGTAAGGAGATCATCAAAGATCCAAATCCTTCAAATTTCATTATGAACAATTTTTCCAAGAATAGCATACAATTTCATCAAAAGCATGAATACCTTGTATAAAAAGCTTTAAACAAGTGGGTATAAAAGACCATGGGCTTAAAAGCTTAAGAAGAGATTTTAGGAATAAGTATTGAGTCAAGTGAAAACACCAATACCATGTTGTGCAGTTATGATAAGTAATTTCTCGGCCACCTTCAATTCTCTAGTTTCAGCAGGTGTAGTATTGGTATGGGTACTTGTATTTATTTGTTTGAAAATTTGTTGGACAATTAGTTTTATTTGGGTTACTGAATTCATTTGTTGGTTGTTTTGAGATTCTTGTTTTGCCATTATTATAAAGAGGTAAAGGATGATTATTGAAAAAAGGGTTTAAGATAGATGATGAGAATCGAAAAAGGGTATCGCCGGTCCCAGAATACACCTTATGGCTTTGATACCATAAATAAATTAATTAGAAGAATTCAAGTTTTGGGTTTAAGCTTGAATCATTCAATTTTCTAATTAACCAAAGTAGAGAAAAACACCCTTATAAATACTAAGATAGAAGCTAAAAATATAGAAACAAAATAATATAATATCTTAACATCCTAAAAAACTAAAGAAGTAGTTTTATGGAATAAAAACAAAATAAAATAAACTCATTTTTTTCATTATTTCCTACATCACACTTTTTTTTATTCTTTATTAAAATACAAAAGTCGTTACAACTTTGAACTTACAACAATATGTAGTGTCTTAACTTATTGTTACATTTTCATTATTCATTATTAGCTACTAAACAGATACTTATATGACATGGAGACATTTCCATTCTACTTAAGATATTTAAGAATCCCGATGACATCAACTAACTCTCCGACTTGTAACCATTTCCATACTACTTTACCATTTTCATCTTTTAATTCCAAATCAATTTTAGGACCAGTAGATTCCTTGACAGTTTTACTTGTTTTCTCCCAGTTATTCTCCAGTGACTTGGCTTTATCATTACATTTGAATCCACTATTATCACCAAATTTACCCACGATTTCACGCTCCATGTATGTAAATCGCGTTGCTTCTGCAATAGTTTGAATGACCATAAGCGCAAGCTTTTTATCTGTCGTAATATCAAATTTCTTCTTATCATAAATTTCTTCATTAATAAACTTATTTAGTGGTTTAGCTCCCAACCCTACAGAAGCTCGATCTCCAAGATCATTATAGTTTCCAGTAATGCTCGAATAATATCGATTGTTTTTATTTGTAACATCAGGAAAAATCAACTTTATGTCGGTTGGAGCGTCTTTGAAGAGACGTACTTTTTTGGCTCCATCAGCAGTGTGAGCATAACCCATATAATAGAGATCGTTTTTATCAAATGCAGCAGTGATAATCCCATTATCTGCCTTAATATCAATGTAAAGATACTTTGCAGGTTTTGTTGGTGCAGCTACTACGCGTAAATCGTTTTGAAATCCATAGGTTCCTGTTAGTTTTGGATCTTTAACTTTATCTCGAAAACTATCCAATACTGTGGAGTAACTTTGGCTGGTAGCACTCTTTGTCACATCGAATGTTAGATCTGCTGCATTGCTAGTCCATCGAAGGATCACACTTGTTGTAATGGCTACCAGAATATAACCCAAATTTGTTATTTTTTTCATGGTCATTTTGTTTTTTCACCTGTCAAATCCAAAATCTAAAAATTGTGACCAAAGTATAGAATCAACATTGAACTAAATTGAATACTTTAACACTATGTTTGGATAGCAAATTAGGAGAGAAAAGTAAGGAAGAGAAGGTGAAGTAAAGGAAGAAAAGGAAGGGGAGGGAAAGAGAGGGGAAATACTACATTATTTGTATAAGGAAATAGTGGAAAAGAAAGTAATTTTAATTTTTCCTTTCAAATATTTCCTCTTATGAAGAGATTTGTATGTAATCCCTCCAAATCACTTCCCTTCTACCCCTATAAATCATTTCTTTTCTTTTCTCTCCATTTTCCTCTATCCAAACAAGGTCTACGGGTGCATCTAGGAGATATTTTTTCTAACCCAATTACATTTTGTTTGGCATTTCATCACTTATGTTTGCTAAATACTTTCTCAGTTCTATTCTACTAGCACTATAACATAACTTGCTTTTAGTGAGATATATTTAGCGACATATAATTTAAATGTCGTTATATCAAATTTTTTATAGTATATATAGAGGATTTAGTGACATTTATTAGACCCTTTTGCAGCCTAATAAAAAGTCACACTAAAGTTTTTTGCAACATAGAATCTAGTAATATTTCTCACAAATGTCACTATAGACTATAGTGACAATTACATATGCCACTAAAGACCAAATAAAGTGTTGCTAAATCACTTTAAGGTAGTGTTTGGGAACATAGAATTCATTTGAAAATAAGGAATTTAAATATGAAATTCAAATTCAAGAATTGTAAATAACACCTATATACATGAAATTTGCAAATTTTGATACTTGACCCATTTTACATTATTGTTTGAATTCTATGGCAATTCCATATTTTCAAATTCAAGATTTGCCAAACATAGTATTTGGGCCAATTCAACATTTTTCGACATTTAAAAATGAATTCCATGTTGCCAAACATACCATAAATTGAAACTTAAAATTAAAACCAATAATTATTACATTAAAAATATAAATCAGTGGCATTTTTTTAATGCCACTAAATCCAATGTCGCAAAAAGTTAAATTTGTTGTAGTGTAGACACTAGCCACATTTCAATTTTTGTTTTACGTAAATCTGCATTATTTAGATTATTTATATCTTGACTTATACTTCTACATACCAAAAAATATTAAAAGTTAATATTGTGTATATATTCAATTAGATGATGATTTAGACGATATCTCATTTGATTATTTTTTTTTGTTATCTATTAGGCCCAATATTATACTATATGAAAAAGATGAAGCAATAATTCCAAGTGATTTGCTTAAATATGCAGATTGCATTCATTGTAAATTGAAAATTTTATTTGAAATCCTAAAATTACTATTAGTAAAATCACAATGAAAGAAAAAATTTAAAATATATCGATATAAAGTATTGCGTCAAATATATTTCTTTGGCATATAAAAGGAATTGATATATACCGCAAATAATTCGAATTTATAATTGAGTGCAAAAATGGCTAACATCATTAGTACTACAGATAAAGAAACAAAAAGATCAAGTAGAATTAAAAAAGACTTACATAAGAAAATGAAAGATCAAACATGTCTTACAATAAAATGTTTATATTTATTTTTAATTTACTATGTCACACAATACATTTTTGTTTTAATTTTAATTTAGTATTTACGATTTTTATACTTATTTAAAATTTAATGTGTCATAAAAATTATTTGGGTTAAAAATCGTAAATATTTAATATGTCAAAAACCAAATACACATACAAAAGCTTCCAAAAGTAATTTTGAAAAGAAATAAAATTTACGATTTTTATGTTTATACTTATTTAATAAAGAATTTTTACTCCCTCCAATACAGCACTAACGTCCCATTTAATTTTTTGGAAACTATTCATCTCTTACTCTTAATTTGTATTTTATTATTAATTTATAAGTTAAAACATAGTCAAGTGGGATCTCGTTTGATTCGTCTCAAGACAAGGACTATTCATATCAATTTTCCATAATTTAAAATTATGCATAATTAAAGATATTAAGGATTGAATAAGTGAATTGGATTGAGTGCAAAACGCAAATGCGACATTAGTGGTGAATTGGAGGAATTATTTTTTATTTCGAACATAATTTAATTTTTTAACCTAAATATGTACATAATAAATAAAAAATGTAAATGCGAAAATGTTAAACAACGAACTAATTATTATACAAAGTCTACTACATTTTACATTATATATAATCCCTCACGTTCAAATATTTCCAGTCAAATATAACTATTAAGGTGAATAGAAGCAAGTATTTGTAAGAAATAATAATCAGAGAATATTTAGGAAATAATTATTAGAATATTTTGATTTTATTCAAGAATAATATTTTAAGTATTTAGGAAGTTAAGATATTTGTAATCTTTACTTTTCGTATTTCATATCATATCTTTTGTATTTATTGGGGGCATTTGCCTCTCGTTGATTAAGGAATAAGAATGAAAACCGAATGAATTCATTCTTAAACCTAAACCAAATTATTATATTTTGTTATTAATTTCATCATGGTATCAGAGTCGATGGTGTTTTCCGGGGACCAATGATCGGCCAAATTACACCAAATGGTGTAATGAAATTAAACAAGAAATAGAAGATCGGTGGCGGCTCAATCATATCATTGTCGCCCCTCCAGAAAACAAAGACCCTCAATGGAAAATAGATGATGCACAAGTGATGTCATGGATAATTTACACACTTGACACCACCATAGCGGATGCGGTTATTTATTATACTACAAGTGCCCAAGAATTGTGGACATGGATTTCCACCCTTCTTGGGTCCATTACTGACGAAAAAGGGAGCGAAAAAGAGGAAGAAAGTCAGTCAGAATCTGAAAATACATCATTCCGACGAAGTGATGAGTTCAAGAACGAAAATGTCGTCTCCAACGCTCCGGGGAGTCACCAAAACGGTGGCATGACTATTTTCGCCATTCCTCACCAAGAGAACTGATTAACAAGCAAACCAAGTCCAAACCCCCTAAGTCCATAAATCAAAAGCAAAATGGAAGATTGAACAGAAAATCCAAAGATTCAAGATCAAAACTATACTCAAAAGCAAAAAATCAGTAACCTCAAATACCAAGATTCAAGCACAAACCCAGAAATACAATACAAAAGACCACTTTCGGATCTCAAGTTGAGAAACAAAACCTAAACATCAAGATCTCAACCACCTAAATCGAAACACATAAGTCAAAGGAGAAATCAGCCCACCAGCACTGGGTGACCGCCACCATGGTGCCGGTGAACTGGACCGGCGGCATGGTCAACCTAGCAAGGTACATTGACACAGATTCAGAGAAGAGAGGAGAAAGTTGTAAAAATTGGGAAGGAAAGGAGTACAAACTTTCTTTACCCAGAAAGTTGTATAAGAAGGAAACTAACCAAACCAAAAAAAAAAACCCTCCAAGACCCGCGTGTCTACTTACGGGTCACCCATAGATCCGTGTGTAGACACGTTTTTCAGCCCATTTTCGTATCTAAATAAAAAAATAAGACCCATCAAATTTCTTTACATATTTTCTTACCTTTTAAAAATGTTGCTTTTTTATTTAAACTCTAAAAATTGAAAATTAATCATGAAATTTGGTGAAAAGTTTATCAATGTTTCCTATGTAAAATCAAAGGATCAACTAGCAGATTTTCTGATCTAGGCAATTGGCTCAAAAGCATTGAAGAATATTATTGGCAAGTTCGATCTTGGTGATCCCAAGACCAAACTTGAGGGGGAGTGTAGGAAATAATAATCAGAGAATATTTAGGAAATATTTATTACTATATTTTGATTTATTCTAGAATAATATTTTAAGTATTTAAGAAGTAAAGATATTTGTAGTATTTAGTTACCGTATTTCATGTCATATCTTTTGTATTTATTGGATTAGGTGGCATTTACCTCTCTTTGACTAAGGAATCAGAATGAAAACCGAATGAATTAATTTTTAAACCTAAACTAAATTATTATAGTTTCTAATATAAGGATCTTTAAAAGAGTAAGAAAATAGAGAAACTTACAGCAGTATGATGCTCAAGTTTTGATCGGATCCGATAAGAAAACAATAGACGAAATATAATGATGATGGTTATTGGTTAAAGAGTTTAATGTAGTTTTGTTATTGTATACGATAATATGAGTCTTGATTCGTTTATATAATAAGCATCAATAATTTGTACCACGAGAATTGTGTGCGTCTTCTTTGCAAATTAATTTGCATTATCTACTATTGATTCCATCCTTCACTTATTGGTCCACCGTCCATCTATTCTGATTACTTTATTATTAGTAGGATGACTTTGACTTTGTTTAATATAGGACGAGTCATTTTAAACAGAAAACAACTTTCTAATGGAGCAAACCGATTGGGTAAACTATGGGAAAAATCATAAAAAGATTTTCAAACCATCTGTTATATGTACTCTAACATGTCTCTCACATAAGAGTTGTTTAGGTTAGGATTATAGATGCAATACATATCAGTTTTTTTATACCCAACGCTAAATATTCCACTTTTGAATGTGGGGTGGTTAATATTTGAAGCCGTGACCTTTTGTCATAGTGGCTTCTAATACCATGTTAAAAAAACAACTCAACCAAAAACTTAAGCCGATGATAAACGTATAGCGCTACTTGCAAAAAACTACCTATTCTAATTTTTTTTGTAAAAAATTACCTTAATTGATAAAAACGTTTTCAAAAGACTACCTGATAACGGAATTAGTTAGTTGACCGTCAGTTGACCAGCACGTGGGGCACGTAATTAACTTAATTCTTTGATTTTATATGTTTTAAAGCACGATTTTGCACAATCCTTTCCCCTTTCCCCTAATTCATATGAACTCTAATTTACCTATTTCTCTTTCAAGCCCAAATCAATTCATGGCTTCTTCTCACACCATAAAATTGAAGCTCGACAAATGTGCTTGTGGATTTCCTGTTGCACAGATGTACTTACCAATTGCAACTACCTCAAATGTTGTCTGCCCCAGATGATATCATTCTTTTCCCCATTTTCTAACTTCCGTCGTTTTCTCTTCACTTTATTCCTGAATCATCCCAAATCCCAATCACTCTTCTTCATCACTGCCCACTTTTAACAAACCTTATAATTGCTTCATTTTTCACCTTCAATTTCTTCACCAATGGCGAAATTCATTAAATCAGAAAACTTTTTCAACATGCTGAGTGAAGAAATTGTTCTTTTCATCCTTAATCAGCTCCAAGACCCATTTTCCATTAAATTATTTTCACAAACTTGCAAAATTTTTTACTTAATTGAATCCAAACACCGAAGATCCACTAAATTAATTCGACCCGATTTTCTCCCTACCGTAACCCGTCGTTACCCATTTCTCTCTCATCTTGATCTTTCTCTTTGCCCTCGTGTTACTGATTCTCACCTTAGCATGGCCTCCATCAACACCTAGAATGATATCATCTCAGGCAGACAACATCAGAGAATGGAGAATAGGGAGTAGATTAGTGAAATAAACCCATGCATATAAAACTGAGTAAGAGAATTTATAAGACAAATTGGAAAATTCTGGGGTAGATTAACGCAATAAATAACAATTAAAGAAGTTACCTGATAATTTGATGTATGGATTAATGCAACATTCAAATGTGATTGAGTGTTGATGGGTTTAAACTATACACAGTGATCGCAATCATCGAAGGGGAAAGGAGGGAAATGAAAAAAAATAAAGAAATTAAACGTTTCAGGGAAATAAAAGGGAGTCACGTGCAAATCACGTGGAAGTCAAACAAAATTTTGACGGTCAACTAACTGATTTCGTCATAAGGTTGTCTTTTGAAAACGTTTGTATCAATTAAGGTAGTTTTTGTAAATAAAATTAGAATAGGTAGTATTTTGCAAGTAATATGTAGTTTTTTTGTAATTTTTCCTTAAAATTATTTGGCTTTTATATTTGAATTAATCATCATCATAATTATTATCATCATACCCAATGTATCCCGCTTATAGAAAATTATAGTCAGGTTCTGGGGAGAGAAGAAAGACGACAGCTTATACACAAGAGCAGAGTGCGGTCAAAGAGTCTCTCGACTCAAGAAGGGTCTTTAAAGAGAGAGAAATCTGCAACTATCCATAAGCCTACAACTTATAACCCACATTGACCATAAATAGTATAATCAAATATCTAAAGATACATAATAAATAGAATATGTACATATAACTAAAAATAAAGATAAAAGTAAAGATGCAGGTAAAGTGCGATAAGTAAAGGCAATGAACAGTAGCAAACGATGGGGAGAAGAGACGAGTTTATTAATCTAAGACGTGGATAAGACGCTGCCAATTGCCCCTATCCCTGGTCAGGTTCTTGAAGAGATGGAGTTCACGCAGGTCACTTTTAATTTGTTTCTCCCATGTTCTCCTCGGTCTTCCTCAACTTCTTTTGCCCTCCACTATGATGCATTCGATCCTTCTCACTGGGTCGTTATGAGTTTTTCTCTGCACATGCCCAAACCCTCTCAACATGTTCTCTCGCATCTTTGCAAAGAGAGAGAGGTGCCCCTAACTTTTTCCTAAACTCCTGATCGATTTCTTATCCTAGCCATCGTAGTATTACCACACATTCACCTTAGCATACACATTTCTGTTACTTCCATCCGTTGTTCAAAAATCTTCTTTACAGGCCAACATTTTGTCGCATACAACAAAGCCGACTTTTATATTTGCATTGAAATATGTAAAAAACAAATAAAAATAAAATAGTAATTTACGGTAATTGTTGCATCTCGTATTGTGAATTTAGGCTTTGCAAATTGCAACTAATTTAAAACTCAATTTTCAATTTATAAAACATGTGGTCTATTATTATTTATTATTATTAGAATAACAAAACAAGTGGAAAACTATTATTGAAGCTTATCAACAACATTAAAAGTTGTAATAAACAATACTCCCTCTCCAATCCATCATAAAAAAAATTATCACCACAATTAAGTAAAAAATAGAATCTTTTAGATATTAAGTATATCATTTCATTATTATTCAAAAAAAAAAGTATATCATTTTATTGTTTAATAAATTTGATGGAGTAAAGTGTAGACTAAAAACATTAAAAGATATATTAAAAGAAAGTTAGTTGAAAAAAAATATAAACTACAAGTACAACTATTAAAAAAATATTTTAATAAAATTATGAGGAAATATATTGGGATCATAACTAATATAAAAATTTTGAAATATTATTTTTGTTCTAAAATATCAAAATAAGGATGAACAATGTTATTTTTGTTCTAAATTTATGATATAAAAAAACATTCTTTATGAAATAACAAATATAACAACCTAACATAATACATGAGAACAATTTTATGAAACGAAGTAATAAAGAAAAATGTGTTATAAAGTAATAATAGTACTCCATCAGTTTACTTTTGTTCTTATCATATAAGATTTACCAATTTTGGAGTCAAATTTTAGCTACGAATTCATATAAATTTAAATGAAAAACATCTTTATGTTGAATTTTGATAGATTCGTCTCAACATATATTATATTTTTTTAAATAATAACTTTTGTTATTTTTGAAAACTCACAATTAATATCATTTAACTTTTAAATTTGCATTGAATTGTGAAAAAATGAAAAAGAAAAAATTATGGAAGGAATAATTATTTAATTAACATTTAAGACTGATAGAATTTAGAAAATGGGCCTGGGCAACCCAAACAAGGAGAAGAAGCAGTAATCCCCTCATAAACCCAAAGAAGGTTCACTACTAAAACCAATTGGTAATAGTAGGAGTTACTCCTTGAGTATATAAAGTGATGCATACTATTCTCTTTCTCCGATGTGGGACAACTCACATGTGGGTAACACATGGGCACTTCAACACTCCCCCTCACATGTGAGTATCCTTAGAATTTTAGCCCACCAGAAGGATTACAAACCTATTGGGAATGAACATCCAATTAAAGGCCCCTTAACCAGTGGTAAGATTAAATGCCCAGTATAGAGGCCCAACAACAAACCGAGCTCTGATACCATGATAGAACTTAGAAAATGGGTCTGGGCAACCCAAACAAGGAGTTGAAGAAGTAGTCCACTCATAAACCCAAAGAAGGTTCACTACTAAAATCAATTGGTAATAGTAGGAGTTACTCCTTGAGTATATAAAATGATGCATATTCTTCTCTTTCTCCGACGTGGGACAACTTACATGTGAGACAACTCACATGTGGGTAACACATGATCACTTCAACAAACACATATAGAGATTGCGCTTTGATTCATTGTGAGTCATTGATTGGCGTTTGAGCACATATGATGATGTGAAGATTCTCTCTTTTTTTTTTCTTTCAATCTACATTTTTTTGTCCATATTTTCTTTTTGTCATCATCTATTTTTGGTTTTGTCCGTTCAATGATTCAATCTACATTATATTGAGAAATTATGAGTTGGCAGGCCCATCCTCAACGTTACGTAGAGGTGTTAGTGTGATTACCCGATGACCTGATAGACACCCGACTTTATAATCGAATTCGATTTAATCCGACTTAAAAATAGATCGACAATTATGTAAAAATCAATGTGAACACAAAGCCCGTTTTTAAACCGACCCGAAACACCTGAATCGAAATTAACCTGATGACCCGAATGAACATATCTATCGTTACGGAGCTTTTTGTTCAGAATCTTATTAGACTCGTCTTTGATCCGTTCTTTTTTTATTAGTTCGGGTTTTTTTTTCCGAGACGCATCGGTCTAGATAGAATTTAGACCTCAAAAGTTAATAATGGGTCTGTTAGAGTATATAACATATCCTAGAGTCTCAACCATTAGCTTAAGCTTTTGGTTGAGTTAGTTACTTGACATGGTTTTAGAAGCCAAAGTGATAAAAGGTCACGGATTCGAATCTCAACCACGGCTCATTTAAAGTGGAATATTTAGCACCATGTATGATGAGAGCATGTGTTGCATCCACACTTCTAGTCCAAAGGGCTCTCGTGTGAGGGGGTGTGCAGTACAACAAATTTAGCTTTTTGCGATATTGAATTTAGTGGCATTAAAAAATGTCACTGATTCATACTCCCTCCTATTCTCCACATGTGTCTCATTTGCTTTTGGGCACTGTTCATCGTTTACTCTTAATTTGCATTTTATTATTAATCTATAAGTTAAAATATAGTCAAGTGAGATTTTGTTTGCTTTGTCTCAATGCAAGGATTATTTATATCAACTTTCCATAATTTTTAATTATGCACAAATAGAGATATTAAGAATTGAATAAGTGCATTGGATAGAGTGCATAAAGTAAATGGGACACTTGTGATGAATAGGAGGGAATATTTTTTATGTAATAATTATTGGTTTTTATTTTAAGTTCCACCTTAAAGTAATTTAGCGACACTTAATTTGGTCTTTAGTGGCATATATAATTGTCACTATAGTCTATAGTGGCATTTGTAAGAAATGTCACTAGATCGTATGTCGCTAAATTCTTTAGTGTGACTTTTTAATATGCTGCTAAAGGCTCTAATAATTGTCACTAAATCCTCTATATACACTATAAGAAATTTGAAATAACGACATTTAAATTAAATGTCGCTAAATATATTCCACTAAAAGCAAATTATGTTGTAGTGGTGTTAGAGTATAAAACATATCATGGCCTCAACCATTAGCTTAAGTTTTTGGTTGAGTTGGTTCCTTGACAGGGTCTGGTTCAAATCGAAACCTTTACGGTCAGGCTCGGATCTAGACCCGACTTCTAAATCAAGACCCTAGACCCGCCTTGTAGATCTAGATTGGAATCCTAATTTTTTTTAAAAAAGTATTAGATGTGTTTTTACACTTGCACTGTTTTACAAAAATACAATTGTTGTAGTCTTTTTCATAAAAGTTGGACTTCTAGATCTTAATGAAAAGATATGCAAAATCTTCTGTTTTCATACTCTTATGTACAGCATTGCTTGAAGATTAAAGTATTGATCGAACTTTAATCACTACTAGGAGTTTTCTTTTTTCCTTTTTTTTCAATTTCTTTGAAGTGGAGCCTTATGCCTATACAAATGATTTAAGAAAATACATCAAATATAAAAATAATTAACACAAAATAAAAAATTAGATTTTAAAATAAAATATATACCTTATGCGCTTGAGTATTTATTCATGAAAAGCAATAGTGACTCAAAAGTAATCTCATAATCAAATGAATCTAAAAAAACAAAAAATAAAGTATAAACCTGCAAAACTTGATAATCAAAAAATTCATCTTAGAACTAATTTGGGGCCTCTAATGTGCTCAGAGTTGTCCATGGCCCCTAGTAAAAATAGAAATTTAGGGCCCTTTAAAAATGTTTCACCATGATAAAATACAAATATATAAAAGACTATATGTGATCACTTTAAAAAATACCTTAAATAATGATCATATAAATATCAAAAGCAAAAATAGAATCGTAGTGATATTCCAAATAACAAGGAAAATTTAGTTTTATTTGCAATTTTTTTCAAAGTTGCAACTTGCAACTTATAAAGTTTATCTTATAGTTTTCTCTTTGGCAAAATTTTTAAAAAATTTGATTAATGATCCCAATTTTTACTTAGGATTCCAAGAAAACAATCTTAAGTTTTAGTTATTTTTTAATAATTTTAAATTTCAGGTAAATTTTCAAAGAGTATATGATAAAACTTCTTGATTTGTAACTTCAGTTTATTTTTAAAAAAATATTATTTATTTGAAAGAAAAAGATTCTTCTCCTTGCTCGTTGTTCAACCCCCAAATTGTTCCCTATCCTTTAGATGTTCAGACCTTTTCCCTACCCAATCCATCATTGTGTATTTCCCCACTTCTCGTTCTCATGCCCATTTCCTCCAAACACTCACACACTACAACATAATTTGCTTTTAGTGGGATATATTTAGTGACATTTAATTTAAATGTCACTATTTCAAATTTCTTATAGTGTATCTAGAGGTTTTAGTGACATTTATTAGACCTTTTAGCCGCATATTAAAAAGTCACACTAAAGTTTTTAGCGACATAGGATCTAGTGACATTTCTCATAAATGTCACTATAGACTATAGTGACAATTACATATGCCACTAAAGACTAAATTAAGTGTCGCTAAATGACTTTATGGTGAAACTTAAAATAAAAATCAATAATTACTACACTAAAAATATGAATCAATGACATTTTTTTAATGCCACTAAATCCAATGTCGCAAAAGGCTAAATTTGTTGTAGTGACACCACTTCCCCACCCCATTCGCATTCAACAATGGAGAATACAACATATTTTTTACAATAGGTTATTGAGACGAGTTAGTTAATGAGACTTAGTATATATGGTTTGGAAACCTTTAGTATGGTCAAAGACTATGCAATGATTGCAATTAATTAGAGGTACATGAATAGTTAAAAGTTATATCAGATAAAAGCTAAAGTTTGTGACTCTTTAATCATTGCAATTATTATTTGACATCTTTCTACCCCTATAAGGGATTTTATACTCATCATTTGATATCAACAGCAAACACAAATTTTCTATTACTTTAATCTTCTTCTCTGATAAATTCTCTTTAGTCTCTATTTCCCTTTAACAGCTAGTATCAGATCCATTTATTCACAGTCCATGAGTTCATTACATCCACAAAAAAGCACAAACAAACACATTGCTTCTTTGTCTTCAGCCTCTAACACCTTCAACTAGAATATAATTATCATTTACAATTGAGAGAATTATGATTTGTATTAGCGTCAAAATTAATGAAGACTAGTCTGAGCTAGAGAATTTTGGGTAGTAAAAAGTAGACTTAAGGCTGAAACCACATTTTCTTAGGTTATTGGAGATAAAACAAGAAACACCATTAAAGAAGGAGATCTTTAAAGATTAGAATGCCTTGAAAATTTTTCAAAATTTCATGATGTGATACTTTGTATAAAAAGGTTTAAGAAAGTGGGAAGAACAAGACCATCCGACTTAAAAGCTTAAGAAGAGATTTTAGGAATGATTATTGAGTTAAGAGAAAACATCAATATTATGAGATTAAAGAACATAAGCACCATAATAAATGCATATGATAGTGCAACCAGGTGTGATAGAAAGTACAAAGGACTTATCAGCTTTAATAATATTAGAGGTGGTAAGCACGATGATAGCTCATGACGAAAGAGTAAATAAAAGAACAAAGACAAGTCTAAAAGGAGCATTTTAGACTAGTCACAAGAAGCATGAAGTCAGAACCAGTTCTAAGTCTGTCATATTCTGCAAAATGAGAAAATGCGACAATAAAAGACAAGTTTTCTCCATGCAGAATTTGCAATAGAACTTGTTTCGGTAGTGAAACGAGGAAGTGCAAAAGACACTTAAAATACATGTAGATAGGTGTAATGATCGGGTACAACTGTCAATATGTTGATATTGTGCTTATGATTATTCCGCTTAGGAGACCTCAAATCCTGCAATACTATGTTAGCCCTGCCCGAGGGGTGGGTTCCTGGAAATCTTCTCCGAGGATCAAGTCAGAAACAAATTGTAATGAATATATTATAATTAATGAATGCAAGATTAACGCATTAGTTCAGATCAAATAAAGGATATTTGATTAACGTATAGATTATAAGTAGGAGAGCGGTGTATTTTTATGGGAGTAACGATAGGAAGATAAAAACTTAGTCCGATGTAAATGATGTATACAACATGTAGTTATAATGGTAAAATGGAGGTTCGATGGTGATTTAATGTGGGAATCATGGGTATGATGGGGGAGTAGTAGGTTATGGTGAGTAGTGAGTAGTTATTTTAGGAAGTTATTGGACCAAGATGGGTGGTTTAGGGTTTAACAAAATAAATTACGGTTTTATTTATTTGACCCCATACAGAACTAATCACCTAGAGTGAATGCAAAAGGAAACGTAAGTCTCAATACAACCATTTCAAGGGGTTTAGCCATATAGAGAAAGATTGCAAAAGGATGTAGTTGTAAGCACAATCGCATGCACAAGTTTCATAAAAAGTAGGTTACTTGTTTAGTATGCATATAGATAGATGGTTGATACCGCAAGCGCACGGTGTACGCATAGTGCGGGTCAAACACAAAGAGGCGAGTTAACTCTAGATTATATTCTTTATGACTAACAAGACACGGGACAAACAAATGATATGGGTTGAAATCTAATTCTACAATGCAATTAAACTAAAGCAAGTAATGATAATGGTGTAAAAACAATAATATGACAAACTCTAGGGCGTCGGCCTTCGCCTAATTCTAACATAGAGGTCAATTACTCTCATGATTGTATGAAATTGAGCCATCGACATAATTGAACGTGATCTAATTAATCTCAAGCTTCCGCTCGATTGATTAATATCGATTTAAGACCAACTAGTATTAATCCTCAAACTTTCGTTCTATTGGTTAAACTAAAAGGAATTTAACTTAAAAATATCTCAATCCTATGTTAATCCTAATCTCAAACTTCCGTTTTATTAAAAGGGTTAACAAAGATGTTTAAATCAAGATTCATCAAGCATAGATTCAATTATAGACTCAAATCGCATACAATCAATCGATAAAATATCAATCCATGCTTCGAATTAGGGATTATGCCCTAACCCTACATAAGAAAACTACTCACTATGCATATTAATCAAGAACATATAGCAAAAGATTAATAAAAGTGAAGAAAGAAATAATAACACAAGAAAACTTACGAATTCTGAAGATAATATAAGATAAACTTGAAAATACGGAAATCCAAGTGTAACAATGTCGATCAACAACGGAAACTTGCAAAGAAAACTACCAAGAACTACAAGGAAAAGTACAAGAAAATCAAATTACTGGAAAATGAAAACTAAAACTCAATACTAAAAATTGAAAACTGGATTTTGAATCTGAAATGGTAACCGCCACTTATATAGTGGCTCCACAAATTCGAAAAGAAACCGCCAGAAAACTGCTTCGAATGATAAAGCGACGAGCGTTGCTTCTTGGGCAACGACTCGTCGCTTTATCATCTGGAGCAGTTTTCTGGCAGTTTCTTTTCTAATTTTTGGAGCCACTATATAAAGCGCACGGTTACCGTTTCAGATTCAGAATCTAGTTTTCAACTATTGTCTCATTTGGTTGGGCACAGATATTTGTTGTTGCAATATACTCCCTCTAATTTACAACTATTGTCTCATTTGGTTGGGCACAGATATTAAGAATGAAATCGAGTTTACCAAAAAGGTGATAGTTGGGGTATTTTAATTGATTAAACACTACTACAAATTTTATCTGTAGCAACAGTACAAAAATGTTTCATTAAGACTCTAAAATGTTGCAATAAAGCTTATGCAACATTTTTTGAAGTGCTGCCTTAAGTCGCGTTGCATTAGCTAAATGCAACACTTTTAATAAGTTTTCGCAACACTTATTAGAAGTGTTGCGAATATTGATATATGCAACACTTTTTTTCAAAATTAAAGGCAACACTTTTAATAAGGAATGCAATATTTTTTATTTATTCCTATAAAATAAAGGCAACACTTCTTAATATGAATGGCAACACTTTTATTATTTCCCAACAAAATATATGAAACACTTACGTCATCAATCGCAACACTTTTTCTATTTCCCACCAAAATATAAGCAACACTTTTAATGATTATTGCTACATTTTTCTTTTTTCCCACCAAAATATATGCAACACCTTTTTGGAGTAACTGCAACCTTTTTTTTTATTTTACCTCCATAATAAAGAAACATATTATGTATACAACACTTTCACCAATTATTGCAACACATTGTAATATTTTCAATATGAGCATCGAACACTACGATATCATATACAATGATGCCAAAATCAATAAAATATATAATCTCCACGATGTCATAGTAATTACGTCAATAGAGTACATCGCAACAAAAATGTTCAACAAAAGCTATATAAAACTTAATTTGAAGGTTTTAAAATATCTAAATACATATAACTACTAGCATTATACTAAGTATTAAGTATTGTGCTATCTATAAATAAATACAATGCCTACAATATTGAGCTTGGTGATATATCATTTGATGTCAAGATAATATCTCCTCGAACAAAGATCAACATCAACCTGTAAAATAACATAAATATGTGATCATTATATGGAAAATAATACCTTTCTAAGATTTAAACCACTACCAAAGAAAAAAAATACATTTACCTACTTAAGTAGCCATAGTTCATTAAGTTTAGAAACTTAAATTAAGCACTTAATTAAGGCATTAGTTTATTATTTTTCAAATTAAAAATATAAACGGATTAATTTAGTAAGAAAGATAGCATACCATAGATCATGACAAGTATTTCCTAGCAATGTCAGTAGGTAATTTAGAAATGATGTTTGCCATTATGGTTTCGAACATCTCTCCCCTTTGATTCTCAACTTGTGTTTGCATTTGTTCTAGCTTAGACTTTTTCTTTGCATAATCAGCTTCAATTTCTTTTTCGCATATCTTGTATTTTTATCACTTCACTTTCCATGTCTTTTTGAATGTCCTTAACCACACCAGCGTTGATCGATTGCATAAGTTCTCCAGGAACTACATACGATGCATCACTATAGCTGACCTTTCTTAACTTTTTGTTAGTAACACCCCTCCTATATAACCTTCTATGCCCATTGTGCTCCTTCCCCATGATAGCTAAAAAAGCATCAGTCTGGCCTTTTCCATCTTCTGAAGGCGTAAACTTTTGTATCTCTTGTTATATATTTCATAACCAAAAAAGCAATTTATATATTAGGGTTCAAAAAAGTTGATGATATATACTTGATTATTAACAAAGTAAATACAAATACTTAAAATCTTTTTTGAGTTAATCGATGTTCTTTATTTTTGAGACAACGGGTCTGCATATAATAAAGATCAATAACCAAGTGAAATAGAAGACAAATGAATATAAAATGCAACAAAAGATATACTACCTTCTCTTCTTTAGTTTTCCATAATGCAAACAATTTCAGAAATTCATTATCAGGAACTCTCTTTGATCGATGTTCCCATCTCTCTCTATCATTTTTCCACTTGTAGTAATGTATTCTCTTGAATCGACATTTGTGGACCCTCCAAGCACATCCAATTGTCCTCAATACAGAGTTCAGCAATTATAACCAAATAAGCAATTAATTCCGAAGTTCACACTATATAGAAATAATACAAAACTTAATTTAGAAGCAAACCAAAGTCATAGTGTATTTAAAAACTTAGTTTCAACGGCACAAATTTCAAATACTTAATTATCTACTATCACATTTTAGATAACAACATATCACCATCTCAAGCCATAGTTATGTCTAATGATCAGGATGTGCAGCTAAACCATTAAGGATTGAATAAAGAGGGTGATACTAGATAAGTAATTAATTTTGTTTCTTTTTCTTTAGATGGGTCGTACAGGCGTGGATGCATATACTTAAATAATATAATTAGTATTGTCTATCATGTATCCCATGACAATGTATGCACGTTTACTGTTAAATTAATTCATAATGCAATGACCAAATACGAAGCTAGGTTATAAATAGGGATCTCAACTGATGATGTTAATGAGCACCAAATTAAATAAATACTACTTATTAACTTAATAAATCGAGTGTCTTATTAAGAAACAGACTTAAATAATTAGCTTATTTTTTCTAATAAATCACTTTAAAATTGGATATTGAATATGAATCAGATTCTATAATAAACTATGAAGAACAACCACCCCAACCCGCGTTTGATGAACTCCTCATCAGAGGTGGAAACGAAGAGTGATTAATTTCGAGGTTTTTTAATCAAAATTCAATATCTCCAATAATTAACAATAAAAACATATTAAATTTCAATCCTAAACTGATGAAAATCTTTTCAATCACACAACCACAATCTCAATTTCTAAAATTTTTATAAAGATACATGAGACTAAGAATAAAAAATATACTTGATATTGAAGAAGGTGCAGACTGTTTTAGGGCAATTGTTTATCAATTGAGAGGATGACAATTCTTGAAATTCTTGGAATGAAATGCGAAGCTCTTGATGGTTGATGAAAAATTGGTTATCAATGGAGACTCATGAAAATAGGCGGCAAGCAACTAATTTTTTAACAAATAATTTTTTTAGCTTTTTTCCAAATATATTTAAATCTTTGTTTCAATAAAAAACAGAATAACAGTCCGCTTGTATGAGACCGTCTCATCATGAGATGGACCCATATTATTAGCTCATTTCTTTAATTGATTACTTTAAGAATGTAAGTAATCGTTTTAAGATTATAAGTAATCACTCTAAGACTATAAAAAATTATTTTTTTAAAAATTATAAGTGACCGTTTTAATTTTATAAGTGATCACTTAAGACAAAAAATATATATTGGGCCAGGACAATGGACATGGTCTTACCGTGAAATCGTCTCATTTTGAGTATTAGTGATAGAATTAATAGTAGTGGTGTTGATTATCGGCTACTTGACATTTTGGGTACCCTAAAATCCGGAAACCTAGATATTTTGGTGTCGTTTTTAATGGCCATGTCTCAGCTCAATTTATCCGGATACCCAAATTTTGGGTACGCGGACAAAACAAGTCGAGACATCGGGTACCCAGTATTGTTTATGGTATTTTAGCAAAATTTATTGATGGTAATTATTTAAGAGAAATTTAGGAATTTAAACAAAATATCCCCTTTAATAACAGGCTAAAAATCATTTTGCAGCCCATGACCCGACCCGCTTAAGACGGTTCGGGTACCCGACCCTAGTTTAATAATCTTTTTTAAAATGACACTTTTGAGAAGTGTTGCATTAAAATGACCCGATTGGCGGGTCGACGGATCGGAGCAAGCGTGTCGGATTTTTTTAAAAACATGCCTAATAAAACAGAATAACACTTTTGAAAAGTGATGCATTATACACTTACATGCATTACATGCATCACTTTTGAGAAGTGTTGCATTATACACTTATATGCAACACTTTATTTGAATTTTCATATAAGATATTAAATTAAGAGTAAATGCAACAAAAAAGAAACTGTTGCAAACAAAGTGTTGCAATAGATCAAATTTGTAGTAGTGAAATTAATTGTAAAGGTGGTAGTTAGGACATTGTGAGTAGTAAAAGTGGGGGTATTTTGGTCAAAACTTGTGTGAACATGGAGTATTTGGGTAAAATAAAATCATTGGCAAAAAAGAAAATGAGACAATTGATATAAGATTTTCAAATAAGAAAATGAGACAAATAAGAAAATGTCAATTGAAGGATGTAATAATTTAGAAAGATTCGTCATCTAAATTTTAACCAGTTGTCCACAAATGAATAAATTAGTTAAACTTTAACAACACAAAATCTCCTAAAAGACGGTCTATAGGATAGACCAGGGAATTGGGCCAGCCCAATTTGTATTTTGATAATTTTAAAAAACAAAATTAAAAAAAAAAGAAAAAAAAACTGATTCCAATGTTTTTGAAAGAAGCGCGTAGTCTTGTCATTTCATCTTCCCAAACTACTCATCATTAATCATCAGGAGAAGAAACCGTCCATTGCTCTTCAACTCTTCACACCATCCTCGCCATTTTCGCCAAATCTTCAGAGTTTAGTCATCTTTCATCTTCATCTCCATTTTCGACCATAATCTTCAGAGTTCTCAAGCCATTGTCGACCATTTCTTCATTAATTCTAGGTATGTTTTCAATTTTTTAATTATCTTTTACATTCTAGGTTTTTTTTAATCATCTCCATTTTCGCCCATATGTTTTCAATTCTAGGTATCTTCTTCATCTTCGAAAAATGGTGTGGATTCTTGAGATTTTTTTTGTACTAAACCCATTTTTTTGTACTATTTCCATTTTGAGATTTTTTAGATTCTATTTCAAAATTTTCAGAGATAACTTTCGCCCATATTTCCATTTTTAATTTTTCATTTTTAAATTTTCAGAGATCATTTCGCCCATCTTTGAGAATGGCGTGTATTTTTGAGATTTTTTTTGTACTATTTCCATTTTTTTGTACTATTTCCTTTCTTCTTCATAACTAGTGGAAAAAACGTCAATTGCTGCGGTTTTTTCACCGTTATATGCTGCGGTTTTAGCTCGCAACACTTGTGATAGCAGCAAATGAGAAAATGCTATAGGCTGCGGTTTTTTGAGAATCGCAGCCTATAGTCCATTTTTTTTTAAAAAAAAAAAGTGGACTATAGGCTGCGGTTCAAAAAAAAAACCGCAGCCAATAACCCCTTTTTTTGTTTTTTTTTCGTTGTAATTGATGCTTGGTATCAAGAAAAATCAAATAACATAATACAACAATATACCAGAAATCAATGGAATCAATATACAAAATTAAGGGTATTGAAGAACATTGAACAAAAACAATATTACTTTGCATTACGAGAAATCTAATAACATAATACAAAGATAAAAATGAAAGAAAAATCAATGGAATATCAACTTTGCATTACCAGAACTCTAATAACATAAAACAACAACAATTACAAAATTACCAGCACTACTATCTAGATCTAATCTTTGAACAAATATAAAAAAAGTCAAAGAAAAATCACACCCAGATTCAAAAATCAAACACTTGAATATCAACTTTGCATTTCCTAGCTTCTCAAAAATGGTGTGTTCAAAGACGAGATCCAAAAGTGGCGACTCCTCTCAAAAATGGCGTGTTCAAAGACGAGATCAAAAAGTAGCGACTCCTATCAAAATGGCGACTCCTCTCTAGAAATTGATCTTTGCAAATCTCTCAAAAATGGCGTGTTTAAAGATGAGATATCAAAAATGGAAGTGAGATTAGGATTTAAGAGAAGAGGTTTTTGAATAAGAGAAGGTTTTTGAGATTAGGTTTTTAAGAGAGAAGGTTTAGCAAATAAAAGAGGCGGAAGTGGAGTTAGGTTTTTAAGAGAGGCTCGCGTTTTTATATATAGGAAAATAGTTATTTTCTGCGGGCAAATAAGAAAACCGCAGCCTATGTGATTTGTGATAATTATTTTTTAAAACATTGTGATATTTGTAATTTTATTGATAATTGTAACACTAATTAATAAGCACAAGTCCTCTAATGTTGGAAGTATGTATAACAGTTCTACTCAAGACTTTTCAGATACAAGTAGTATCAGGTGATCGAGCATCATATTCGTTTTATACCCTTGGCTGCTAGTTATTGTAAAATAAAATATACACTAAACTAATTTACTTTACCAAAAAAAAAGTTTTTTAACTCCTATTGCAGATGAACTGAATATGTTAATACAATCGTTTTTTAACTCGTATTGCAGATGAACTGAAAATAGTTATTTGCTGCGGGCAAATAACTTAACCGTAGCCTATGAGTGAACAAAAATTTTTTTTTGGTTATTGACTGTGGTTTTACAAAAAATCGCAGCCTATGTGTTAATTTTTTTTTGGCCTTATTTTTCTTCTATTAAATGTTGCGTCAGTTAGGAACCGCAGCATATGTCTCGCAGCAAATAGACTTTTTTCCACTAGTGCATCCATTGGTGTTTTAATTTTGAAACAGGTCTTGAAAATGTCTAATTTGAACAAAGGAGGTGGTGCTAGGCAGCCTAATCAATCAATCCTGTGAAACAGCGGGCTGCTAGGCCGCAGACTTCGTTGGTGAAGATAGAGACGGAGGATGGAATGTAATTTTTAATCTGAATTTACATATACCCGGAATCATAAAGGCGTACTTTTGGAATCATAAAGGCATAGATTTGGTGTTATATATGGTATTATGTGATATTTTGAAATGACATACATTTTGAATTATTAAAGTATACATTTCGTGTTTTAGTTAAATAGTTTTGGAATCATAAAGGCATGTTTTTGGAAACATAAAGTCATTGTTTTGGAATCATAAAGGCATAGTTTTGGTGTTATATTATAACAGTTTTGGTGTTATATGTGCTATTATAGTATATTTTGAATTGGAATACAGTTGGGATTCTATACATTTGGTGTTATCTTTTTTGTGTTATATGTGATATTTGGCATTATATTTGGTGTTATATATGGTATTATACAATATTTTGAAATGGCATACATTTTGGATTATTATAGTATACATTTGGTGTTATAGTATAATAGTTTTAGAATCATAAAGGCATGATTTTGGCATTATATTTTCTGTTTTTTGTTTGGGATGTATAATATAAACAATCTTTTGTTTTCTTATCAGTGTGAATAAAAACATATACACCAATTGCAAACCTCATCTATTCATGATACTTGAGAAAGAACGCATAGAATTAACCTCACGACAAGTTGAGGACGTGAATGCAATTGGATTCGGGCCATTGTTGAAGATGAATCCTTTTAAATTTCCTCCCTGCATTGTTGCATACTTGGTAGCGCATTTTGACCCAATTACTCGCATCTAGAAGCTACCAAACCAACCTACATCATTGCGGCTGATGATGTACACGATATTTTTGGGTTGCCTTGTAACCCTTCCAAGCGTGTCATCACTCGTTCGAAAAGAGCGGAAAATGAGGTTGGTGAATGGCTCCGTAGTTTGGGATTCCAGAAGCCGGAAAGGTTCACCGCAAAGGACGTACTTATTATGATGGGTTGTTATCCCTTAGGTGGGGATGACTTCAGAAAAATGTTTGTACTATATGTTCTTGCTATTCTTCTAACCCTTACCCTGATTTTAGACTGAAGTTGTCGGTCTTCCCTTGCATCAATGATGCTTCTGCTATTCATACATATGATTGGTGTTCGTACGTTCTGGACAATTTGTGTGACGATGTACAACATTCAGCGAAGTTTGTTAATGGGTGTGTTGCTGTTTTGTTTGTATGCTATTGTTACCGGTTCCCTCACCAAGGGAAGCCGCTACCGCAATCTTTGCCTTTAATAAGGCATATGTTAGACGATGAGATTAAGCTGAGGTTTGACCAAGAGAGGGTCACTGGTTTTGGTAAAGGAATTTTTAGGGCTGGTTTCCCGTTGACTAGAAAATATGTTGATTGGTGTACAACCCGTTCAAGCGATGTTGAAGAGGATGATGAAAAGGATGAAGCCACTAACTTGTCGGATGACAAGGAAACTTGTAAGGATGATGAAAAGGATGCAAGTCGAGATGATGATAGATCGTTCACCTATACTTTTGATCATAGGTGGGAGACCGACATGTAGATGGCGAACAAAAGTTACAATGTAAGTTCAGTATCTTATATTTGGTATTATACTGATATATATTTATTGTTATAATGTTGATGTTGTATTGATATATGATGAGTAGTTTTGGTGATATTAATCATACGTATTTAGGTTTACAGTATAATAGTTTTGGTATTATACTAATACATATTTGGTGTTATAGTTGAATAATTTTGGTATTATACTGATACATATTTGGTCTTATACTAAAACATATTTGGTATTATGTACAATAGTGTTTGTGTTATACTGATACATATTTGGTGTTATAATTGAATAGGTTTGGTGTTATAATTATACATGTTTGGTGTTATATGTGGTGTGATCTATATTTATACTGTATTTAGGATTTGGTGATGGCCGAGGCAATTTTTAAGAGAGATTTAGAAGTTATTACACACACTTATTGCCAAAGGGTGAACGCGTATAACTTGCGACAAACTAAGGGCACCGATGATGTGTAAACAGAAGAAGTTCTTTCTGAGACCCAGCATATTTGGGGTAATGTCGATTGGTTGGCGTCTATTGACGCATTTTGTAGCATGCTGCTTAATAAGAACAAGGCGAATGCACAAGAAGGACCACCCCCTCCAAGCCCAAACCCTAATATTACACCCCCTCCCAGCCCAACCCCTAACATTCCACCCCCAACTGCAGCACCACATGAAAGCAGCCCACCGTCAACCCCAATAACATCCACTCCGACCCCTAACAAGCCCTTTGTTGAAACCCCAATCCCCTCAGCTCTGAAGGAGTTGTGCAGTTTGGATTTAGGCAAGATTATTCCTGATTTTGTTCCTGCATGGGCGTTTGTTGCAATGAATCTCAAGTACTTGAGGTCGATGAAGGGGTTAGAGTTGAAGGTGCTTGATTACGCAATGACCAAAGAGACTATGGATGAGGCGTAAGTGATTATCTAACTCTTTACATTTACAAAGTTCTTAATGCATATAAAAATGTGTTATACTAATAGTTTTTTGAAATGTATAGGGAGATTTTGTGCACATACAAGACAAAGATCTTTATGGACCGTAGGGATGTCTTGACAATGTTTAACAAGACAGAGATTGCCACAACAGTCATTGATTGTTGGGCAATGTATCTAAATGCCTTAGAGGTAAACCAAGTGGCTGCTAACCCAAAAAAGCGGGTTCGGGTTTACTTATTTGGATCAACCCATTGCGTAAGTAACTTTTGATTTTACCCCACTTGTTTTTTTGATGATATACATATTATTTTTTGGATATATGTACAAGTTTATTTGGTATGATAATTGAGTAGTTGACATATTTACGTAAATATATTATTTGATTCAGTTTTGGTTGAACCACCTAATTAACGGCAACAACAAGCATACATCCCAGGAGGAATAGAAAACAGATGCAATCGGTGCTTGGAAAAAATGGGTTGAGAGGTATTACCTAACGGACTTCAAAAGTTATAACATGGTATGTGCCCTTCTTTTGTCACTAACACTTAAACTTACTACATATTTTACCCTCTTGTTACTAACACTTGTTTTTGTTTGACTTTTTTTACATTTTCTAGTTCTTTGTACCGTATCAAAGCGGCAACCACTACATGCTCATCGTTATTGATTTGCTTAACAAAAGTATTTGCTATTTCGACAATGTTGAACGTCCAGTCGCAAACCATGCCAATGCTGTTGCTGTCGGAGTAGTATGTTGAATGCTTTCAATATCATATGTCATTCTTTCCTATGTTGTTGAAGACTTTTTTAACTGTTTTTTTAATGAATCGTAATTACAGCGTGATGTTTTCACTGATTTTGTTGATGTAATGAGGCACGAGGAAGCAGCAGATTGCGTGACTTTTGGGGTTAAAGAGATGAAGTTTGAGTGGACGGTCAATGACGATAGCTTAGATTGCGGTCTTTACATGGCATATTTTATGGAGCAATTTCAAGGCTCCATGGACATAAATCCACTTTTCGAGGTTTATTTAGTGGTTCTTCATTTGATTTTTTCATTTAGTTTTATTTTGTTCCTTTTTTTCAGGTTTGGATACATCGTAATGTATATCAATTGTGATGTATGTTTGTAGCTTGCTGATCGGAGGCTTTATCGTGCTTTAATGATAACGAGGATCTTACTGAGCGACCTAAACATGGATCGCGATAAATTGGTGAATTTAGCCAAGCAGTTTGCATTTGAGAAACCAAAATGATTGCCCGAAATTCTTGCCTCAAGGACACCCGATCCATTGAAAGTTGTTAGTGGTAGGAAGCGCACGAGAGCGTCCCAAAAACATGATGTACAAGGGCCCAAACCTGCACAAGTTGCTCCTAAAAGGCAAAGGAAGAATGTCACAAAAAAGAAGACAATTTGATCCGAAACATTTGTGTAATGAACACATGTAACTCTATCAACAATGTCACTTTTATTTGTCCGTGTTGTAAATTATTGAAGACATATGGCGTAATTGTTTTTAGTAATTATGAATGGTATTTGGAGACAATGATTCAGACATATGGCGTAGTTGTTTTTAGTAATTATGAATGGTATTTGGAGACAATGATTCAGAATATAATTATATAAGATTTGGAGCTATAATGACTAAGTTTTAGAGTTATAATTACTAAGATTTGGAGTTATAATGTCTAAGTTTTGGAGTTATAATGACTAAGTTTTAGAGTTATAATGACTAAGTTTTAGAGTTATAATGACTAAGATTTGGAGTTATAATGGCTAAGTTTTGGAGTTATACAGACTAAGTTTTGGAGTTAAAATGACTAACATTTGGAATTATAATGATTATGTTTTGGAGTTATAATGACTAAGTTTTGGAGTTATACTGACTAAGTTTTGGAGTTATACTGCCTAGGTTTTGGAGTTATAATGACTAAGTTTTGGAGTTATAATGACTAAGTTTTGGAGTTAAAATAACAAAGTTCTGGAATTATAATGACTAAGTATTGGTATTATAAAACATCAGAATCGTTTAATATCAATTAACGAATGCCAAATCCATATTATAAAGCATCAAAATCCATATTATAAATCATCAACTACATTATCTATATTATATGTTTTTTGGGTGTTGTAGTTCCGAACTCCTTTTTGGTCGTGCTCTTTCTTTTTTCAAAGTGGCCCTTGATCCTCTTTCTTCGCCCCTTAGTAACCGATTTTTCCGGGTCTAATACCTTGACTCCTACACCTGATACAATATTAAGAGACGGTTGTTCTTAAGGTGGCTTATCTAACAACTTTTGTACTTCTTCATATGCTTTGTTACACATTTTATCAACCACCCGTCTAGCATCGTTGTTGTTTTGTGCTCTCAAAATCATATTGTACATTTTCCGCATACTATTGTGCCTCTATTGTAAAGCAAATAACCTTTATTGTTTGTCATTGTTTTGACTACTAGGATTTTCGTTGTTGAACATCTTCTCCCACACACTTTTCTTAGCACCCTTGGTCCATCGAGATAAGACGTATTTTTCCGGTATTTTTTCTATTGAGTGATTATGAAGTATGCGTAAACAATGACAGCACAACCAACCACATGCCTCAAAACTTTTGCACGTGCATTTGACATTAACGTTTCCTTGATGGTTCATGTAAACAACAGTTTGTGCATGTTCCTTCGTATCTTCAACACATACCCTATGCAACATACAATAACCAGAAATATAACATAATATAATTCCAAATTTGATATACTATTATCCCAAAAAAACTATATTATAATCCTAACTAAAATTCCAGATCAGACATAGAGTAAGGTTTAGGCCGTACCTATAAACTTTCAAACCATTGTCTTGATTGTGTTCGGTCACATGACACGATATAGCCAGCTTGAATTCCTCTTCGAAATCTCTAAACAAAGTTGTAGTTACTTCGGCTGCGTGTTTTATTAACCCGACAATGCGAAGAGTTGATGTGGGTGTGGTCTGAGAACAATAAAATTCTGCCTCAATTTCTTTTTTCCTTCATTGTTCCACCGTGTTGTGGAAAATTTTATAAAATTGCATCAAACTAGTGTTTTTTGTTGCTTGAAATCCAATAGCACTATTGGTTGATTCACTTCTTTGTGAAGATAAGATTCCGGAAGAGAAGAAATATTTACTTAATCATGTGCACCACTTATGTCTTATTTGGTATAAACGATCAAACCATTTATTAAAATCTCCATTTTCCTTCATTTTGTAGGTTGTGACCATATTATCCCAGCATTCATTAAACTCTTCCTCGGTGTTGCAACCCATCAAACATTTATGGAATGCTTCTTTGAAGCCTGTATTCAACTTTAACGACCCAAAACGTGAGACCGCGTTTTTCAGTATGTGCCACAAGCATAATATGTGCTTTGATTCTGGAAATACCTGCAGAACATATATCCGAATATAACACATTATATTACCAAATATGACATTGTTTTACAGAAAATTACATAGATTATTATTACGTACATTCTCAATTGCACGTGACATTGCAAAGTCTTGATCGGTGAATATTGATTTTGGGGATTTGTTGCTCATAGCTTTTTTAAATAAACCAAGAACCCACTCAAATGATTCAACCTTTTCGTTGGCGATAAATGCACATCCAAACATAACTGTTTTCCAATGATTATTAATGCCAACTATTGGGCCACAAATAAGGTTATAACGGTTGGTACGGTAGGTTGTGTCAAATATTACCACATCTCTAAAAATTTTGAAGTCTTCTCTCATACTGTCACTCCAAAAT
Source organism: Amaranthus cruentus (assembly GCA_019425755.1). NCBI lineage: Eukaryota > Viridiplantae > Streptophyta > Magnoliopsida > Caryophyllales > Amaranthaceae > Amaranthus > Amaranthus cruentus. Next base: position 10,720,115 of record CM033463.1, on the reverse strand, counting down.
AGCGCTATAAGTTGTCCTTGTTCATTCAACTTTACGCGATAGTAAAATTCAGGATCCTTTTCAGATTCTTCTATGAGCTTATCAATCACCGTTTGAACATCCCCCTTCAATTGCTTTCATCCTTAACCTGCCGACATAAAATTACCAAACAATTTTTTTTCATATTACCGAATAATATACATTATAATTTCAAATATATTATCTTATACTTACAAAATGCTAATAATATAATTCCAAACATAGCATATTACCTGTTGATATAGTCTATGTGGTCTAATAGTGTATGCCCAATAGAGGTGTTCAACGGGCCGGGTCGGGGCGGAGCGGGTCAAAATTTAAATGGGTCGGGGCAGGGCGAGTCATGTCAAATGTTAAACGGGTCGGGGCGGGTCAAGCACATTTAAATCCGACCCAATTTGACCCTTTTTTGAAAAGTTCATAAAATAATTTTTTTATTATACTTTATGGCCCGATGGATTGACCCACTTATGTATATAATAATATCACTTAAAAATATTAAAAAAAAAAGTGGTAATTTTTTTTCCGCAATTAATACTTATAATTATCCGACCCGACCCGACCCGACCCTTTACACCAAGGCCCGTAAATGACCCACCCCATTATTGACCCGACCCGCTAATGACCCGACCCTTGACCCGTTGGATCGACCCGCCACATTAAACACCTCTAATGCCCAACATACTCATCCCGGCCTGCATCTTGAGACAAATATCTATAAGCAGCGGTTGGTCTGATGCTTGCCTCTTCAAATGATCTAATGGTATCTATCTTCTCAGAAACTGATACATGCCTTTCAGAACGATGAAGGTGTTGCCATTCAACTCTTGTTAATTCATGGGTGTGCAAGATGATGTGTTGCTTAACATAATATAATCCACTTTCATTATCTAATTTAATCCGTATCCGTGCCTTACAATCGTATCTTGTTGTTGGCGTGAGTTTTATCTTTTTTGACTTTTGTTGACTTTCATTTTTTTCATTTGAAGGGACCACACTTGTTTTCCCTTCACATGAACAGACGTAATACCTCACTACTACAACATCCTTTCTTGTTCTTTGGGTGTATTTTTTAATGCCAAAACTCGTTACTCGTGCATGTGACATGTAGAGCTGCTCAAGTTCTTCTATTGTTTTGGCGACAATGCCTTCTAGTGAACTAAATAGGTCTACTTGTGATAGATCAGTAGCACATTTGAGTTCATTTGAGATTTTTTCAATTGCTCCAGAGGGCTCGGTTTCTTCATTACAATCATCTAAACATTATTATAACAATTATTGAAGTTATATAACACCAAATAATTAAACATGTATTAACATATATATGGTATGTAACATGCAAAATATAAGGTTGTTATAATTTCAAACACATGCCATTATACTTCCAAAAACATACTATTATTGTCCCAAAGTTTTTGTATTATATTCCCAAACACAGGTCATTGTACACCCAAACAGATACCATTATTATACCAAATATTGCCTAACACATACCATTATAATACCAAATATAATGTGTTATATTCCCAAACGCATTGCATTATAATACCAAATATAATGTAGATGGGTTCCCAAACACATGCCATTATACAACCAAACACATACTATTATAATAACAAATATAATGTTTTATATTCCCAAGACACATGACATTATACCCCCAAACACATACCATTATATTCACATTACCTCCAAATATAATGAATTATAAACGCAAATATGATATGTTATAATCCCAAACACATGCCATTATACACACAGAAACATGCCATTATAGACCCAAACACAATCCATGATAATACCGAATAAACACTATTATAACTTCAAATCTAATGTATTATAATCCCCAACATGTTACCTTCGTATAGGCATATAGCGTTGCTATGGTTATTGTATTCATCTTCATCTCCAGGAACTGAAATTATAAAAAACATCAATGGGGGTGTGAATTTTTCGACATTCATCCTCTCCCTCTACAAAAAAACAAAGGTAGCAACTTACATATAATGTTATGTGCGAAGTCATTCCGGGAAAATTCATTGTCATTCTCAACAGCCATTGTTGAAGCTTAGGGAACAACCACCATTGATGAAGCTTGGGGAACAACAACCATTGATGAAGCTTGGGGAACAAAAATTTAAAATTAAATTGGTAAAATTCACACAATAATGAACAAAACAATTCAATTCACTACCATACCTTTCGACATCTGTTTCGAATAAGCTTGGTCGAATTCACACAATAGTTCATCCATGGTTGTAGAAGCTTAATGGAGAACACTACAACATAATTTGCTTTTAATGAGATATATTTAGGGACATTTAATTTAAATGTCGCTATTTCAAATTTCTTATAGTGTATATAGAGGATTTAGTGACATTTATTAGAGCATTTAGCTGCATATTAAAAGGTCACTTTAAAGCTTTTTGCGACATAGGATCTAGTGACATTTCTCATAAATGCCACTATAGACTATAGTGACAATTACATATGCCACTAAAGACCAAATTAAGTGTCGCTAAATCACTTTATGGTGGAACTTAAAATTAAAACCAATAATTATTACACTAAAAATATGAATCAATGACATTTTTTTAATGCCACTAAATCCAATGTCGCAAAAAGCTAAATTTGTTGTAGTAGAATGAGAATTCTGGAGATGTAATGGCAGAGGCAATCATGTTTGTTTTTGGGTTCCAATGGCAGTTATTGAAAGAGGGACGTTTGGTTTTCCAAAACTGATAATTCCCACGCATGCCGATTACTTTAATTTATTTTTTTGTTTTTGTTTTTTTTAAATTGCAAAATTGTTTGGGCTGGGCTTCATGGATCCCGTCTATAGGATAGACCGTCTCTCAGGAGACTTCCTGTTTTAACAATTATAGTGTAGTGGTTTTAAAATATAAATTAGGTAATATGACAACTTATTACCGTTTTTTACATTTGAATTAAATTTTTTCGCTTTTTAAATTTCGTAGTATAATATTTAGTATTAAATTAAATTTTAAAAATAAACAAATTTAGTCAAAGGTATTATCAATAATCAAGACTAAAATAAGCTATCAAAATAAGTAGTCATGTTAAAATTAATTTTAATTTTTTTTATTAGATCGTATGATATTATTTGGTGGACGGAAAAATATTGTGTGTAAGAGGGGTATTACTGGATTAGAAATTATGACCCTCAAATGTCTCCAAAGGTTAAATATTCCCGATGGACCCTTATTTCAATTTAGTGTAAATTAATTTTAATTATATTATATTTTTACATTTATATCTTGTACTTCCTACCAAATACAACAATGTGTTAGATTTTGATATGTCAAATACATGAAGTGAGCTTCCTCGAAAGAAAAAAAGTACGTCTATGTCATTCAGGCCGCCTTGTAGAGAAAAACTTCTATTTAATTTAGGGATAATTTTCATAAAGAATAAAGTTTACTGAATTTTGACAATTTAAACAAAAACATTTTAGTCATTAAAATTATCAAAAATATTAAAACAAAATATTTTACACATATAGTAAAGAGCAGTCATATAATTGTAAAAACCCGCATTTGCCGCACCAAAACCGATCACTTTTTCCAATGAAATTAAAATTTTTCGTGAAATTGATTCAGTCTAAACTTATTGATTTATGACATAAATTTGTCACTTATCAATTACAGACAATTAATATATTAATCTTATATTCTAGCAATATTAAGTTATTAATTTATGATATTTTTCAAAATTCATTTAAGGATCACAGAAATTTAAAAAATAGAGCGTTTCAAATATATATTTTTTTTAGATTTCATACTCATGAATTATTTAAGAAGTCTTGGTTTAATTTTTGTATACAACCATTAATCAATTATCATATTGCATGGCAGATTGGCAGTATATCCGATCGAATTGCCATTAATGATTAATCACAAAGGATCATAATAGTATAAGATTCCGACAAACTAAAAATAAGTTGTAATTTCTAAATGTGTTAGGTATAATTATCAAGTAGTACTACCTTTTATTTTAAATTCTAAAAGTGGAGGTACCCAAATACTACTATTTGAATAATATTATTTTAGAGGTGGAGGAAGGGCATCCCATGTAGTGACGTGCATTTAATTATTAGTTATTTTATGATAAAGACATTATTGTGAAAATAAGTATAGTTATAAATATTAGAAAATATTTGGCTAGAATAAATTTACTCTATAGAAATAATATTAGTTCTATATAAGTATTAAATAGATGATGAGAATATATATGGCTCATATAAGTCATAACAATTACACCTTAAAACTAAAGATTATTATAAATATAATTTTGTTGTCACTATAACAAATTTTAGCTTTTTGCGACAATGGATTTAGTGACATTAAAAAAATGCCACTAATTTATATTTTTAGTGTAATAATTATCATTTTTTATTTTAAGTTCCACCATAAAGTGATTTAACGACACTTAATTTGGTCTTTAGTGGCATATGTAATTGTCATTATAGTCTATAGTGGCATTTGTGCGAAATGTCACTAAATCCTATGTCGCTAAAAGTTTTAGTGTGACTTTTTAATATGCCGTTAAAAAGGCTCTAATAAATGTCACTAAATCATCTATATACACTATAAGAAATTTGAAATAGCGACATTTAAATTAAATGTCGCTAAATATATCCCACTAAAAGCAAATTATGTTGTAGTGTGTTGTTATCGTATGTTTGACAAATAGTTTTTTATTGGCGTTTTTGTAGACTTTTATCTTTTGTTTTTTAGTTGGTTAAACAATTAAACAATGTGTTTGGTAAGATGGTTGAAAAACTAGCTTTAGTTAATTAAAACCAAAAAACTACTCATCGTATTTTTTTCATTGGTTTTTGGCTTCTTGTTTACTTTTTGATCTCTAATAAATAGCCAATAATTAGGAAAAAATATTTGACTAAATATTTCCTTAATATCAGGATTGAATAATTGGCTCATCAAACAATATTTTCAACTCGGGGAAACAACCAATAATTTCATTCAATAGCTCAGACACCCTATATCTCAATAACACTTTTATCTAAATCTTATTTTCCATTAAAGCAACGTTAGAAGTTTAATATAACACATCTATCTTTTACATATAATAAGTGTATTTATAAATGATAAATACATTCGTACAAATTTTTTTTTTCATTCCAATTTTAAATTTTCTTTTTCATTCCAATTTTTTAAAAGTTGAAACTTAGACTTTATTTTTACTATTAAGATAAATAATTGAATATGCTTTCTTTCCCATCCTCTCTAGACCTGCATCTAGACGGGACTCATTGAAAGATCATACCAATATACAATTGAACTATTGGGATGAGTTATCCCACATCGATAAATTGAAAATGGTGTGCACACTTTATAAGCTATTGGAGACCTTCTTCCCATTGCCATATGGTTTTGGGATGACATATATCTCCTCGGCTTGTGAAGTGTGTGGACCTCGTGTTTTCCCCGATAATTGCTGGCATTCACAATAAGTCCAGCGTAATTTAACATGGTATCACAACCCATGGTTCGATCAAAAATTTTAAAATGGTAGGTCCGAAAAGAATGGCGTTGATTACACCCACATGCGAACTTGACGGGGGTTTGCATGTGAGGGGGGTGTTGGGATGAGTTATCCTACATCGACAAATTGAAAATGGTGTGCACACTTTATAAGCTACTAGAGACCTTCTTCCCATTGACCTATGGTTTTGGGATGACATATATCTCCTTGGCTTGTGAAGTGTGTGCACCTCGTGTTTTCCCCGATAATTGTTGGCATTCACAATAAGTCCAGCCTAATTTAACATGAACCACAAACTTACCAATTACAGCCTCTAAGTTTACTCAATTTCAAATAAACAGCCGCGAACTTTGTTTATTACCAACTACAGCCTCCAACTTACCAAACATGACATCGAGACAACCAAAATAGCCAAAAAAAGGGTAAAAAATGGGATTAAAATGGGGTGTTTTGGCTGTCTCGATGTCATGTTTGTTAAGTTGGAGGCTGTAGTTGGTAATAAACGAAGTTTGCGGCTGTTTATTTGAAATTGAGTAAACTTAGAGACTGTAGTTGGTATATGATCCTTAATATTATTACCAATTTAAAACACTAAAACCATAGAATAATGGTTGTGGATGTTGGACGAGCTTACATCTACCCATCGAAAAAACTATCTATTACTAATAAATTTCAAGAAATAATGAGATCTAACTCACCAATAATAAATAACACTATATTTTATTAGTAGTGAGTAATTTATTCACCTGGTCAACTAAGTTTTTTTCGATATTAGACACATTCTCATGTCCCTTGTCCATATATAAAAGAAAAAATGAAATAAATCAAATCTAGGAATCACATTCTAAGGGCATCTTGGGCATGGAAGTTGGGATGCCTTTTGAAGAATCAATTGACGATCCTTTGTGTCACCAATAGTTGCTTAATGGGAATCGAATGATCTGTATATTAATGTTACTACCCATAATGGATTTGCATGTGCTTAACTCCTCGCACTTATAAGGTACTATTATTATTATTGTTCCTTTTTTTTAACAAATAAAAATTATTTATTTATTTATAGCAATAATTATTATTCATGGGATTATGTTTTCTCTTATATTTCTAGATATTTTTTCTATTAATACAAATTTATAAGTTTGATAAGTTATTGTGTTTGATTATAAAAACATGCATTATGAATATTGTGTGCTCATAAGTTTTTTTACTTGTATATTTTATTACAAATTAGTGTGCGTTTATAAAGCAAATGTAAAGGATTTATGGAGTTCACTAGTAGAAATTGTTTCACTAGAAAGGATTATATCATGCCAGATGAAGGAAAAGGAGCAGGAAGAAACTAAAGCAAAGCTTTATAAGTGGGATTTTCACATTTCTGGTCCAACCCATCTCACTTCTGTTGATTGGTAGGTTCACTTCTCCTATTAGTCATATTTAATTTTCAACCTCGTTGAATTCCCCAATTGTCACTACAACAAAAAAAAAATACCGACTACCCAAATTAGTCGAGAGTTTATCGACTACTTAAGGGTAGTCGGCTCAAATTTGTCGGTAACTCCAAGTAGTCGGTAAAGTAGTCGGAATTCCGACTACCTGAGGAGTTGTAGGAATGTGGTCGGAATTCCGACTAACCAACTTAGTAGGAATTCAATCGCAAACTACCGACCACTTTCCTACTACTTGGCATTCGCTAATTACCGACCACAACTGTTCAGTCGGAATACAGTCGCTATACAGTCGGAATTTGCCTACAACAACTGTTCAGTAGGAATTTAGTCGAAAATTCCGACTGACTGTGGCTAGTCGGAATTTTCCAACTAAAAGTGGATAGTCGGTAATTTTAGTCGGAATTTTGTCATTTTTTTGTAGTGTGTCACAATTTTTGCGCTCACATTTACGATTATTCTTAATGTTTTTTAATGAGTTTGTTGTGTATAAGATAGGTCGATGAAAGAAAAGAATTAGGTGAATTAAATCTAACATAAACATGTTCTACGCTTATTTTCCGATTCATACAAAACCCAATTCTCATTTCTTACTATGGATTTTTGTTTATTTATTTATTTTTAAGGTGGTTTTAACTAAGTCTTAATAATAAGTTTAGTAGCATTTTAAAGTATGCTTGATTTGATTACAATATATATTTTAACTATAAATTGCACTTATTTTTTTTATTGAATTAAACTTATTTTAACTTAAGATAATTTATATTAAGTGAATAAAACATTTATTAATGATACATGTTATTCTTTTTTACTTAACTTTTTTTTAAGATTTTTTATTTTACTACAGTTTTTTAGTGAATTCAACTTGTATTTGTTGAAGAACTAAATTTATTTGAAGTGAAGCCAAACTTAGAATTTAGTTAACTAGAATTATTCTCTTGATAACTGAATCAACTTATTTTATATAAATATATTTAATTCAAGGAGCACCAATCAAACGTACATCTATGATTCAAAAAAAAAATAAAATTGAACATACATCTATATAATATGTTTGCTCTGGTTTTAATAATTATTACACTTTTACTTTTCATCCTATGCAATACACAATTTTAATTTCTAATGGCTTTAATTCCATATGATAAAAGTTTCTTGAAAGTTAATATTATAAAAAAATATGCATTGAGATTAACCAATTAAGATCTCATTTGACTATGTTTTACATTAAACAAAGAGAAACATATGTCAATTAAGATCAATCAATGAAAAGTAGTTGCGATACAGTGACTGTAGCAACTATTAAAGACCGAAGCAATAGAGCTACAAAGCACAAATTTTAATATTGCGTTTCATAACGGATATTTCATTTTTAAATTTTGGATTTCAATTATAAAATTATAAATTAAGAATTTGAAAATTACAAGGTTTGAAAAGTCATTCTCAATAAATTTTCAACTTCAAGTACTTTCAAAATAATGATGAAATTGATCCATATTCAAATTTGAAAATTTTTTATTTGTCAAACAATGAATTTGAGATAATTTCAGATTTTCAAATGATCTAATCGTTGTTAAAATTTAACATATGTAAATTGTACTCTCTTCAGTTCTTCTTTATTGTCCACTTTGGGTTGGGCACGCATATTAAGAAAGTGGTAGTTGAGGTATTTTGAATGATTATAATAATTGTAAAGGTGGTAGTTGGAGTATTTAAGTGATTATAATAATTGTAAAGGTGGTAGTTGGGGTATTTTAAATAATATAAGTGGGGGTATTATGGTCTTTACTTGTGTGAACATAGGGTATTTAGGTAAAAAAAATCTTTGCCAAAAATAAAAAGTGAACAATTTGGGTGAACTAACCAAATAAGGAAAGTTGACAATAAAAAAGAAACGGAGCGAATAATAAGATTTTATGCTCAATTTTAGTCCTAATTATTTCAAAATTTTCCTTAGGAGAAAACAAGATCATACAAGATCGGTTCTAGCTAGTTTAATTCAAGGAGTGTACATACTTGAAAGAGATCGACAACAAAAACGAACAGAAGACAAAGCACTTGCTCCATCTTGGTGGAATTTCTTCCATTTCCAACCCATCAAAACGCTTATAGATCCATTTGATTCTTCCATTTTTGGATCCATTTTTGAGCACAAATTCCATACCCATACTCCTAACTATGATCATCAAGCTCTTCCTCCAAGGTATGTCATTGCCTTCCGTGGCACTATCTTAGAACCCGACACCCGAAAACGAGACCTCTACTTGGATATCCAAATACCCTTAAACGGGTTGACCCATGACCCTAGATATCATATATCATATCAAGAAGTTCAAGCCATACTGAACCAAACAAGCCCTAAAAATGTTGTATTAACAGGGCATTCCCTAGGCGCAGCTATTGCACTTCAAGTAGGAAAAGATATAGCTAAAAAAGGATCTCATATTCCAACTTACCTTTTTAACCCTCCGTACACATGTGCCCCGATTGAGAGGATAAACAACCCGTATTTGAAATCCAAGATCCGGGTTGCTAAAAGTATGGTAACTGCAGGGGTATACAAAGTTGTTAAAAAGAATAATACTCTTACCCGAGAACTTGACCCGTTTTATTCATTATGTTCATGGGTTCCTATCCTGTTTGTAAACCCTAACGACCCGTTTGGTTGTGAGTATATCGGGTATTTCGAGCATCGAGGAAGGATGAAGGAGATGGGGAAAGACAAAACAGAGGATATTGCAATAAGGAATTCATTGATGAGTATGTTTGCAGGTGCATTTGGGAGGGATTATGAAGCACCACATCTAATTCCATCAGCATTAGTTGTGAAGAACATGATAAGTTTAGGGCAAAGTATTAAAGAAGCTCATTGTGTTGATCAATGGTGGAAACCACATCCTCATTGGCAATCTAAACTTTATTTGTGGGAGAATGTAATTGTAAATAATTATGTTTGATCTTTTCATCACAAATACTTGTGATTTAATTGGGCTGGCATATTATATATTTTTTCATCACAAATACTTGTGATTTAAATAGATATTTTAAGATATTGAAAGTAGATATTAAGAATACGGTAAGTAAGCAGTTAAGCACTAAGGATGATATATGTAAGTAGACATTAAAAGTATGGCAAGTAAGCATTAGTCTTTTATGGTCTGAACTTGAGATACATCTCTCAAAAATGCGATATCTCAAGAGACTAGCTATTTTGTCATTAATCGTTGTCATCATCGTAAAGTAAATTTTGTCATGAATACTCAAGAAAAACTAAAAATGGTTTTGACACGTGAATTAAACAATTAAACAAACAAATAATGGTTTTGATGAATTGTGGTTTTGAAATGTAAACCACAAGGAGAATGTAATTATAAATAATAATGTTTCATTTTGTCAGTAAGTGTTAGAGTATAAAACATATTTTGGGGACTCAATCAAAAGCTTAAGCTGATGGCTGAGGCTCCAGAATCTATTACTATATATGAAAAGAGTTTTTCAATATGACACATGTCATTCTCACAATCAATATTTTCCCTCCAAAAGACAAAAGGGTCTACTAGAAAATTCCTTCATTCGGCAAAATATGGTAATTAGAAAAATTCTTTCTGTTTTATATCAATCATGTTATTCAATCAAATATGATCATTAATTATCAATCTTATGCTAATTTTAGGTTGATAGTAATATATTCCTAAGATCATTCTTATTAAATATTATTAGACAAATAAATATTAGTAGAAAAATAATTTATGATGACATATAATTATGTACATGTATAAATTATAAGATAATCATCTTATGAAATATTATTAGACAATTAATTAAAGAAAGGGATGATATATATGATAAATATTTTCAAAAAAAAACTGATGATATAAATTTTTGGAAAAAAAATCATTACTTATTAGTTATTACCAATAACCAAAGAGATTGAATATTACTTTTAACTACTCATTTTTCGATCTAACACATAGAATATGAGAGTTCTTTAGTTACTAAAGTTTTTACACAAATATTAACACAAGTGTCTATCAAGAAAAGTTTTCCTAAATTAATAAAGTAGGAAAATTATTTGAAGTCAAAAGTTTGCATTCTAAATATATAAAAGATAAATTATTGTCAATATCAAAAACTATACCGCCATAATATTTGATTGTTTTATGCATCAAAGATTGATTATTATAAATAAAACTTGAAATCAACAATCATTTATGATTATCAAAGTTTAAAGAATATTATCAATGTTAAGAAGAAATATCTAGCGATCAAAGACAAAAAATAACAATTTAAATTAAGTATTAAAAAATTTAGCAATTCAACATTATAGAATATTGTCAATTCAGAATCAAAATAAATAAGCAGAAAAAATGAGTATTAGCAATCTAAAGTAGAAATTATAAGCAATTAATTACAAGAAATTGCACGCATGTAATTTTTTTTTTATTGATAAAAAAATTAATATCATATCCAATTCACTATTAATCAATTTTTTTTGAAATACTATCAATCAATACTTAGAATTTTCATTAAATTTAAAATTTTTGAAACATCAAACAAGGGTTTTTCATAAAAAATTTCCCCTCCTTTTTTCAATTTTTTTCCTTTTTTTTTTATAATTTTGAAAATTTTAATTTTTAGCCTTTTGGAAAAAAATTAAATTCTTAAAACTAAAATTTTAAAAAAATTTATTTTAAAAAATATGCTAAAGGCGAAAATAATGAGATCTTTTTTGGATATAGTCTAAAAAATTAATTAAATTTCTTCTTTGTAGGGAAATTCAAATGGGGAAAACTTAAAAAAAGGTAATGAATTTAAAAAATCTATATATTTTTAAATTTTAAATAACGAAATATATTTATCATAAATTTAACCTATAAAATTTTTTCCATTAATTTTTTATAATAAATTAATATTTTAAATCTATAATTTTTTAAATTTTTTTAAATTCCATTTTGGGTTATTTTAAAAATAAATTAATACTTAATTATTAATATCTTTACAACCTTTAAAATTTTTAAAAATAGCTAGATTTAATAATAGTACCTTATAACTAAAAACATTAGAAAATATAACTAAAATCTTCTTTTTTTAAAATTTAACATGATATTGATCAATTATTAAAAAAAATATAAAACAAATTGTTTTAGTTTTTTCTTAATTCACCAATTTTGGGAAAAAAATCTTAAAATATTTTTTTTTTTTTTATGTTAGATATAATTTTATTTATTTTATTTTATCACCTAACAAATAAGATACAACTAATTTTTTTTTAATAAAAACGCAATTAGTTTTTAATAAATAAAATATTTTGTATAATTTTAATTTTCATGCTTTGGGGGGTTTGCTAGTTTTTTATATTTCCCACACGCCCCTTAGCCCTTTGGGAAGGCCCGAAAATTTTTCCAAAAAAACCCTTTTCAAAATTCCACTTAAATAAATTGGTTGAAATTTGGCGGGCCTCTTTTCGTTGGCTGGGCCCTGTCAGGAACCCAAAACAATCAAAAAACTTCTAATACCAAATAATTTGCTCTATTTTTTTTAAACCTTATTTTGAAATGTTCACTGGCTGTAAATTTCACAATTAGAGAACTTCTAATACCAAATAATTTGCTCTATTTTTTTAATACATGTTGATGAATTTATCCGTATTTTTTTATAATAATTTCATTTTACTTTATATATTCTTTCTTTTGTAACCCTAGCCTTTCTTATTTCTGTTTTTTTTTCTCTCAACAAACCCTAGCCTCAAATCAATTATTAAATTCATTCTTCCATTTTTGGATCCATTTTTGAGCACAATTTCTTTATTTTAGCTTTTTACATGTTTAGATACAAATAAAATTCATTCACTTTATATTATAAAGTTATTCTATCTATTTGTTGGATTCGATCTAATCATATATTGCATATTAAAGCTTCTAATAATAAGTGTTTGGAGTTTTGTTATCGATTCAATGGTAAAATGGAATATGATGTCATCTTTGGTATCAGTTCTCTTAATACAGTCAATGTTATCAAACTTACCACTATTCAAAGCCACACGAGATCTAAAGACCACCTCGGAGAAGACTATATCAAACATCAATGTGATAGAGGAAATGTTTCAATGTTAGATCTCCTTCATAATGATTGTGACCTTTTCTATACAGAAATTTGTTTAATCAAAACTATGTTATGTATTTCATTGATTGTTACGCTATTATAGATCTCATATGACATTTTTTAACAATAAACTATTCGATTTATGTCAAAAATAATTATATACATCATTAATGTGACCACAATACTTAACTTTTTAATCTTATTCAAAATTGATATTAATTTCTGGAGAGAGGTGTATAGGTCTTCATAATCCAAAAT